>OY293829.1:78839979-79169979 GCA_958507055.1 Crioceris asparagi | reverse complement strand
AGTACATATAACTTAATTCAAGACAAGGATTATGAACATGTTAAAAAAAAGAAAATAATAGTAATAACAATCTAGAAAAAAGGGTAAAAAAGGATTACCTACATAAATGTACTTACAACATGTTCCAGATAATCATCTAAGAAGTTAAAACGGTGTTGTGTTAAATATTTACGGATCTTAATTTTGAGTGATGCACAAGACATCTTTGAATTGTTTGGCAAAGCATTATTCAATTTTATGCCCAGAAATTTATAGGAATTATGGGTCTATGTCTGAATAATGGAGGACAGATATAGTTTTCTCTTGTATTATAAGAGTAAACATAATTGTGCTGGATTCTTTGGCATGTTTTTTATATGAAGCAGGCACTGCAAAATGCAGCAACATGGTAATTGCAGGATGTTCAATTTTTCTAAAAATGGCTTACAGTGATCATCATATTTGCTGGATGTTATTATTCGAATGACTTTTTTTGTGCAATGCATATTTTGGGGCTGTGACATGTGTTTCTCCAGATTATCAAGGCATACGGTCACTATTATGCTATGAAACATAACAAAATATGCCATTCTTAGATAATCTTTATCTACATTCAGCTTCAGTTACCTGAGAGTATTTCCCTTTTTATAGATAGGTGTAACTTTGAAAACCTTGAGAATATCTGGAAAAATACATGTACTCATACGAAGATTAAATAGATTCGGTAAAGAAATCGCTACTAGAATTTTTCAGTTTATGAACAATGTTCAATATTTCTGATTAACTTGTTGGATGTAGGTAAGAAGTCAAATGGTTTATTACTATTTTTTGCATGCAAGAATCGAAGGGATTTGCAATATAGTTCGCAGAATTTTGCATTAAATTGTTTATGCAATGATCAAAAGAGTTGGCAAAGTCCTCAGCGGATAAATTGCTCTCATTCCTTAGGTTATTAGTTTTAACTAAATTTGTATTTAATATTCCCCAGACTGACTTTTGCTTATTTTTGATTCAGATATTATCTTATTATTAAACTCCACTTTTTTCGATTTGTTAATGTTATATAATTCGAAGCTATCGAGCGTCCTGGTCACTTCGGCAATAGTATGAACCTGGGTTAGTTGTGACTTAAGATTTTTAATATCAGGAGAATTGTCTCGTCCTTGAAGCTAGCAGAGCAAAGTGAGCAGAATCAAAATTACAAATTTGGTGCTTGCAGAGCTAATTAATTGCTAATTAACTGCTGTATACCGAAATGAATTGCTCTTATATTTTTTTTAATGGCTGCTTTGCTAGCTGTAAATCTAAAGCTTACAGAGCAACATTTAAAAATATTTTTTGAGTACTTTTTTTGTGTTTATAGGGCTAATTAAGTGCTTTATTCAGAAATTAATTACTCATATGGTTTTTGGAAAATGGCTGCTTTGCTTTAAAAATCAACTTTTCCGAGAAAATTTTATTTGGTGCTTGTAGACCGAATAAAGTGCTAATTAATTGCTGTATTCCGAAATTAATTGGTCTTACATTTTTTTTATGGCTGCTTTGCTAGCTTTAGATCTAAAGATAGCTGAGCAACCTTTAAAAATATTCATTGAGAACTTCTTTTTTAGTGCTTAAGGTCTAATTAAGTGCTGTATTCCGACATCAATTGTTGTTTTATGGTTCTTAGGAAAATGTATGCTTTGTTTTTAAAAAATATTTTTTTCTATAAAATCGTAGTTGATGCTTGTAGAGCTAATTAAGTGCTAATTATTTACTTTATTCCGAAATTAATTGCTCTTATAGTTTTTTCTAAATAGCTGCTTTGCTAGCTTTAGATCTAAGTCTAACAGAGCAGCTTTTAAAAATCAACTTTTCGAGAACTTCTTTTAGTGTTTATAGGGCTAATTAAGTGCTGTATTCCAAACTCAATTTTTCTTAAAGTTTTCGGAAAATGACTGCTTTGCTTCAAGAAACACTTTTTTGAGAAATACTTTTTTCGTGCTTGTAGAGCTAATTAATTGCTAATTAAATGCTGCATTCCGAAATTATCGGCTCTTATAGTTTTTAGAAAATGGCAGAGATTGTCGCTATCAGAGCAAAAACATATAATCTATACACCCGATATATAAACTATATCGGTTTTATAAAAAATCAATAAAATTTACATATTTCCTATGTTATTTAATCAAGTGCTGTTTCCCGAAATTAATTTCTATAATTTCTATAATATTTCGGCCAATACAATTATATCCGTAAGAAAAGTACTTACCGACGTGGTTAGTAATGAACTTATCCAGCGGTAAACCTATCTTACAGTCATAGGAACATATACGGTTAGCAATCGAAAACCGTCCGGTCCTACAAAAATTAAGTTTTATCCCTTAGCTTTTTAGTATCAGAATTGTATATTTCTTCATTGGGAGAGATAATAAATTCAAAAACATTAAAATCTCAATTTTTAAATGGAATTAAAAATGGATTACATAAAATTAAGTACTTTCAAGTTGCCCGGTGTACCTTTAAAGCTATAAATATCCCCACAATAGATAAATTGACATTTTTATTTGTCTTAAAAGAACGTTCTCTCTCAAAAAATTATTAGAGCAATTAATTTCGGAGTACCGCACTTAATAAGCCCTACAATCGCTAAAACAAAAGTTCTGAAAAATTATGATTTTCAAAGGTTGCTCTGCTAGCTTTAGATCTAAAGCTAACAAAGCAGCAATTTTTTAAATATCAGAGCAATTAATTTCGGAATACAGCAGTTAATTAGCACTTAATTAGCTCTACAAGGACCAAATAAGATTATCCCGAAATAATAGATTTTTTAAAGTATCCATTTTCCGAAAAACTATAAATAAGAATAAATAATTTCGGAATACAGCACTTAATTAACAATTAATTAACCTTAACAGCACTATAAAAGAAGTTCTAAAAAATAAGTTTTCAAAGATTGCTGTGCAAGCTTTAGTCTAAAGCTAGCAAAGCAGCCATTTTCCAAAAATAAAAACTATAAGAGCAATTAATTTCGGAACACAGCATTTAATTAGCTCTACAACAGATTTGTATTTTTGATTCTACTCACTTTGTTCTGCCAGCTTTAGGGACGTAGAAATCTCAACATTTTAAAGTTATTTTCAGGGATACATAACTTTTTTTATGGAAAACGAGATGTTTAAAGATGTGACAGAGTAAACTAAATGAGCAGCTTTTGTTTCTGAATCTATATGGCATATATTTCAGATCATTTCATCTAATGCAGCTGTGAAACCTGAGATAGATTTTTTTGACATTGGTCGACACATGATAAAATTCCTTTATGGTCGGACAAGTGCGGCTCTATGACTTCAAGAATGAAAATGTTATCATCTAAATTTGTGAACAGATTATCGACTCTAGTTTCTCTAGATTTAGTTATCCGCTGGTGTCAACAAAAACTTTTTCTAGCATATCATGTGATAAAAAAATATGTTTGCATTCAGTTAATTTATTGTCACTGGTTTTAAGTCTTAAAGCTATAATTGAAAGTCACCGACAGCCTGTACCTTATTATTGGAGTTTTTTTCTGATAATATTCTGTGCAGATAATATTAAAAAAAATTACTATCACCATCCGGTGATCTGTAGGCACAACAAAAACTAATTTCCATATTTTTAAGCTGTGTTAATTCTGCATCTATCTTCGCGCAAAGATCTTTTACACAAATGTTATGAAAATCTAAATTGGTCTTAGTATAAATGCCACCATGAATACAAATCTATCGAATATGATTTATAAGTCTATATCCTCGCGGAATACGATACGATAGAGTTTATGTCCTCCATTTTAAATGAAACGTCTGTCAGTAGTAGTACGTCAATATTGTTCGTATTGTTAGTTCACTTTGTTCCCAATACATTGAATAATGAATTAAAAAAAAAAAAAATTTAAATATATACTATAAATAAAAAAAAATCAAAGAATGGTTTTTATCTAGAGCGATTTTTTCTTCTATTGATTCGAATGGCACCAGGTTTATCCACATGATCACAAACGAATAATTTATAAGTGCTTCGAATATATATCAGAAGACCCTATATGAGTGTAAAAGTCGTTGAAATGAAATTCATGTGTTTCGTTGTTGCCAGATTGCCGGACGCCCAATACGCGATGGAATGAAAGTTAACGTATTCAAAATGAATATTTTAGCGCCGCGCTGCGCCAGATATATCGAACTAATTATATTCGAATATCAATCAAAAATCTCTTGGGACGTGCATGGAGCGTCCTTCCAATTTTTGTTCCATCGGTTAAGATGATCATCTTGACCAGAATTACACTGATGTGTAATAGAGCGTCCGTATACGGACGCTCAATTACCACGGACGCTCTATTGAATGCAATTCGTCAATGTACGGACGCTCTATTGATAGGAAGATATATATATATATATATATATATATATATATATATATATATGTGTGTGTGTATATTTTAAATTTACGTTTAAATTAGGTTATAATTTCATTAAACTAAGATATAAGAGCGCCATCTAGTAGAACAAAAAGAAAACTGCTTTTCAGACCTAGGTAAGAAAATACTCATTTTCGGCCCTCTAAACAGGTTCGAATATTGGGTTTTCTAATAGTGATGATATATTTACAGTTTCCTCTCTCATCCAAAGCTATTAAGTTTATATCCAATAGTTCTATTTCAACTAATATTGATAACCGTACTCAATGTTCTCATGAATTATTCAGTAGTATTTATACAAACCTAGAAATAATTCAGTAATAATTCACAAATAAACCATACACAGCCTAAAAACTAATTGCATTAATAATTATCCGAATGCCGCATTCCCAATCGACTACAGGCCAATAAATTTAGGTCCATGAAAATTATTTCGAAATTATAGCGGAAATATTTATGAAAATTCTCAATAGTCCTCAATCAAATGTAAAAAATAATCATAAATTTACTGTTTATGACCACCTTTAGAAAAAAGTAAGTGATACAGTAAAATTGTATACCTCCTCCGTTTGATTTGTTGGGCAAAAAACTTTGGAGTATCGCTTGAATAAAAGGAATCATCAGCTCTTTAATCTTTTTTAAAAATAACTAATAATATTTCCAACTAATATATAAAAATTTGTTTGCCCTGTATTAAATAAAAATATATTTAATGATTCTCAAAAAAATACTAACTGCTTAAAATATGAAAGGGTATTTTGAGAAATGAAAATAATCATATTATGTGATATATTGTTGAGGAAAAAGTGCAAATTGTTTCAATATACTCTTATTTTCAATTACTTTGAATTTATTTAAATTATTTGTTTATTTAATTGCATTTTTTTGACATACAAGCTTTTATCTATTACTAGTGATTGCATAGAGTTCGAAGTTTGGCCGATAGTTTCATTATTGAGATTCAAATAGTAGGTATAACTTCTACAATTATTATTGTATATGATTTTTGTTTTGTTATGACAAATTATATTTGACCGTGAACGAAATATGCTTTTAAAAAGGATCCAAAGTATTGCGAGCTAAACACAAATGATCACAATAAAAACATCGTTACCAACCTATACCTACCTTTATATATTGGTCTATAATAAAATATTTAATCGATTTCGAATTCAATGATGATCACAGGCTGCTGAATGGATGTGAAGCGTCATAAACTCCCTTCAAAATATAACGTCAGCGCAAAACTAATTAAATTACTGCCATCTACACTGCATATTGAACATATATATATATACCTACGACAGTTTTGTATACACAGTTATGCACTTTGAAAGCGATGTACTTAAAGTTAGCACTGCCATTATCGAATTTCGATTCAGGGAAAAGTGGATTAATTGTCGCTTATTTGTGGTAAATTTGCTATGGAAATTAAAAATTTGTGGCACTTAGTAGTGATGCTATACTTATTCTAAAGTTAGCAACACCACCACCTAAAAATTTAAAATTTTGTCTGTTTTCGACTTTATTGTGCGTAACTTATTTGTCGCTAATTAGTTATGATTGAAATCATAATCAATTTTGATTTTTTGGCTATTATAAACATGAAAAAATGCGGACAACATGGCAAATCAATTTTGATCTCACACTAAATGTGAGATAAATTTTCTCGATTTACAATGCATAACTAATTCAAATAAGACAAGTTTCAATTGGTTTCGTTTTTTTCGAAAGTAAATTAACATTGAAAATGTTTTTTTAAAGGGTGGTAATGCTAACTTTCAAAAGACCAAATGCAACTTTAACAACAGTGACATAACGGCTTCTTTGGGAATTAATTTGTTGCGAATTAGTTATAACGCAGAAACGGATGAGAAAGAATATCTCGTCTCGAAAAAAACATAACTAATTGAAACTCGGCGTATTTGAATCAGTTATGTACTGGAAATCGAGAAAATTCATCTCACATTGATTTAATGCGAAACTGAAATTGATAATAGCCGAAAAATATAAATCGATTATGATTTCAATCATAACTAATTAGCGACAAAAAAGTTATACCAGATTTAATTTTTGGAAAGCACGAAAAACTATTTTTTACCAAGTGGTAGTGTTCAATTGAGCTCAAGTTAGCACTACCATGTCAGAGTGTCACGAAAAAAAAAGGAAGAAAATATTTTTTTCTCATCCGTTTCTGCGTCATAACCAACAAATAAATTATCGAAGGTTGACACTTGTCAAAGTTGCTTTTGCTCACTTTGATCAGGTTAGGTTAGGTTAGGTTAGGTTAGCCGAAAGATCAAAAACGATTGTAATTTCGATCATAGTTAATTAGCGACACCAAATTTAACTATTGGAAAGCAGGAAAAACCATTTTCTACTCGGTGGTAGTGCTAATTTGAGTTCGAGTTAGCACTAACACACCTTATGAAGAGATAAAAAACGAAAGTAATGTTTTTTAGTTTTTTCACGTCATAACCAATTTGCGACAAATAAGTTACGTATAATAAAGTCGAAAACGGACAAAAATTTTTTGTTTTTAGGAGGTGGTAGTGCTAACTTTAATATAAATTTAGCATCACCATCCAATCAAAAAATAATACGACAAATTTTAATTTTCCATAACAAATCTACGACAAATAAGCGACAACTAATCTACTTCTCGCTGAAACAAAATTCGATAATGGTATGCAAATTATACATGACATATTTTCATTCTAAACGTTCACACTGTATAATACGACCTTATTGTAGCTTCTACACACAACAACAAAAAGACAACAACAACAACAAAAAAAGATAGATGATGAGGAAAAGCATCCAAT
Organism: Crioceris asparagi; assembly: GCA_958507055.1. Lineage (NCBI taxonomy): Eukaryota > Metazoa > Arthropoda > Insecta > Coleoptera > Chrysomelidae > Crioceris > Crioceris asparagi. The sequence goes on along the minus strand of OY293829.1, from coordinate 79,162,740 downwards.
GGTAGTTTGAATGAATCTAAAGAAATAAGTACCTAAGAAGATAATATATTATATCGGCTTATGAAAGGAATATGATTAATGAGCATTATTAGGCATGCGAAGTCATTAACAACAATTTATGTATAGCCTGAAGAAGCAAGAAGTAGCGAAGAAAGGCGAATTTTGCAGAAAGAAAATTTTCTAAAAGTTGTTTAATAAATCTAAAATTAATTTCAATTATTGTCAATTACGTTGTTAGAAGATGATAATAGTAAACTAACGGCCGTCGGTTTTTAAACAGTACTAACTACAAACGGATAAATCGTGACAGACAATAGACAGATACTAAAAACGTCTTTCTGAATCAACTAACATCAAATGTGGTTTGGTCTAATGAGTTTAATGTTTTACAGAAATAAATAAAAAAAAGCTTGTTTTAAACGCTATACCAGAATAGTTTAAATAATTCAAAAGTACCTACTCAATAGATTAAGGAAAACATACATCATCTCAACCAAATAATAATAATCAAAGAGCGCACAAATTTATAATTTTTTTCATCATTCAAATTATCCACAATTTATTCGTTTTGTTCCTTTCTCCGTCGCAAAGGTATACTTACTAAACTTTATTTATTAAGTGAATTCAAGCATATTCTAAATTTCAAGCAAGTTAACTGTTCCAGAAAATTAATTTTACTAATAAAAGTTAGAAAGATAAAAGTTCCAGATTACTTTTCAAATTACAACATTTACCTGCGTGAGAAATAATGACGCGTGTACGAAGGCGAGTGATTTGTTGTTATTGTTGTTGTTTTATCTTATCTGGCAACAAGAATGATGAAGATGTAAACAAAATGGGATCAAGGAATTACACTGAAATTACATCATTAACAAAAACATTTTGCGATAAGTTTGCTTTGACATGTTTTAGTCCATTTCACAAGATCACAAACGAGTTCATTCTTGTTTGGATTTATTAAAATGAATGGTCTCTTTTCAGGGTTCTGTACCCAACGGGCCTCTATTACTAAGCCTCCACTGTACGTCCGTCTGTCAGTGGTAATAGGTAGACAGATGAAATTTTCAATAAATATTTTTTACCAAAAAATTGGACCGACGTTATCAGCTGATGCACTAAAAGTACAAAATAATATTAATTCTATTGGTGCTGTTACTTTTGAAGTTGTGCAGTTGCAGTTAGTTTGAAAACTTTTGGCACCAACTTCACAAGTACCAGCACCGATAGAGTTAATATACTTTGGTACTTTTCAGTGCACAAACTGATAACGTCGGTCCAATTATTTGTAAATAGTATTTATGTCACACTTTTGAGTGTTATATTTATCACGAAAACCGTTGAAGTTGACCATTATCCATGTATGCTTTGCTTGTATTTGCTATTATTCAGAAATCTAAGAACATCGTCGCGAAAATACGCATATTTTAAACTTTACCACTGCTTAACACTAAAACCGTAACTACGAAAAAATATTCAATATTAATGTTGCTACAAATAATCTGGTCAATTTTAACATCGCAGAAACTCGAAAACCGTTGCTCTTTTTATTTTCAAAAAATATTCAATATAAACGTTTCTGGATATTAGACGGATTATCGATTTTCGAGAATATTTGCCCCGTTTACCCCAATTTGGGGCGATTTTCGGAGGGAAGGGGATTTAAGATTTGCGTTTTTATGAATATGGGAGCATTTCTCAAGTCTTCTCTTTCAAATGAATCAAACTTCATCAAAATCGGAGAACGTTTACTAAAGAAAAAGCCCGCAAGAACAAAAAAAGCAGACAGTCGAATTGTATACCTCCTCCATTTTGGGTTCGTTGGTCAAAAAGTAAGTAATACTATGGCTACTATAATATTAAATAATGAAAATAAAAATTAAACGGGATATCTATAAAATAAAATTCTTATCGTTGTATCATATGAGCCGAAATAAGATAGTTCTTGTACGATGGTTCAGAACTTTTAGTGTGCAAACCCGACTCGCACTTGGTCGTTTTTTATTTTATATTTCGATCTCAAATTTATGATTTTCTATACCTCCTCTGTTTGGAAGTCGTTCAACGAAGACAAAATTTCCGTACAAAATATTGACTCCCGTAATTAGTAAAGGATTCCATTGAATCTTAAAAATAAAATATTTTCTTCGGTTTGGACAAATCTCTACTCACTTTGGAGAATCCTTTGGGATACTTAAATAAAAGAAGTATCAGTTTATTTTCTGCAAACTACATACATATCAGGAAAGTTTTGTTGTTTGATTAAAATTTTTCAGTATCGGGTTTTCAATAGATCTTTAATTTTCACCAAATTCTCTTGAATTCAAAAAGTTAATATAATGGATCCGATTGTCCACACTGCAAATTTTGACATAGTTATCTCCTAAATTCAATTCTATCGAAAGTTTGTAGTGTCAACCTCCGAGATCGCATCTCCATACACAGATATTTTCCATTAAACTTCCACGACTATCTCAAGGGAAAGGCGTGAAACATTCACAAACTGTTGACGATATATTTGAAAAATAGATGGTACCTCCCCCCCCCAACGTTCAAGGGAGTCGCATAGCAGTGACAGAACAATTCCGCCAAGACTTTACGACTTTTATCCTGACGACTGAAGACGTGTTCCGGAATGTTCGCGAAACAATTTCCGTAGATAGTTCTATTGTTATATTATTCGTGTTCAAGTATGTAGGTTTCTACTACCGCTATAAACTTTTGCATAGGCACGTCGTCGATTTTAGAGAAAACGCGAATAAAATGTTTATGCATATAATAATTAATAAATGTATCTATGTATTTGGTATTTGGCGTAATCATTTTAAGAGAGCGGAGGTTGTACCAATACTTATATAAATTTGGTGATCATAAATTAATAAGTAATTATAGAGCAGTATCCTTATTATGGAATTTGGCTAAGATATCATAAAAAGTGGTTCACATGACTTTCTAGATTGAGAGGGAATGATAAATGGCAGGCAATTCAGATTCGGAAAAAGTAAATCCACTAATAACTTCATGGGTAATTAACTTGACAATATCAGATCGGCAATGGCTGTATTTTTGGATCCAGCGAAGGCTTTTGACACGGTAGTAAATAAAATTTCATTGATTATATTGAGTGATCCTGGTATAAGAGGAAATGTTACTAATTTGATATGGAACTATCTCTCAAATAGATTTCAGTGTTTTAAAAGTTTTTACAGCTTAGTCACTTGTGGAGTCCCTCAAGGTTCAATTATAGGTCCATTATTATTTAATGCCTATATTAATAGATTGTTGAAACTTAATATACCGAGTGTTACTATATCATTTGTTGTTGACACACTCATTCTGTGTAGTGGTGACAGTTGGGATGAAGTTACAGCCAATGCTAAACATTCCTTAAAAAATATAAGAAAATGGTTTAATAATCACAGAGTTACTTTAAATGAATCAGAATCAAGGGTTTTGAATGTGTCTTTAAACGGGATAAGTTCCCGGTTACAGACGGACTGGCAATACATGATGTTGCAATAATAATTTAAATTGTAGATGTGATAAAATAAAAAAAGTAAATGAAGTTAAATACCTTGATATTATGCTAGATGAAAATTGGAATTGGAAGAAAAATATTTTTAGTATTGTTAAAAAAGTGATACCAACCTTCTTTTTGTATTTTATAAAATGAGATGTATTCTTGAAAAAAATTATGATTTATTAAAATTATACCATGCTTTGTTCTGTAGCGTCATATTTTATAGGATTCTTTCTTGGGGTTCAGCTTATTCAAATGCATTAAGGCCGGTAGCCAAAATACAAAAATGTGCTATTAAAATTTCAAAAATATATTTTGGAAATATTAATAAATAATTCTTGTATTTTACGCGAACTTTATACTATTGATGAAGCATCTGTATGTTCCAGACATAAATCGCTTGCAGTAAATAAAATTAAATTTTGGCTGAAAAACAAGTTTATATTGATCAAAACTTATCTACAATAGATTAGATAATCATCTTAAGAAATTAACTTTTCTAGAGGGCGTATGAAACTTCATTTTAAGAGTTGAATTTTAAATAATTTTAAGTTGTAATATATTGGTATGGTATATGGTATATACATATAAATTTTTTATATGAATATTCAATATTTTTATGATGATCTTTACATTTGCAGTTGTATTTATAGTTCTGTAGTATTTTCATTTTATTATTTGTTTATTTATATTGTATTAGTATGTATATTAAGATGATGTTAAGTTTGTAGATTTTAAATCATTATTGAGTTCAGATCTACACACAGATGCATCTCGGTAGGGGTTTGTAGGGCTTATACCTACTAAGTCAACCTATTAGCAAACTATTTTTTAAATCAAGATTTGTATGTTGCCTGAATAAATTATTATTATTATAAAAACTAATTTCAAAACTAAAACACGACTATTGAAAAATCAACTGTTTTTTCTGCCAAATTTTATGAGATGTCCGTCCGGCTTTGAGAATTCATTCTGCTTCAACAAAGTTCCTCGTATTAGGATGAGTCCACCAGAACTATCACATCTTGCACTTAAATTATCAAAATTCCAAACTGTACATTTGAAATCATTCATTAAGCTTTAAATTTTTCAGGTACTAAAAAAACAAAAAGGAAAAATTGATACAGTGGGCTGATGCAGAAAATGTCGATCAGTTGAGGTACTAATGAATGTAGTTGAAGTGACTTTATGTGCGTTATATTGTACCAAAGGACTATTACCCTAGTAAATATCAAACACACACACACACACAAATACACAGACAGACAGACAGACAGGCAGATAGACACAAACAAGGTGTCAGTGCACTACAAGAATGAATTATTGTTGTTACATTATAAACCCTCATGTGGTGGTTTATTGTTCATATTACCAGCTTTGCATACCTAATACCTTAAATATATATATATATATATATATATATATATATATATATATATATATATATATTGATGTAAATGTAAGTATATGCAATTATTGTAATTACACGGGTACAACAATGCACACATATTGCACATTTGCGAATTTTCATTATCAGCAGTAAAATAACAACAAAAAAAAACATACAGTCCAATGGTTGGTATACTTTCTTCTTTTGGGTAATCGATCAAAAATAGTCTCAGCGCTATTCGATCTTCTATACTTTATCACTGATAAATTTTAACAAGAAAATAAAAATAAAAAATATTTTTAACAAAAAATTGGATTGACGTTGTTATTAGTTGGTGCACTGAAAAATACAAAATAATATTAATTATATTGGTGCTGGTACTTTTGAAGTTGTGCAGTTGCAGTTCACACCAACTTCACAAGTACCAGCACCAATAGAATTAATATTATTTTGTATTTTTCAATGCACCAACTAATAAAGTCGGTCCAATATTTTGTTAAAAATATTTATTTCACACTTTTGAGTGTAACATTTGTCAAGAAAATCGTTGAACGTTCACTAATACCAATGAAGATAGTACCTAATCCTATTATCCACGTTTATTCTTTACTTGTAGTTGTTATTATTGAGATCTCAAAACATCGCTGCGGAAACCGTAACTCTAAGGACAAAATGTTCATTATAAATGTTGCTACAAATAATTAGGTCTTTCATGTAGTACCCACAGATTTTCAATTTTCGAAAGGAACTGCCCTCTCCACCTAGCAAGAACACACATATTTGAGAATTTAACATGCCTCTAACTCAAAAACCGTAAATTTTTTAAACGTTTCTTGATATTGTCCTATCTTCAATTATACCACCTCAGATTTTCGATTTTTGAGAAAATTTGCCCACTCTTCCCTTTTCAGGGGCGGTTCTCTGAGGGAAGGAGATTTCGGATTTGCGTTTTTATGAATATAGGACCATTTCCCAAGCCTCTTCTTTCAAATGAATTAAAAATCATAAAAATTAAAGTACGATTACTATATAAAACGGGCGCATGAACCAAAAAAAAGCAGCCAATCGAATTATATACCTCCTCCGTTCAGGGTCGGTCAAAAGAGTGGCCAAATGCGTAGCAATGCTAGTCAGATAGACCAATAGAATTAATTATATTTTATATTTTTAAATGCACTAATAAAGTCTGTCCAATTTTTAATAAGAAAAATATTATTTCACACATTTAAGTGTAACATTGGTAATCAAAATCTTTGAACGTTCACTTATACCGAAGAATATAGTACTCATTTTAGTACCCATGTATATTCTTTGCTTGTAATTGTGATTATTCAGAAATCTCAAAAAATCGCGGCGGAAATACACTTATTTCAGATCGCTGTAACTCCAAAACCGTAACTCTATGGAAAAAATATTCAATTCAAAAGTTGCTACATATAATCTCCTCTTTAATTTGTCCATCTCATATTTTCAATTTTGAATGAAATGCCCCTATACAGCGGAAATAGGCATATTTCAGACTTTACCACTGCTATAACTCGAAAAATGTAATTCTATAAACAAAATGGTCTCATCTTTAATTTTGCCGTTTCAGATTTTCGATTTTCGAGAAACATTGCCCCTCCACCCTCTCTCTGAGGCGGTTTTTGAAGGGAAGAAGATTTCGGGTTTGAGTTTTTCTAAACATTTCTCCTCTTTCAAATGAATAAAAAATCATCAAAACTGGAGAACGTTTATTATGAAAAACGCCCAAACATCCATACATAAAAAAATCAAACATACAAATGAATTGTATACCTCCTCCTTTTTTGAATTGTCACAATAATGTTAAAAAATCAAGAGCTTTCGAATTGGAACTTTCAAGATTGTTGCCACAATATTTTTCCCGCAAAAAAAACTTGGAGAATAGTCAAAATTACAATTTTCCTTTAACAAACCCATTATAATGACTTCCAACTGCCGATTTAATAAAATCCATATTAGTAATATCCTGCAAAGCCTCAGGTAAATTTTCCTAGTCTCTATAAAGTCGAATCAAATATTTCCTTTATAAATATATATTATCATCCAGTCTGTAATCCCTCGAGTTTTGAAAGGTGAACCTTTTTGCGTCATTCAAAGGTTTTCAAATTATTTCATCGTCTGCCTAAATTGCTATGAAACAGTCGGGAATCGATAATATTAAATATATGTCTTTGAGAAGACAGCACACACGATGTTGTAATTAAAGATGAAATATACAGTGTGTCCCAAAAGTGAGCTTAATGTATTAGGAACATGACTGAATATTAGAACTAAACTGCGAGTTATTCAAATTACGAATATTTATAAATAAAAAAAAACAAATATCATCAAAGGATGCTCAAATTATTTTCTAAGTTTGATATCAGTAACATGCCTTCAACACTAAAACGTTACCATTATTTAAATGCCATAGCCGAAATCATAAAGTTTCAAGACATTTATTCACATTTTAGCTACTTAAAGAAGAGTTTTGAATATCTTCATAGCTGTAGCAAGTGATATTATCCAAATCGGTAGGTACAGAAAATTACTTGAATAATTAAATTAGGACGACCAGTTCAATTTAGTTCCATGTAGGGGGCGCTACACGAAGCAGCACAGTTGCCTTATAAAGCTCAAAAATGATCCCTTTATCACAAAAGATATCGACTTTGTAAGATATAACAAAACATTGAACTCATTTTTGAGCCACACTGTATATCTTTCAACGTAACATATCTCTTTAATTACCTATACAGCTAATCCTCCGAACGGTTGGTTATTAAAATATAAAGGCGGAAATCACAATTCATATAGAGATTAACTTGGGTAATGGGGGTTAGATAGTCTTTGGAATTAAACTCAGAATGGATAATATGAAACGAATAACGACGATCACTGAACCTTAATTTCTGAGATGACGTCTGACCAAGAGTCGAACAATGCCACCTGAAATAGGACGAGGTATACATATATCTTTGAATCCGACAGTATTACATACTCATTTGAAATGATTATTGTATTAGATTAGAGTTGTGTAGTGTAGTTACTGCTAGATTTAACTGCTGCTATTTTACATTCTATGGATAAACTTTATGAGGTACCGTATGGGTTTTTGGTATCCAACAATATTGATGATCGGGTAAAGCATCAATTCTTACTTACTAAACAATTTAACTTTGGTGGTGTTAGTGAAATAAGAAACTTGTAAAAGCAATAAAAACACTAGAGGCAATGTTTGCTAAACTTGTACTAAATAAATGCCAGACTGCCAGGGAAAGGAATGCTCAGAGGAAATAAATAGAAGCTGAGGTGTGCGACAAGGATGTATACTCTACCCACTGCTGTTCAACCTATATTACAGCAAGTACTTGTCGTTGTAGTTGATGGGAAAGCTACATTAGGTATGCGAATACGTTTATAACCTGTGGAATCTGTAGTAGATTTGCAAAAGTTCGTGAATCCAGCAATAGAAAGGCGAGATGAGAATGGGTCACACTGAACACAAATAGAAACAGATCAATTCACATCAACGGGAAAAACGATGAATCAGGGAGGATGCTTGAGAGAAAGGTAGTAGATACAGGTAATTAGGAACAGTAATCAATAAAAGAACAAGTATGATCATGAGGTAAGATCTAGAGTCAGTAACTAGAAGATATTTGAATATTCTGACACATTCATACTAAATCTGTATAATAGCGTGTTGCACTATCTCTATAAGATGGACAATTTCAAACCGTTCACATAAATAAATATTTTTTACCAAAAATTGGATCGACCTTATTAGTTGGGGCATTGAAAATGGCATAATATAAAAAAAATGGACCGAGGTTATTAGTTGGTGCACTGAAAAATACGAATAGATAGAATAGATTGATAATTTTTGGCACCAACTTCACAAGTACCACCACCAATAGAATTAATATTATTTTATACTTTTCAGTGCACCAACTAATAACGTCGTTCCAATTTTTTGTAAGAAATATTTATTTCACACTTTTGAGTGTAATATTAGTCCCGAAAATCGTGAACGTTCACTATACCATATCAATGAAGATAGTACTTATCCTATTACCCACGTATATTCCTTGCTTGTAGTTGTCATTATAGAGATCTCAGAACATCGCTGCGGAAATACGCTTGAATATTTTAGTTGTTACCATTTTAACACCGATTTAACTCGAAAACCGTAACTCTAAGGAAAAAATGTTCATTATAAATGTTGCTACAAATAATTATATCTTTCATGTAGTATCGAAAAATTTTCAATTTTCGAAAGAAATTGTCCTGTCCACATAGCAAAAATACATATTTAACATGCGTCTATCTCGAAAACCGTAACACTTTTGAAAAAACTCAGGTTTTTCGATTTTCGAGAAAATTCGTCCCCACCACCCCTTCGGGGGCGGTTTTCGGAGGGAAGGAGATTTCGGATTTGCGTTTTTATGAATATAGGACCATTTCTCAATCCCCTTCTTTCAAATGAATCCAAAATCATCAAAATCGGAGCTCGTTTACTATATAAAAGGCGCGCACGAACCAAGAAAAAAAAAGCAGACAGTCGAATTGTATACCTCCTTCGTGCGGGGTTCGTCGGTCAAAAATAGTACTTATTCTATTACCCACGTATATTCTCTGCTCGTACTTGTTATTATGTAGAGATCTCAGAATATGGCTGCGGAAATACGCATAAGTATTTCAGATTTAACCATTTTACCACCGCTGTAATTCGAAAACCGAAACTATAAGGAAAAATGTGCATAATAAATGTTGCTACAAATAATTATGTCTTTCATGTAGTATTCACAGATATTCAATTTTCGAAAGAAATCGCCCCCTCCACCTAGCGAAAATACAGATATGTGAAATTTTAACATCAATGTAACTCGAAAACCGTAACTTTTTAAAAGAAATGTTCAAGTTAAACGTTTCCGGATATTGTCCTATCTTTAATTCTGCCATCTCAAATTTTCAATTTTCGAGAAAATTTGCTCACTCCACCCCCTTCGGGGGCGGTTTTCGGAGAGATGGAGATTTTGGATTTGAGTTTTTTACGAATATGGGACCATTTTCCATGTCTCCTCTTTCAAATGAATCGAAAATCATTAAAATCGGAGTACCTTTGCTATATACAACGCACGCCACAAACAAAAAAAGTATACAATCGAATTGTACCTCCGCCGTTCGGGGTTCGTCGTTCAAAAAACAGCACCAAGTGTAGCGCTAATTTGAACAGTTCTGGTGTAAGATTCCGAAAATATCCTGCACCTACCTAGGATACATATACAGGTACTCGGAGTCAATTTATAAAAACAGGCGCAGCCCGGGGACAATAAATCCAACAAAACCAAGAATGAGCGCAAAAAGAGACAGAAATAAAGAGATTGAGAAAAGTCTTTATTTCTTTTCCTCCTACCACATCGCACAATATAAGAGTAGTAGCTATAGTTCAGGCGACGAGAGCTTGCCGATGAATCACTTAAGCTGATAAGATAAAAAAAAACAAGTATTTTTTTTGAGTTTGTTGCATTGTTACTTTATGCTACAAAATTGTTGTTACAAACTTAATGTTATAAAAAATAGACATTTTTGAAAATGTGATGCTTTTATAAAAAATACCTATAAGCAAGGTATTTAATTCTTCGTTAGTAATATGTAACTTTCAATTGTTTACTATTGTTATTCATGGCTCACCAATAAATTATGCATTTAATTTTAGAAAATTGTCATTTATTTGCGTGTTTATAAATAAATAAGATGTTTCATTTAAAAAAACATGTTTGGTTTATAACTCAAAAATAGTAAATATATAACAAAAATGATCTACAACACTGCGTTCTACGGAAAAAATCTATAAGAATGTTATTTGACCTTTTCGATAAGTTGAAGGATAACGGAGATACGAGGAGGGTCCCAAAATGCAATAATTTCAAAAATACCCTGTATCTTAAAAACTAAGAGGGCTATGAAAATTTTTTAACAGCATCTTAAGTTTTACGAAAAAGTAGCAAACTTTCGCGAAAACCGCAACTTTCTATCTTTAAAAATAACGGAGATAATCCGCAAAAGTACCGAAAATAGGACACCCTGTACTGCCAGTATGTCACTTTTTTGCTATGCGAACTTGAGCGACTACTATGTTTAGATTTATTCATCAACTTATTTCATATGCATGTCACTGACTTTGTATCAGAGAACATTCGTCGGCTCAACTATAGGATGCCTCGCCCCTTGGATCTTCAATAAATACGTCTCTTTCGAGATTTATTGCTGCTCAAGCATCACTGACGCCACAATGAAAGTACAAAAACGAGACGAAAGTATAAAAAGAAAAAAAATAGGTAGGTAGGTATTTCTGGAATAGTCTAGATCAGTTTAGAAGGCTTCACATTGTAACATTAATTATTATTGTTGCTGTGATCATTTATTTTAAGGTTTCGCTCTACATCCGATGAAAGAATGGAACCCTTATACGGGACCAATATACCAGTCTGCTAGACGAAATAAAGTTGAACTTTTCGATGCTTACACATACTTTTATATAGGGTTTCTTAGGTAAGTGAGAATGCTTGGAAAATAGCAAAACAATAAGTGCATCTAGTGACAGAAAACTCTCTATTATACTTTTCAAAAGACATTGGGGCTAGTTCTCTTTTTTGACCGACGAACCTAAACGGAGGAGGTATACAATTCGATTGTTTGTCTGCATGTTTTTCTTTCATGTTATAATTTATTGTCATTAATAAGTCACAGAAAAGTCTTGGTTGATAATATAAAAAAATATTCTATAAGTGATTAATGAGTGAAAAAACTAATAGTGGGACTCGAAACCACGACCACTACAGAAGATTTTAACAGGTTATACTGAAAACGCAGAATCAACAGGGTCGGAAATGGTGACTTTGCTGTAATCTAACTAACCTATCCGTAAATTAGCTTTATGACTCTTCTGTCAGTGTTATGGTTATATTGCAGACTTCTAACCTTTTTGCTTTAATTTCATTCGGAAAACATCACAGTTGAGTCAAGCGTATGATCGCCGATTTCGATCTAATTCTCATCAGATACAAATATGACTCTGGAATGTGTCCGAAGAAGTCAATACGCTTGACTCAACTGCGATGTGTTCCGAATGAAATTAAAGCAATAGGGTTAGAAGGTTGGAATATGATTAGTAATCAATCATATTGGACCTATCAAAGATGATGTAATACAATGCGGAATGGAGTATTAGCTCACAGAGTAGTTGTTGTCATCGTTGGTTGGCACGGTAATAGTATTACCTTCTTATATCTACTATTGACTTAAATAAAGTCTTTCTTATTTTATATTTCTCAGTAGAATCTTCACATCAATTTCAGATTTTTATCATTAAAATTACTGATTGTAGAGATGATACCCAATAATTAAAGATTCAAATTAATATACTGTAACGTGGATAGGTATTCATGTACTTACGTTTAATATTCGTTTATTAGTTATTTATGCTACTACGTTGCTTGCAGTAGTTGTTGCGTGTATATTTCCTTGTGTAGTTCTAGAATTATAGAAGATTTATTCTGGATCCTTCCAGAAACTATATGTGAGGTACAATTTGTCATACTATTGTCAGTTTGACAAGGATCTAGAACATTAATTATGTTCGTCTAGATAATCATAGAACATTCTCGATGAATTTCATGTCATGATTCAGGTATATAAAGCCGTATCGATATCGATCACGGGACAGAGTCAGTCTTGTGAAGTCAGTGAGTCAAGTCAGTTGATAACAGTCAGTCTGTGGAAACGGAGGCTAATAGTAGTTCTGTCGGTGAAGACAGTGACAGTATAGATTGTCAAGGTGACAAGTGGTGACAGTTGTACCATAATAGAAGCTCGTGTACTGAGTGTTTGTAAATAAACCATTGGAAGCAATCTGCGAATTTTGAGTATTACGCAAGTGAACTCACCCCACAACGTTTATCACAAGATTAAACGTTACAATACAATACAATAGTTTTTGTTCACATCGCTCTATGCATATAATTTAAGGGGTATTCTTGAAAAAAGCGTCACATGAAAGAAATAAATATTCATAACATGCACTTGGGGGTGGAGTGAAAAGGAAAACATTTCCATTTAAATTTTATAATGGAAAGTAAATGTTCACTTTCTTGTCACCCTATATTATTCAAGGCTCTGTTAAGCTAGCAGTGACAAGTTAGCAGAAACAATCGAAACCGGCATGGGAATTTGTTGCTAATTAGTTGCTAAAATCCCGATTTTGTTGCTCGAATCAGTTTTGAAAAAATCGAGTTACTGCTATCTTAACGTGTAAGATAGCAGTGAAACCACTAAATAATATTTGTTTTCAATTCTAACACCACCTGAATTTGTTGCTAATTTGTTGCTGGAAGATAGTATAAAGAAAATTGAAAAAATATTGAAAATAAAAAAAAATATGAAAAAATATAAAAAAATAAAAAAAATATATTGAAACAACGTACTTTAAAGTACTTCTTGCTAATGCTACGCTAATCCAAAACTCAAAAAAATAGTTAGTAGTTAGGATATCCACTGATTAACTTGAAATCAAGTATTGTTGTTGAAGCTATTAGAATTCCTATATTTTCTCTCTTAATTGCTAGCAGAAATTTTGTTGCTCATTGGATAAGTCTTTATTAGTGCTTGAATTACCAGCAACAGAATCCAAACAAAGAATATTACCAATAATAAACTTGTGAATGATTTTTTTTATGTCGCTATCAGAATACCTCAATTATCTCTCTTAATTTCTAGCAGAATATTTGTTGCTCATTGGATAAGTCTTTATTAGTGCTTGAGTTACCAGCAATAAAATACAAACAAAGAATATTACCAATAATAAACTTGTGACTGATTTGTTTTTGGTGTCGCTATCAGAATATCTCCATTATCTCTCTTAATTTCTAGCAGAAATTTTGTTGCTCATTGGATAAGTCTTTATCAATGCTTGAATAACCAGCAACAAAATACAAACAAAGAATATTACCAATAATAAACAGCCGCCGGTATTGGCTACAAAGTGGCGGCATCCGTTTGAAGTATGCGCGAGATATATGCTGTGGTTGGAAATAGCGAAAGCGGCGTTTACAAAGAGAGCGACGGCAGCAGTCGGCATCTACTGTTAAAATGCCGACAACAGGGATTTCGAGAAGCGTCCAGTGGCGGCTTTCGCATCAAAGACCAGAAGCCGGTCGAATGGTCTGGATCCTTTGTCGGATATATATATGGGAGAATTTTCGGCATGAAGGCAGACTGTAAAGGACAGTGTGAATAAAACGAATAGTCCGAGTAAGTTAGTGAGGATATAGTAAAGTTAATTTGTAATCTATATTATTTCGAGTATGAATAAAGTTTATTTACCAATTATAAATTAGTCTCACTTATCTGCCAACCCACATACGCAACAATACCTCTAATGTTATGTACAGTTTTATTATAGTTACCTCACGCCGGCCCCAATAGGCAACGAGGTATTACGCCAGAGATAGCCCAACGTCAGAGGCGACAATATTGGATCTCTTTTTCTGGTTGTTAGTTGTTCTGTGAAAGAATACTTATTTTGGAAAGGTCACCGCTCCCCTCATTCGATGAACGACCAATTACAATTTGATTTTGCGGACCACACAAATACGGTTTCTTACGAATGTCGCAACCATCTTATCATATTATAATAGAGAAATAGAGATATAATACGTATGCGTATCAAGTGCTAGAAATTAAAAGCTAAAATGGAGGTATTCTGATAGCGACACAAACAAAACTCAGTCACAAGTTTATTATTGGTATTATTCTTTGTTTGTATTTTGTTGCTGGTAATTCAAGCACTAATAAAGACTTATCTAATGAGCAACAAAATTTCTGCCAGAAATTAAAACCGAAAATGAAGGTATTCTGATAGCAACAACAAAAAAAATAATTACAAGTTTATTATTGGTAATATTATTTGTTTGTATTTTGTTGCTGGTAATTCAAGCACTAATAAAGACTTATCCAATGAGCAACAAAATTTCTGCTAGAAATTTAAACCGAAAATGGAGGTATTCTGATAACGACACCAACAAAAATCAGTCACAAGTTTATTATTAGTACTATTCTTTTTTTGTATTTTGTTGCTGGTAATTCAAGTACTAATAAATACTTATCCAATGAGCAACAAAATTTCTGCTAGAAATTAAAACCGAAAATGGAGGTATTCTGATAGCGACACCAAGATAAATCAGTCACAAGTTTATTATTGGTAATATTCTTTGTTTGGATTTTGTTGCTGGTAATTCAAGCACTAATAAAGACTTATCCAATGAGCAACAAAATGTATGCTAGAAATTAAGAGAGAAAATATAGGAATTCTAATAGCTTCAACAACAATACTTGATTTCAAGTTAATCAGTGGATATCCTAACTACTTACTATTTTTTGAGTTTTGGATTAGCGTAGCATTAGGAAGAAGTACTGTAAAGTACCTTTTTTCAATATATTTTTTTTATTTTTTTATATTTTTTTATATTTTTTTTATTTTCAATATTTTTTCAATTTTCTTTATACTATCTTCCAGCAACAAATTAGCAACAAATTCAAGTGGTGTTAGAATTTTAAAAAAATATTTTTTAGTGGTTTCACTGCTATCTTACAAGTTAAGATAGCAGTAACTCATTTTTTTTCAAAACTGGTACGAGCAACAAAATCGGGATTTTAGCAACTAATTAGCAACTAATTAGCAACAAATTCCCATGACGGTTTCGATTGTTTCTGCTAACTTGTCACTGCTAGCTTAACAGAGCTATTATTCAAAGGCATTAATATTCATAGGGATATTAGAAATGCATTGTGAAAATGTTTAATCGTTCTATACAGGGTGTATCATAATGAATGGTCATACTCTTGAAGGCATATTCTATGGGCATTTTTTAGTCGATCTGACAACATTTATCTATATACAAAAACACACCCTTAAAATGTTACACCCCTTTAAAGTTGCATGACATCTACAAAATCTTTTGGCTGTAAAATACAAACAGAACAAAATAATAGCTTCAAATTTTGGTATCTACTATTTCTGAGGTTTAAAAATCGTTTGCGAATAGAGTTGGAAACGTTCCAGTGAAGGCAAGGGGCTGAAATTGGCATCGCAACCCCCATAGTTTTAGTTTCCTTTACATCTAGAAAACTTTCTTAGACATTTTGAAAAGCATAATTCCTTAAGTTTTTTTTGCTATTATTTTGTACTGTTTGACAGCGAAAAAACTTATCGATTCAATACAATTTTGAAGGGCTGTAACTTTTTAAGACTGCGTTTTTGTATACTGATAAATGTTGTGAAATCAACTTAAAATTAAACATAGAATATTCCTTTAAGAGTATGACCACTCTTTATTATACACCCTGTATGTATTATTATCGATATTATAAGACAACAACAAAAAACGAGGTAACCTCATTCGAGGTGGCGTTGGTTGCTTTCAACAACCCATCTCCAATTATTACTGATAACTTTTTTTTATACAAAGAACACTCATTTCATCGTTGATAGTAATCGAATACGAACCAAATTCATTATCAATGTGGAAAACCACGCACCGTTAACCGCTTGACGGAAATTAGGTGGCGAGTGAGCATAATAATTGCTTGACATTTTCCTTCATTACAATTCAAATATACAGGGTAATGTATCGACTAAATGCTGCTTCACACTCCTGATATCAGAATAAGTAGATTTAACCACGTCCTATGGGCTCATAGCCATAGTTGCGTATTTTGGACGTTCTATCGAGTGATCAGAAAAAAGTCAAAAGTCATTTGAAGTGTGCCTTGTAGATATAGGAAAAGTATGTAACCCCTGTCTCTTCTTAAATCATCCGAAATATACTGAAACTTCACTTGTCACATTTTGGAGCAGCACGATTTTATTGCTCAATATTGAGATAAATATACGAACCCCTGAAGTAATGTAATTATCATAACAAACGTTTAAAATTTCTGTATGGCCATAGAAATATTTTTGAACTTTAATTTGCAAATCCAAACAATATTTGGAAATTACATAAGTAAATGGAACATTTCCGCACTGTTCTTTAATTCTCATTTTCGGTTCGTTTTAATTATTTGGTAATTATAGTTTTCAAAGCTCCAAGAAAGAAATAAATTGCTGCAGATTTAGCAAAACTTGCCAGAATATTTTGTAATTCACGTGAATTTTTCTTGAATATTATTTACCCTTTTGACCTGTACGTAACCTGTAACAATCATCATCTTAAAAATGTAATGTGATACACAGTCTATTCCATCCAAATCAAGTTTATACACTTTGAATTTCACATCAAACAAATACAATTTAGAATGCAATGCCTAATATTTACTCTTTAGTTTCAATATTGCGAACTTTTCGCATATGGTCTGCTTTCTAATTTTCAAATCTCGAATTTTCGAATCTCGAATAGCTGAAACACATATTTCAGACTGTAACGTAACATATTGTAACGTGAAGACTTGCCCGAATAAAGACACCCACACACACACAAATATCTGGAAGAACACTCTGGAGCCCTGGAAGCACCTCGATTACTCTCGAAGGAATATATTGGGTAAAACATCCAGAACAATATATTAGAACGAACGAGAAGTTTCGAGTTAAGAGGATATAAACAGAGTCGATCACGGACGTTGACAGTGATAGATAGTCAGTCATAGATCACAATCGGTCATAGATCATAGACAGTAGAAAGTCGTATATAGTGTATAGTCAGAGAAATAAGTGTGAATATAAATGTGTATATAGTCGTGTAGTTATTGGTGTAAATAAATAAGTGAAAATAAATCGAACCCAGTTTTAATATAAATCCCCATTACAATATTATTATTTTTAAAAATGTCCAATTTAATCGTTTCCGGATACGGAATTTTCTTTAATTCTGTCGTCTCGGATTTTCAATTTTCTAGAAAAATTGTCCACCCCCTTTGGGGACGGTTTTTGGAGGGAAGGACTTTTTCTAAATATGGGACCATTTCTCAGCTCTCCTCTTTCAACTGAAATAAAAAATGTCTAAATCGAAGTACGTTAACTAAGCAAAACGCGCAAAAAACCATAGAGAAAGCAAACATACAACCGAATTGTATACCTTCTCCTTTTTTTGATGTCGGTCAAATACAAAGTTACCTACTTATACTACCTATTGTATTATAACATCATAGAAATGTTTAGTGTTGAAATTCCAATCAAGGCAAATCATCACAAGCTCCTTTTGCTTAATCATTGTCATTGGTTGAAATTATAAAAAAAAATAAAAGAAAAGATGCCATAAAAGTTTCCATCATTCAAGAACAGATGATTAACCGGTTAGATATCTGCTTCTCCTGCCTGTGCTCAGCAAAATCTTCGTAGTCGTCATTATATTATTATACCTTTTCGGTATCCTTGACAACCAAGTTTGACGTCATAGGGACGAGTCACGACGCACCGCTAGCCGCCGCCGTCCACACGACCAACAACACCACCATCACCACCGGGGCGTCGAGAGCGTCGCCATCGCTCACAAAATATACCCCGCCGGGAAACGAGGACGACGTCCATCAGTGTACCTATGTGGGTGTTTGGTCACTAATTGAAGGTCAAAAGGCTTGTAAATCGCATGAATGCTCTATACACATAGTATACAGGGTGATTCGCCTCTGATTGAACCTTAGAAGTCCAATACTGAATAACGGTTGTTGATTGAACAGTGCCACCAAAATGGATGACAAATACACAAAACATTTTTGTATCAACCACTGATGGGCAGAAGGGATCCATCCCATCATTCAAGCAATCGAATTTCTTTCATATCCTGCTAACTTGATTTGATAAAAATACATAATAAGCCTTACATACACCTATCTTATACATGGCGTGATGGCGTGTAAGGAACAAATAAAAAACTTGTAAAAATCTTAATAAAAATGTATATTTGAACGCAACACTGGCATTTGTAATGGTCATGTAAACAAAGAGTGAAAAAAGCTTCATAATGGACAAACAAACAAAAAAAATACATCATGCAATAGCAAACAAAACATGCACAATGCACCTACTTCATTCTGATTTTTATATAATGGTAAAAGCAACATATAAAATGTATTTACATAATGAAGATACTAGGGAGAATCGAAAACAAATGCTACCATACGACTAATAATTTAGACAAGTTAATTTTTTAGTCTTTCTTTATCTACAGTCTACAGATTTTCCCGCATGATTCGCAAACTTCCGCCAACCATTTGCTGGGACATAGGTCTAATAAGCTAGCACAACAAAAGTGAATCATTTCAATAAAATTAGTGTACTAAATTCATGCATGTTTAGTGCTAATGTAGTACGAAAAAATAAAATTTATAACCCTTAAATTTTTCAAATAACTTAATATTAAGTTAGTACACTCAAACAGAATATGATCAAATTTGAGAAAATGTGCTATAAATAATTTATAGTGCTAATTTAATACACTTAAAGAAATTTAGAACTCTTCATTTTTGAAATTTATTGGTAAGGGTGCTAGCTTAATATTAAGTCAGCACATTTAAATGAAATATGGCGAAAACCAAAAACTATCCGTTAGTAATAATTTAGTACACAAGAATAACAATTACAACTCTTATTTTAAAGAAATTATGAGCAAGTTTGTTTATCACTCAACTATTCTGTTATGCCTTGATAGACACTATACCTATATAGGTACTTCAAATCTAGATTTTTCGCAAAATCTGTATATGTACTACACAGATGCTTATTTAATGTAAAAGTATAGAGTTTTAGGGTTTTGGCAACTTATTTACATTTCACAAGTGATTATTCTTATTTTATTGACGTTCAGATATTAAATATAGGTATGGTAACATTTAAGTACTAGATGAAACCGGGCTTCGCTCAAGTGAAATGTGACTCATAATACACAATCTTTTACAAAATGTAGGTAGATATATTTTGGTAGTTATCGGTTTTCAAGGAATATTAAGCAAGGCATAGATTAGTATAGCACAGTTCATTCTGTTTAATAATTATATAACATTAAAACTGCAAAAGTTTTTACATAAATATTTTTTTTATTTAAAATCAATTTTTAAAACATAAATTAACTAAATAAAGAGCTTTCAAGGTTTGTCTATCAAGAATAAATTTTATATCTTATAAGTTTCCTTGTTGAACTATCTGTTTACTTATACTTACATATATTATATACATATACATTTATTTTATGTTACATGTTATATATTTTC
The DNA here is from genome assembly GCA_958507055.1 of Crioceris asparagi. Taxonomy (NCBI): domain Eukaryota; kingdom Metazoa; phylum Arthropoda; class Insecta; order Coleoptera; family Chrysomelidae; genus Crioceris; species Crioceris asparagi. The sequence goes on along the minus strand of OY293829.1, from coordinate 79,142,560 downwards.
TTAAATAATATCAGTATTACAAATAATACTTTTGAAGAAGATGAAGAAACAACTCCATCGATCTGTCTGTAGCTACATTCATTCCATGGCTATGGAATTCCCACTTCTTACTGAAATGGTCACAGGCGATGTATAGTGTCTGTCAAGACATAAGAGAATAGCTAAGTGACCAACAAACTTACTCATAGTTTCCTCAAAATAAGAGTTATAATTGTTATTCTTGTGTACTAAATTAGTACTAAATTATTCCTAATGGATAGAATAGTTGTTTTTTTCATATTTCGTTTAAGTGTGCTGACTTAATATTAAGCTGGCACACTTGCTCATGAATTTTAAAAATGAAGAATTATATATTTTTTTAAGTTCATTAAACTAGCACTAAATTATTTATAGCAGATTTTCTCAAATTAGATCATATTCTTTTTAAGTTGGCTCACTAAATATTAAGCTAGCGGAATTGCAAGTAATTTAAAAAAATTAAGAGTTATAGATTTCAATTTTGCGTATTAAATTACCACTAAATACGCTTGAATTCAGTACTCTAATTTTATTGATGTGTTCAACTTTTGCTGTGCTAGCTTAATGCACCTGGCCGACTTCGATCATCGAAGTTAAGCTGCCCAATACGTGGAGAAAGGTTTGAATGAGTGACCGCTGATGCGGGCGCGCCTTCGAATCCCAGCTTGCCGCGCACTCCCTTTCTCTTATCTCGCAAGGCAATGAGAAAGCAACGAACCAGTAGCGCTTCTTTGGAAGATGTTTGTCTTGAGATTAATCTTGAGACATATGGGTGGTTCCTGATCCATGCTAAACGTTTGGTCCTCTTGTCTTTCAAAAAACGTAATTTCAGACATTATTCTGTGTCAAAATTAGCTCACAAATGGATGTTGTGCTTGTTTCTGAAAGTCAAAAGTAGCTTCTTTAAGAAACAAGAAAATTTTAGATCGAGCATGAATATTCTGGGGTACGTTTTGCTAATGGAGGCAGTCTATTCTGGTTAGACCAAACAATATGAGGAAATTGCTGGCGCCTGGAACATTGTCGCTGGTAAAAAGTCGCGAAAACCTACAAATCAAAGAGCGAAATCAACACTCAAGCCTTCAAGACCTGCACCAATAAAGGGAAATAGGGATATCGCATCAATTTCCCATATAGAAGTAGCCCCAACAAAATCATGGTTCTTCGTTTCGGGTTTTGCAACCGGCACGACTCCAGAGGCAGTAAAAAACTATATTCAGAACAACATGAATGTGGAATGTACGTGTGTCAAACTACGCACTAAAAAGGATGACATAAAAAGCTCCTTTAGGATTGGTGTCAATAAGCACCAGGATGCAGGCTTTCTTGATCCAAACCTATGGCCAAGGGGCATTGCGGCCAACCATTTTTGGAACCTCAGTCGGTGCCAACAATAAACAGCCAAACCAAGGGCACCTCCGTAAAGAAACATATAGTGTTCAATATCTTTCACTTGAATATCCGTTCTCTGCGAAACAAGGTCGAAGAGTTAGAAGCCTTCCTGCAAGAACATAAAAGGAGGAATAATATCACATATGATGTTGTCTGCCTAACTGAGCATCACCTAAACACCCAAGAATTAGACTACCTAAGACTAGAAAATTATTGCCAAGTATCAAATTTTGCTAGACAACAAATGAACAATGGTGGTGTGCTGATCTTGGGAAAAACGAGCATGAAGGCGCAAAGAATCCAAGCCTTGGAGGAAATGTCAGTGGAGTCGGTTTGCGAAGTAGCAGCCGTGGTGGTAGAAGAGCATAGCTTGGCAATACTAGCTATATATCGCCCGCCCCGTGGAGACTTTGATGTGTTTATGTTGAGTGTAGAGAGTATGTTGTGCTGCGTCGAACAGAAAAGGTACAAGCATGTAGTATTATATATATTGAATTTATTGAATTGAATTTATTGAATTTAATATTTTCGATTATTGGTTGATAAGACTTGTGTTTGCAAATAAGTCCAAATAATTGTAGAATTATTATTCAAAAGTTGCTTATAATAATCCGTTGCTCAACTGACAAGCAAACCTGTTGCGCTTACGCACATCTGTCCTCAGGGCAGAGCTAAAACGAAGCTATAGTTCAACCGCGTATACAATCTGAGTTTCATCGATCAATAAAGTTTCAGTCATCAATTGTTAATTAGAAAAGCGCTGCGTGTGTCCCTAAAGGCAACACAGAAAGAAATATCTACGAAATTCAATGCAAACGATCAAAAATTATAGAGCTACAGTGCGTTTGAAACTGAGTATACAGTGTGACATCTTATGGAGCCCATTGTTGTCAGCGCGTTGATGTTATGGAGGTCTCGACCAAAATGTTCTGTCTCAGACAAATTTTGTCGCTTGGATTTGGATTTTATCTCAATCTTTTCATATTCAATAATTAATAATAATTTACAATGAATTCCAAAATTACGAATGAGAAAAATTAAAGAACGGCAACACTGTGTGCTCTTTTCTCATTTAAAATACATTGCCTATACCCGACTACACTGTATTCTCAATGGGAAATGCAGTATAGATATCAAGACGATTATTAATCGATGACTATTGAAAATTGCATGGACCAACATCAAATTTATTAATTTTTGAGATGATGGTTTTCCTCGTGAAAATTGGTTATCTATATATAAGAAAACTTAACGCTCTGTCTCAGAAACTCTAAAACAGAGAGATATTGTATCGTTAACATAGCGATATTCCCTGAACAGTTTAATAGAATACTCTCTCTTATTTTTCAAACATTTTGAAGTAAATTAAAACTAACTGTAACGAGTTTGGGACATAGTGTCGACGCCATTCCGAGGAGGCGTGTGCGATTCGTCAGAGTGTGAGGCATTCTGCTATTGACCAATGATGCACGCCAAGGTCAAGATTATATCCCGAAACGTCTAGGGAGTTCGCGTTATTGGTGGAATGTTCGGGGCGCTTGAAGATGTCGGTGGAAGCTTCTAAATGCAGAGGGCTTACCTATATATTGGAGAGGATTTGCTCAGTCAGTACGGTAAATACAGTGGAGTTCTTTAGACCGGAGTACGGTGTAGTCCGGCAGTCTGGTGTAGTTGGGTCCCTAGTAAGGGGTCGTCAACATCAACAGAAATAAATAACGCTCTGTTCAAATAAGGTTGTAAATAGTGTAAAAATAAATATAAATTGTACATAGTAGTCGACAGTAGTTCCAGGTAGTTGAAATAGTCTGTGATATTTTAGTGTGTAAATAAATAAATCTGAAGATAAATAATTCTCTATATGCCCGTTACAATGAGTTTGTAAATTATAAAGTGTGTTACATTACAAGGAATGAAACTGACCTTTGGAAATTTGAAACATTTCTGTATATCACCATGTATTGTGGCATACTTTTTATATTTAACAACAACCGTAAATTTCCGGAATCACATAGGGATTTGGTTTCAGCTCAATTAGACAACAACAAAATTTATCCTGTGTAATCGTTGCGCTCTTGTCGTTAATTTCATCACTATTTTAACAGTAATTGCCAATTTGCAGTGAATGAAAATAAATAAAATCCATTCATTGAATTCGATAAAAAAAAGAACATATTCATTATCACAACAAAACCGAAACCGTTCAAATTATTTGTTGGCCGCTTTGATTTACAGGTTTTGATCCAGTTCCAGATGCCATAAATATGGAAAAAAAATACAAAAAAGGAACATCAAGAAAAATCATACACACTCGAACCTTAACGCTTGTAACTACAATCCAACAGCTAAGTCAACTCCAGTAACACCACTCTGACTTAACATGTCTATACTGTGTTTCAGAATGGGAATAAGGAATAATAAAAATTGTTGGGCTTCATAAGATTCCACACTGCATTCTCAGTTTGAAACGCTTTATAAGGTATAGAGCTAGATCTCAAGTCACGCAGAAGTCGTGATTATACAAAGAAGGACCCATAATTAAGAAATTCGATCATAAATGAGAATACACTATTTTTGGATCCATAGCCTTAAGAATGGTTCTCGCAATATGTCAAATTATGTGAAGCTGTTACATATATGATTACCGAAAATATTCGACCTCGAAAATGTTCGAACTTTTCAAAACTCTAATAACAAAATCCCAACATTTATAAATATTTTGAAAGCAAAAATGTATCAAGAAATTATTTATTGTAGGTGCAAGCTAAAACTAAGAGAATTTCAATTTGATCATACAAGCATTTTCGAGAAAATAAAATACGAGATTTGAAGAAGAATTGGCAATAATTGTCGACAGTCCTTTTTTAATAATCTTAGAAGTTTGGGAAAAAAATCCTTCTGATGAAATCGATGAAGGAAAATTGCTGGAAATTCATACGTCCACCGCTAGGCGGCGTAAAAGCTTCAATCATAGGACGTAAAATACAGACGGGAGGGGATGCGAAACTTTTTGAAATTTAAGTGTCCATAATAACTATAACTTAAGTTTGATTTAACGGAATTTTCAAATTAAGGTGTGGTTCAAGAAAAGAAGGTTTAGTGAATATAATATAAGACCATCCATGCTATTGTGGTTCTTGCCTCCCTCGCTAGGGGGCGGGTTTTATAGAGTTAACTGTTTTTTTTTTTTAATTTTGCTCCGAAATCGCAAATAGAACCGTATGAATATTTCATTAGATTCGGAAAGTAGATAAAATTTGCAACAAAATCTGTTCACACTGCATATCGATATCTTCATTCGTTTAAAAGTTATGGCTTAAAGAATATTTTATTATTATATGTGTATAAGTATTATTAATTTATAAAAAAAATAAGTAGGTAATTGAGATTTTTTAAGTTTCGTAGTCAAGCATGGCATGGACAAACAGAAAAAACAGCTTAAAACTTGGTTCTCATTTTAATTTATTCACAACAATAATGATATCACATAACTATTATTGAAAAAACTTTACTATTTAAAAAGTTTAACGTTTTAAAAATTCAAAATGTCCTTCGTTATTGGCCACGTATAAATTAAGTCTCTCAGTTTTTGATAATACACTAACTTCAATTTAATAAAATATTCTTTACTTAAGCAATAAACGAGGAAGATATCGACATGCAGTGCACGAAGATTTTGTTACAAATTTGATCTACTTGCCGAATTAAATAAAATATTCATACGGTTCCATTTGTGATTTCGGAGCAAAATTTAAGAAGAATTTAGTTCTATAAAACCCGCCCCCTAGCGAGGGCGGCAAGAACCAATATGGCAGGGATGGTTTTATGTTATATTCAACAAACCTTCCTTTCTTGAACTAGACCTTGTTATCAAATTTCTGTCAAGTCAAACTTAAGTTATAGACACTTACAGTCCAAAAAGTTTAGTAAACCCTCCTGCCTTTATTTTACGTCCTACAATAAAAAAACATATATCAAAAAGATGGACAATTAGAGTGACATTAACGTGAGAGTATTCATTTTTAAACTTATATTGATTTTTTTTATCAAAAAAATTGTTTAAACGATCAAAGCTATTACGCCCCCTAGCGGTGGACGTATGAATTTAAAAAATATTTCCAGCAATTTTCCTTGGTCGAATTCCCTGAAGGATTTTTTTCCCAAATTTCTACGACTATTAATTTCAGAGATACAGTACCTCGTCAACCTTATTGAATCCCCCGGTATACATCCTCCTTATGTGAAGTCGGTCAAAAAATCAGCTAAATGTTTCCCTAATGTCAGTTAGCGAAGCTTATAGAATGAGCATTCTGTTTCGTGTACATTGCTTTAGTTTTATATTTTAGTATCATACCAAATTTAGTACCACCATATTAACGTTTGATTATATGAATATACCCTACAACTGAAATATTTACTATACTATATGTACATTGTCATCAAAGGTACATTCAGGTACGTAATTATGAAATATCGCTTATTTATGACATATATGTGTGTATATACATATATGTATAGATATAGTATGTACCTATTTTACTGAGGCTTGATGCATAATAGAAAAATCTATGCATGCAATATGGTATTTGTAACATTATGGTTTGCCTTCCACATATATTCAATATATAAATATTTTATAATAAAAAAAATCAAATATTCCATCACTCTGTAATAATATATGATGATCAGTTATGGTTAATTTTGAAATAACTTGGTCTCGTCGATATACAGGTAATGTTTATTCAGGTATTAAATTCAAAATTAAACGACCGAAAATTGTCTATCAGCCGTTGTACAAATAGCACTATTATTATTATCATTATTATTATTATTATTATTATCATTATTATTATTTGAAGAAATATTTTTAAATTCTATCGTTTGATATTTTTTCTTTTGTAATTTATTAAGTATAATGTAGCTTGTTATAAAAAAATATATATTCAGAATTTCAAAAAGGAAATCATTGAGTAACGTTCTTTAAATTCAGCTCAAATATCACCATTTTGACCCTCTTCCAAAAACGGAGAAGTTATATAATTCGGTTGTATGTTGAAGTTGGTGCCAAAGCTCTTCTATATAACTACTATTGCAAAACTTCAAAAGAACCAGCACCAATAGAATTAATATTATTTCATATTTTTCATTGCACCAATTAATAAAGTCGGTCCAATTTTTGGTAAAAAAATATTTATAAATATACAACTCGAGAACTAGGAACTTATTAAGGTTAATTTCACCGTTTTTGGCGTCTATGTCACTACATGTAGTTGAAATAAGTTGTCAGACAGCATTATCAGAGACGATCCTTAAGGTCCAAGATCAACCCTAAATCATCAACTCGTCAACCTTAAATTGTCATTTCTGTTTCGCAGATCCATAATTGTTTCTTAAACAATAAAACATCTCATATTCATATTCATAAACTTCTAACGATCAAAACCTAGGCATCTTTAACATAGTTGTATGCACCGAAAATCTCTTGTACAATAATAACTAATTTTGCTACGAGTTCTATCAATTTATGTTTCAGAACAGACATGGGACAGGAATATTTAATAGGACATAAAGAAGATATTATTATTCAAAGTCGAATTGAAAATGTATCTATCTCTATGTATATAAACCCAACTACTATATATATAGTAGTTGAGTTTATTCTATGGCGGAAAATTAAATTTTAAAGCCCGTTATAAATTAATAGGTGTCTATCACCGTACTTATACGTATACGGTAACATGAGAATTATATAAATTTACGTAAAAAAAATTTAACGGTCTTTAAAATTTAATGCGCTCAGCTTTCAGAATTGAAAGAAGTATGCCCCAAAAAACTGATGATGAATGATTGGTAAAATGTGACTATACTTATTTGATACTTCTGTATTAGTAAGTTAATGCAGTTCACACTATTTGAGTTTACTGAATATCTGAAGAGAAAAAAACCGTAAACAAAATTAAATCGATTATGTTATAGCATTGTTACTTCTTACAAGAAATACGTTTGTTTACGTCATTCTAAATTTCAACATTTCCGTTAACTGTCACTGTCATTTTCTTATAGACGCGAATGCAATGTTTATACCAATAGAGCTAGATAGACCTTTATTTTGAAACTTTTTCAAACGAGAAATTCCAATATTCAAAGTGAATCATTTTCAACATTTTGTTCTATTCTGTTATTGATGAATGTTAACTTAAGGCGGTTATAGAGTTTTAGGTAAATTTCTTATAGAAATATACCTATTGCGATCGTTCACACTTTTGAATTTCGAAAAAATTTCAACGGCATGTTGTTATATGTCTATAAGTTAGTCCAAAAAAACATTTGGTTCAAAAGTTTATATATATATATATATATATATATATATATATATATATATATGGGATATTACGAAATTTGTTAACACGATAGAGGTCGCAGTTTTGAAGGTATCAAGTTCAAATTTGCTACAAAAATCAATCTCTCAAATATCTCGGTCAAGTTCGTTACTGGGCAATACCGGGTAAGTAGTTTCAAAGTGGCGACCATTCAAACATTTAAAAAAAATATCAAAAAAGAGCAGTAGAGTAAATATTATTAACAATAATTTTAGGTTATAGATATAATCAGTACCTAAAACTTTTGTTCAAAGCAATTTTTCATAAAATATACAGATAAAAAAATAAAAATTAATAAAGAAAAATAACAAATATTGATAAAACATGAACACTCAATATAAATTTGATGTAATTGTACATTTTCTGGAGATCTTAATATAGACCCTGATTAAAAAAATATATAGTATATTTATTGAAAAGAAATAGACGAAAAAAAAATCTGCCTTGAAGTGGACTCGAACCCTGTCTGCTTTATATTCAACAGCCAAAACAAAAACCTCTATCCGCAAGGCTATGACACACACGGCAATTTTATGTAATAATATGTAAGTATACCAATGAAAAAGTTGTTAAAATTTCAATTCAATGAATTTTGAGAAATTTACCTTTTCGCTGACTACAGGCCATCGGGATTTTTTTTATTAGAAACAGGTCGTACCATTCATTTTATGTTCAATCGTATTTTGTTCGATAATGATTGACCTTAGATATCGGACATGGTAGACATATGAAAAATACATGTAAATGAAATTCAAAGCAAGATTTTAAAATGAAATAAAAAATAGGTGTTTGAAGTTGATGGTTACCAATATTAATTTACTATGAAACAACCGCATTAAAAAATAAAAATCGAGGGGTCTGAGCATTTTTACAAAAAAACACACGACATCATTTTAAATGAACTTAGACATTATTTCTGGGACTCAAGCAGAGATAAACATCCAATATTCGACCATAATATGGATAATCAATTATCAATTTACAATTTACGTATATACCAAACATTTACCATTATAAAAAGCCATTTTTATTATTTATATTGGTCAATCAAGTGGACAGCAAGTAAAGTATAATGCGAAATCAATATATGTAATGAAATATAAGTGAAAGTTTTTTTCTTCAAGTAATGATGAACATCAACTTGTAAATATAAATTCCATCCACGGTAATAAAGTTATCAATCCGCCACCAGTCATTAGTCGTACCTAATTATAAAATCGAAAATAAAAAAATACATAGAATTTATTCTTACCTTAATACTTCATCTGCTTCTAGGCAAGATCTGCAACAAAAAAAATAGTTTAAATACAATACAAAAAAGTTTATTTGTTTACACATTATTTTTATCAAAGTCCATTCATATTTACTAAACGACACTATGTATATATCTTAAACTAACTATCGACTACTATGTACAATAATTTATGTTTACTATTTACAATATTTACAACCGAGCGTTATTTATTTATGGCCCCCTACTAAGGACCCACACTAAATCCCCTCCAATATATAAGCAAGCCCCTCCTTCTAGAATCTTCAATAGACATCTTCCAACGCCACGCGTACATTCCACAACTAGCGCGAACTAGAACTAGATGCTTCGCAATATCATCTTGACCCTGGTATGCACCGCTGACCAATAGCAGCTTGTCTCACACTCACACCATCCGGGATTCCACCAACGTCCGTACTCGCCAAGGTGCTCCGCTGACGAATCGCACATACCTCGGTAATGGCGCCGAAGCTACATCCCAAGCTCGTTACATTTTACATAGGAGACATAAAAATCCATCCATTATCATTGCTGTCTGAACGTTCTTATTTTACTTTTTATCTGAACTCACCCAATGTGTATGATATTGCAATTAATTCTTTTTCCACTCTAATACTTTAATATTGAAGAATGTTTTGATCACAACAGATTTATCTACAATTATTGACTTTAAGTATTCCGAAACTAACTTGATGTAGACTTGATATAATCAAATGAACATAATTAATAATTTAGAGTTTTATCTTTGTAAGTTAATAATGTGAATATATACAAAAAAGTATTTTATTTCAAATTGTAGGTATAGCTGTTGCATCAGTGGATTCTCAAATTATAAATGTTGAAATTAATTGATGAATGAATTCCGGTTATTATTTCCACAAAAGCTGATGATTATTCATCGCGTTTGTTTTCAAATCTTTCGAGATATATTCAATTAAATACAAATTTTCAATGAAAACTTTTCCGTATCTACCTACATTACGATTAGATACTTATCTACATGAAAACAGTTGTTGAAGTTGAAATCATTTTTCACTTTTAATAAAAGTTCAAAGGAAGTGGGGATGGTAAAACGTCGAGAGGGTGGGGTTATTTTGCCCCCTTCTCTCTTTTTCTTACTTTTCGACCGATATTACGAAGCGATTGCCTTGCTACTCTCTCCACGACTGAATATTACGAATAAAAATGTTGATGGATTTTCATCTTCCGTATTCCTCTAGTCTACATTTAGATAGATACCTATTCGTCCGGTGATATTAATACTGAAATGAGTTTTGGAATAAACACTGAAGCAAATTTCTACATGCATATAGTTATAGTGGAAAAATATTCAGATGTTATTTAAGTTTAAATTAACTATTAGCGGAGCAATTGAAGGCAAACGTAGTCGCAGTAGATTTGAAATAGACTAATAAACCAAATAAAGAATATATTTTGGTTTGAGTTATAAGACAGAAAATAATTTCGTTCAAGTGGAATCCAAAATTTATTTATTGTTTTATTTTTGTTAATTCATGTTTGTATTTCTTTAATTAAGGGGGTACGACGGTAAAGTTCAAAAATTTATCAAATTGGAAAAATTCGAGGAAAAATTGCATGTACCTATACAAAATAACTTGCTTTTTTGATTTTTAAGATTCAAATTAATATTTTATATAGTTTTCATATTGTTGCGAATGTAATCGGTGTGTTGATTAAATAAATTGTATTCAAACGATTGTTTGCTACCAATAGCGAACCGAGTCACGCTACATACTGATGAAAGTCAACAACCATGAAATCATTATATGTACAGGGTGAGTATTTAGTGTGTTCACGATTGATAACTCAGTTATTACAAGAATAAATGAAAAAAGTTTTTCATAAAGAATGTAGGCTCTCTAAATTTCCATATTTTGAAATTATTTAGAAATGTACAGGATGTCCTGTAACATAGTGTCCCAAAAGCGTTGGACCGTGTGCTTTTGATAATGTACTTCTTTTTCTCTGTCAATTAGACGAGTACCTATCTACTAATACGAGTCTATGTCAGTCGCGTGATGCGAAACAAGAAGTGTTTGTTGTATTGTTAGACGGACCAGTGAGTATGGAGAGTCTAGATAATATAGGGAAAGCCTCTGTCGCCATACTCTAGCTCTTCTGTGTGCTCTATTCGATCAAGTATATCTCCATAATAATATTAGATATATTGTTGCAAGGACCATATTCTCGCCAACTCAATCACCAAACCATAAATACATATTATGTCTATTGATATTGACTTTAATTAAACACACTCACTCACTCACTCACCCTCTTCATTAATTCGGAAAATTGGATAAGCAATTACTTGTGTTTATGGAAGAGAGTAGAGCTTAGTTGATATCTATCAATTGCATTAATGTCTGTCTGTTTATCGGACTGTCTGCCTCGCTTCGGGGTTTCTAGCGAGCTGTGGTAATGAGTAAGAAGGCATGATGACGATCATCGACTGACCAAAATATATTATAGAGAAAGGGACGGCGCCTTCGCCATTTTGGCAAGAAGTTCAGCCCCGAAAAGAACCATTTTTGCACCTAGGGTAGAAAATACAACATCTATCAACTCTGGAAAACCAAAAAGCTATTAAATTTATGTAAAAACGATATAATAGACCAAATCATTATTTAGACAAACTTTGTCTTTTTCAAATGTGAGCATGTTTGATTTCCCTTGTACAAAAACCTCATTTCCTACGGAAGCCCAATCATCCTTGAATTTTTCTTTTGGGATATATGCGGAAATATCTCAAATTATCTCTTGAATGAGGCTTGCGCAACTAAAATTATATATTTACTCTCATCCTTATGATGTATATTTATATTTTGAAAGTCAGAAATTTATTTTCACAGAAGATGAATATTTCTTGAAAGACATTATGGAACAGGGAACCTACTTTTCCAAGTTTTAATTGAAGGAAAAAGATGGCTAATGAATAAGAAAGTATATTCATTACTATAAATGTTGAATATTGTACATCTGGAAATATTAGGGAAAGTTGAATGAAAAAGTTTATCAAAAAGTTAATTTTTTTTGGTTAATCATTACTTGATTACCAGTAAATACTCAGTAACTAATTTGAATAAAAACGATTACCGAATCCATATATGAGATTTTCAGTAGACAAATTACAGACCGATTTCTCTAACTTCAAATACATAAAAATATTAGAAGAAAAAAATTAAAAATAGAATTCATCATTTTTTTAGAATAGGATAGATTACTCTCCAATATGGTTTTAGAAATAAAAAATCAACCCAAGATGCAATAAAAGATTTAACCTGTCTGATTTATAATTCAATTGATAATAGAAAACCATCACATGGTATTTTTTTTTTAGATTTAGTAAAACCATTTGACATAGTCAAATACAAATTATTACTTAAAAAATTAGAGCAAATTGGAATACGGGGCTAAGCTCACGATCTTATTCGTTCCTATTTATTAAATAGAAAACAACAAGTTAAACTAAATGGTACAATAAGTGAAGCACACATTATACCGTGTGGTGTACCTCAAGGAACTGTTTTGGGTCCATTACTTTTAATTATATATATTAATAACTTTTTTCAATAGAAACTACAAGTAAAATTATTTGCTTTGCTGATGACATTGTCATTTATTATGAAAACGAAAATTTCAATAATATAAACTGGCTGAACAAAAATCCTCTTTCTATTAATTTTAATAAAACATTTTTCCTTCCTTTTTGTAATTCTGGTAAAAGTATTCCGGAATTAAATGAAATCTCAATAAATCTAGAAACAATTATTGAATCAAAACAGGAAATTGAATATCTTGGTATTATTCTAGTTAGTCATCTCAAATGGGAAAGACACATAACATACCTAGGTGCAAAATTAAGACAAATATTATTTAAAGAATTATATCAAATATATTGGATTATAAATATATGAACATGTCGGACTTCAGTCTATTCAAACCACATCTTGAATATATTTAAATAGGTTGGGGGAAATTTCTAAAACACATTTTACACAATTTACAGAAACGTTGTTCAAAAATAATATTAAAGAGAAATATCAAATATCCAAGTAATTTACTATATAAAGAAATTATTATTTTGTATTCAGTACAAATTTATTTAAAAATTCTTGTATTAGATCCATTTGAGAATAAAAGAGATCACAATATTGTTTCTCACTGTCATCTCATTAGACAGAAGCAAAACATCGTTAAACCCTTTAAAAATAAAAATATAGGTCAAAAAAAAATTGTATGTACTTAGGACCAAAAGCATATAATTATTTACCCAAAATTATAAAAAATATAAGTAAAATCAGAAAATTTAAAAATGAGGTTGATAATTTCTTAAGAAGTAGTTCTAGGGAATTCATCAGAAAAATTATTCAAATAACTTACATCTATTATATTCCATACTTTTATTTATTTTTTTAATTTTTGTTCATCAATCATTGAATATTTTAGCTATTAATTGATTTAAAAATATGTTATTGATTATAATAAGAATGTACGTACAAAGTATGTTGTGAAAAAAATGATTTTACAGAAACATGAATTACACAAAGTCTATCGTTGTTTTTTACATTTTCAATCACACAGTTAATTTATATTATTAATTGGACAAATCCATAACTTAATTAGGTATATACGGATCAATCGTAAGCGTCTTTTAGACAATAGATATTGCTATCAGTTTTGCTGTACCCATTGCTAATGAGATAGATAAAGAAAATATAGACTGAGCATCAGATAGTACGGCAGTGGTCTGGTAGTTTTGGTACATTATCTATGACTATGATTAACAATGAGTCTGAATAATGTTTGAAATTTGGAACCGTTGGCGTAGATACAACAATATTAAAACAGAGAAATACCACAACACACCAACAACTTTATTAATTATTCTCACCTGACAATTGATTCGCCAACAAAGTTGGCATCTTCAGAGGGAAACCGGGTATTTCTCTGTTTTTATAATGAAACTGAAAGCAAAACTGCTTGTTTAGTGGACCCATTAAAATGATAAATATTTGTAGCTTGTCACATTTTATGGAGTGTGGTGCAGATGAGTAATCGAGAAAAGATCATAAACTTTTCTACTAAAGTAGTTGCAAAAGCAACCTGCTGTGCAGATGCAATCATGAAAAGATCTAAAAATATATAAAAAAAACTTTCTTCCATTATCGTCTTCAATAGAATGAGTAGGTATCTACAGGAGATCAAGAGCAAAAAAAAATTACAATCTCGAATATTCAATCAATCAAGGATCACATGTGGCGCAATAATGGTTCAATTCCATCTATCAACGACCCCGCTCCCTCAATATGGTATTTGTGGACGTCATCAGTATAGAAATCGATTGGGAAATATGACGACAAATAATATAATTATTGGCAATATATAAAATATACCCTGGTCAGCTGATCAATTTGGCGCCCGAGAATGTGATATAAGGCATTCAAAGACTAAAGGTTATAATATAAGACCCGTCACTCCAAGCGGCATCATTGATAGCTACAACAGCGTTAAAAAACCAATGTCTCAGAAGGCTAATACGAGGATCGGATGAGTGAAGGGTTATGTTGATAACGTTTATAGCGTAGGTATAATAAAATGATTTTACTGATCATATTAGATGAAGTTGAGGATCCGGTAGGCAGACATATTTAAATGCTAATCAACAAGATGTCAGAATATCATTTTATTTCATACACAACTCTTTTTTAACAATTGTTATACATCATTTTTAAAAATATGACCAAAAGCGAGTCAAAATCTCACACGATGGGTTTCGTAACATTGCAAAATAACGCCTATTACTGTTCATGAAATATACAGGCTGTCACAAGTAATAGAAATGTCCCCTCTTCACTTAAAATTTTGACTCTCTACCCATTATGGATGGACGGACAGCGAAGTCTCAATAATAGAGTCATATTTTCACCAATTTGGTACGGAAAACAAAGTTGATGATGGTTCTAGAAAACTGAAACATTGACATTAAAAGTTATGTAGGTATACAAAGGTATTCTTCGTAGAAAGTTTTTTTTTCAAATATAATATTATAAAGCTCTGTAAAGTTAGCAGTGACAAGTTAGTAGAAACCAGCATGGCAATTTGTTGCTAAATTGTAGCTAAAATCCCGATTTTGTTGCTCGAACCAGTTTTGAAAAAATCGAGTTACTTAACTTATCTTAACGTATAAGATAGCAGTGAAACAAAAATATATTTTTTTCATATCAACATCACCTGCATTTGTTGCTAATTTATTGCTGGAGGATAGTAGAGAGAAATTAAAAAAAGAATAAATAAAAAATGAAATTTTTAAAGAAAATCGCACTTTACAGTATTTTGTCGTAATACTACGCTAATCCACTCAAAAAAATAATAAATAGTTAGGATATCCATTTATTGACGTGAAATCAAGTTTTGTTGTTGAGGCTATTAGAGTACCTCTATTTTTTCCTCTGAATTATTTTGTTGCTCATTATATGTCTTGATTAGTGCTTGAATAACCAGTAACAAAATACTAACGAAGAATATTACCAATAATAAACTTGTAATTGCATTTTTTGGTTTTGCTATCAGAATCCCTCCATTTTCTCTCTTAATTTGTAGCAGAATTTTTTTTGCTTATTAGATAAGTCTTTATTAGTTATTGAATAACCAGCAACAAAATACAAATAAAGAATATTACCAAAAATAAACTAGTAGGTAATTTATTTTTTTGATGTTGCTATCCGAAAACCTCCATTTTCTCTCTTAATTTCTAGCAGAAATTTTGTTGCTCATTAGATAAGTCTTACAGGTTTATTATTAGTAATGTTCATTGTTTGTATTTTTTGCTGGTTATTCAAATAGTAATATAAAGACTTATCTAAGTAAGAAAATTTTTGCTAGAAATTGAGAGAGAAAATGGAGGTATATAATGCTTTTGTAAAATCTCCTAATAAAAAATTAAAAAAATGATTTATTAAAATTATACCATGCTTTGTTCTGTAGCGTCCTATTTTATGGAATTATTTGTTGGAGTTCAGCTTATTCAAATACATTAGGGCCGGTAGTCAGAATACAAAAGCGTGCTATCAAAATTTTAACTTTTGGTAAACAACACAACCTTTTTAGTGAGACACGATTGCTGAACATCAATCAAAAATATATTTTGGAAGCACTAATAAATAATTATTGTAATCTACGGGAAGAGTATACTATTGCTGAAGCATGTTTATTTTCTAGACACAAATCGCTTACAGTAAGTAAAACTAAATTAAATATTGGTTAAAAAACTAGTTTATATCGATCCAAACTTGTCTACCATAGATTAGATAACAATCTAAAAAAATTAAACTTCTCTAGAGGGCGTATTAAATTTCATATTGAGTTGGATTTTAAATAATTTGAAGTTATAATATACATAGATATTGTTATATTACTTAAAAAATCTGTTTTAATATTTAATACTTTCTATATCATGTGTCTTTCTTTACATTTGTAGTTCTATTTATAGTTTTGTTGCATTTTAATTTTATTATTTGTTTATTTATTGTATATTAATATGTATATTTAGATTATGTTAAGCTTGTAGATTTTAATACATTATTCAGTTCAGGTCTACACACAGATGCTATTATCATCTCGGTAGGGGATTGTTGGACTTTATTAAGTCAGACAATCTATTAGCATACTATTTTTTAATCAAGATTTGTATGTTAACCTGAATAAAGATTATTATTATTATTATTATAATAGCGTCAACAACAAAACTTTATTTCAGGTTAGGTTAGGTTAGTGGTCAGTGGATATCCTAACTACATATTTATCATTTTTTGAGTTTTCGATCAGCGTAGCATTATGGTGAAATACTGTAAAGTGCGATTTTCTTTAAAATATTTATTTTTATTTTTTATATATTTTCATTAATTTGTCTTAATTTTTTTTGTCTTTATAATATCTTCCAGCAATAAATTAGCAATAAATTCAAGTGGTGTTGATATTCAAAAAACATTTTTTTTCAGTGGTTTCACTGCTATCTTACACTTAAAGATAGCAGTAACTCGATTTATTCAAAACTGGTTCGAGCAACAAAATCGGGATTTTAATTAGAAACAAATTCCCATGCCGGTTTCGAATGTTTCTGCTAACTTGTCTCTGCTAGTTTAACAGAGCCCTATAATAAGCCCAACTAGTTAGTAGAATTATTTTGAAAAGGTATTGAATTCGGGTACCCAACAGAATTACAACTTTACCCATTCAAGCACATTTGTACTTGTACACTTGTATAAATATTCTTGTGTCCCATTCAAACATATGCTCTATATTTGATGTCCTTAAAGTTAGCACTACCATTATCGAATTTCGATTCAGCGAGAACTGTATTAATTGTCGCTGATTTGTTATTTATAGTAAATTTATTATCGAAACTAAAAATTTGGCGCACTTTTCGTTGTTTTTTTTTGGGTGGTGAGGTTAACTCGATATTAAAGTTAGCACTTCCACGGGAAAAACCATTTTCTACTCGGTGGTAGTGTTAACTTGAATTTATAAAGGGATAAAGAACGAAAGTAAAGTTTTTTAGTTCTTTCACGTCATAAGTAATTTGCGACAAATAAGTTAAGCACAATACAGTCGGAAATGGACAATGCTTTTAGAGGGTGTTAGTGCTAACTTTAATATCAAGTTAACATCACCACCCAAAAAAACAGTTAGAAGTGCGACAAATTCTGAGTTACCATAACAAATTTACGACAAATAAGCGACAATTAGGTAATTCACTTCTCGCTGAATCGAAATTCGATAATGGTAGTACTAACTGCTAAGGACATGTATATTTGGTATATTCTTGTTTTTTGACTCCATTATTAATAAACAAAGACGACGAATCAATTAATTACTCATTGATTAGTGATACCGTGCTCCGGAATTGCTAGCAAAAAGTTGTGTCAATTGTCTTTGAAATGTCTTTTACACATACGACATTTCGTGTGCAGTTGTTGCCACAAAAACAACATTAACTGGCTTCTCGTATTCTTCACGATATTAGTGCAAGAGCCAGCTAAGTATTTTTTAATACATGCAGGATGAATTTAAAATGATTGGGAACATTAAAAATAATGATTCAGTCAGATGTAATTTAGTAATTTAGTACACTACTGAAAATATACCCCACAAATCCATACCGCAGACAAGTCAATGGATACAGTTATCTAATAATGTCGACAACCAAAAATATATACGAGAATAATCACAAGATTTTAAAATTAACAGCTACAAGCTACAAATAAATTCCAACACACGCAATTTGAGTCGTAACATAAGCAATACAACGGAGAACATTTTGTTTCATTCTACTCCACAAAAAGAATTAATACGATTCTATTTCAGGATGTTTTTTTTGTTAAGAATTTATTGATGTAATTACATTAAATCTAACAGAACGTGGAAATCTTTCAGAGCAACTTCCGAAGATTTGAAGTTGCTAGCCTTGAATTTTATTGTACATATTGGTACGATTTAGTATCAACGATTCCACTTCTTTGTAGTAATGATAACTAGAAATTTGTCGCCAGCCTCTCGTCTAATACCAACAGAGGACGGCGGCATTGAAGTCATTCGACATGCAGTCAATAAACACATTCGATAAATGAAATTTGTATAAATATATTATCCACGAATATACAGTACGAAATCGATAGGATCATAACCTCAAAAAAGTCGAGAACAATATTAAAAACCAAACCACAGAATAACTATTCGGTGACCAAACTATATATTGGGAGTTTAGAGTAAATTAAGCAGGTTGTAAACATTTTTTTGCCTATAAAATATAGAAATATTTCTTATCAAAAATTGAAACTACTTTATTAGTTGGTGGTCTGAATTCTTTTGGTGCTGGTACTTTTGAAGTTGTGCAATTACTGAATTTAGATAGAAGACTTTTGGCACCAACTTCAGACTACCAGCACCAATAGAATATTATAAATTATTTATAATAATAATAATAATTTGTATTTTTCAACTAATAAAGTCGGTCCAGTTTTGATAAAAAAATATTTATTTCACATTTTTAGTGTAACATTCGTCATGGAAATCGTTGAACGCTCATTGATACCAAAAAATATACTACTTATCCTATTACCCATGTATATTCTTACCTTGTACTTGTTATTACTTAGAGATCTCAAAACATCGCAACTTTTTTTAAAATATCCAATTTAAATGTTGCTACATATAATCTCTTCTTTGATTTGTCCGTCTCATATTTCAATTTTCGAAAAAAATGCCCCCCCTCCACAAAGCAAAAATACACATTTCAATCTTTACCACTGCTGTAACTCGAAAACCGTAACTCTTTTGAAAAAATGTTCATATTAAACCTTCGCAGATGAGGTCTCATCTTTAATTTTGCCGTCTTAGATTTTCAATTTTCGAGAAAAATTGCCCCCGGGCACCCCCTTCGGGTGGGGTTTTCTAAATATGGGACCATTTTTCAACTCTTATCAAAATCGGACCAAGTTTACAAAACAAACGTATATTATCGCACACTTGGATTTATAATTATATAAAGACAAAATCATGATCAATCTCAGTTCTGTACTATTTTAGTTTGATATTAGAACTGTCACATTTGATAGTTATCGATACAAATTTTAAACAAATTTGAAAGAAACTAACCAAAGAATCAAACTCGATTCTGACTTTGTGTGGAGGTTGGATTTAAGATCCATTTCTAATCAGATTCGAGTTTAAATCAAAAGACAAAATCAAAACCAAATCGAAATTCAGGAATAGAACCTCTGGCCTATAGTCCGCTGTTTCAATCTGTATATCGATCGGTGTAGACTAAAGAACCCATGTTATATTTGCCGGTTTGACTGCAAGAATTACACATATTTTTATACGCTCGTACTTTTTCTTCGTTCAGATAATAAATATGCGTAATACCAGTAGCAGTAGTTGTGATATTATGTTCGATTCATCTCCAATTTATTATTCAATTATTTATGCAAGCGCGCATTGACGTATTTGCAAAAAATTACCAGAGGGATAGAAATGGTATAAAAATTCCGAAGGGACATAATAAAAGAAGCACAAAGTTTCATATAAAATATATATTTAAACCCCACTAGATAAGAATAAATATGTTGTCGCAAATTTCCTTGATCTGAAGAGAAAATATTGTGCTGCAAACTTCAACAATACCTATGGTATTACCGGTAAAGTTCATAATTGTTTAAATGAAGTACTTACAAACCGTAAACACAGGGTACAGTTTAAAGATGAGCAGATAACTTCCGATGTGGTCAATTATGTAGTTATTCTACAAGGAAGTGTTTTAGGCCCACTACCTTTTTATTTTGTATCTGAATGAGCTCAAGCTTTTTTATATGTGAAGAGTATAAGAGAATTGAAAATTCATGATAAAATGACAACAGTGTCGGTGGCGTAGAGTTTAAGAAGGGTCAGAAAAGTTTTGTACATACATATATTCTCTACTTTTATCTAGAATGATGATGATATAATGCACCTACATTTTACTTTAGAAGTACGATAAATAGTTTTAACATTTTAATATTAATGAAACAGTCTTTATTTATCTTATAGTATGGTAATTATAATGGTGAATTACAAAATTAGAAAATGATTGAAGTTATTCAAATAAATACTGTTGAAACAGTAAACACAGGGTAAATTTTGAAGAACAGATAACTTCCGATGTGGTCAATTATGTAGGTATTCTACAAGGAAGTGTTTTAGGCCCGCTACTTTTCTATTTTGAATCTGAACGAGCTCAGT
Source organism: Crioceris asparagi (assembly GCA_958507055.1). Lineage (NCBI taxonomy): Eukaryota > Metazoa > Arthropoda > Insecta > Coleoptera > Chrysomelidae > Crioceris > Crioceris asparagi. The sequence goes on along the minus strand of OY293829.1, from coordinate 79,121,704 downwards.
CTTTTCTATATGTTAAAAATATTAGAGAATTGAGAGAGATTCTCAAAAATGGCGGTGACGTTTCTGGCTCTTCTTCTGATTACACATATACGAACCAGGTTCTGCATAACAAAACTTTATATGAAGTGCTATTAATATTTCCCATTAGTTTAGGAAAAACCTGTATATCAGGTCATTGAGAAGATTCACCTCTATAGGCCAGTCCTGAGACTGCCCATACCAATTTTTGTTGTTTTTTTTTTACATTAACAATGTTTGACTTTTATTCAATTTCGGACACGATATATCCTTCTCCTACTTGAGAATAAGAGAGGTATAAAAACATAGCTTTTAGAAGAGAGTGTTGCCCCTGCTACGGGAAAATGGAAGATTTGGAATTGAGGTCACGACACTGCGGCACGAAAAGTAAGTCGTCTCGTCTCGCTCGCTTAACATTTTCCCAAAAGACCATTAGCAGAAAATTGCGTAGCCAACTAAAAGTGGTGTATGTATACCTTACCAATGGAAAAACAATGTAAAAATGTTGAATGACGCCGTCAATAGTGCCCATAGCAACACCGACAACAACAAAAAAAACACCGATGAGAACTATTACGTTCTCTAACCAAATGGGATCAAGAAAAAGTGATTCAAGGTTGAATGAATTGAGAAAAGTCAAACATAGCTTTACGAAGGATGAATTTCCCCTTTCTATTGATTCTGGCGAGCCCTTAAATCTCTATTGTTTCTTTACCACTCTTTTAACTCGAAAACCGTAACTCTATGGAAAAAATGTTTAAAATATATGTTGCTACAAATAATCCGGTCAATAATTTTCCTTTCTCAGATTTTCAATTTTCTAAAGAAATTGCCTCTTCCACATAGCGAGAATACGCATATTTCAAATTTTAATATCGCAGAAACTCGAAAATCATAGCTCTTTTGAACAAATGTTCAATTTAAACGTTTCCGAATATTTTGGTAGGTATGTTTAATTCTGCCATCTCGGATTTTCGATTTTCGAGAAAATTTGCCCCCTCGGAGGGAAGGAGATTTCGGATTTGCATTTGTACGAATAAGAGACCATTTCTCAAGTCTCCTCTTTCATATGAATCGAAAATCATCAAAATGCGCGCACGAATCAAAAATTCGAGTCGAATTGTATACCTCCTCCGTTCGGGGTTCGTCAGTCAAAAAACAGGTTCGTGGGTATCCAATGATTACTAGTCCTACACTTTAAACTCTATACCTTATACAGTGGCTGCAGATTTCACCAGAATGAACTATTTACTTCAATATAAAGAAATATAAGGGTCATGATTTTATTAAAGTAGGTACCACTAATCTCACAAATTCGATTGATTATTAATCAGAAGGCAATTACTTTATACATAAACAACTTTATATAATTATATTTTGTATAATTAGCAGCTCTTTCTGAATTCGACATTCTCACACTATAAAACCCTTAAATTTATCGAGAAGTTTTCCGGTACAAATGTTTAAAGACAGTAATAGTGTCTCAAGAGGTCCGTACTTAGAATACTTAAAATGTTCCCACAGATTTTCTTGTGACAGACGAACAGACTTATAAAAAACATTATAGATTCCGTTTTTCAATCGAGTGTCTGGAACCCTAAAAATATAACAAAGCATAGACTGAAGGGGATTTTATCAGGAAAACCAAACAGTACCTACGGAATATGGTTGTTATATTTGTAATTCAACTGACTACGAGAAAAACACAAAAAGTATACGGGTTATACTTATTCTTGAATTATTATTTGTCCTGATTTATTTCATAAAACTTCCATCATCAAATCAGGAATAAAAATATAAGCAAGTTTCGTTGGGTATTTTTTTGTAGAAACTGTATATGACAACAGAAATTCTATTTGAGGAATGTAGGCCATATATCGGATTTTCGAATTTTCCACATCCCTAGAGCATTACCATTTTAACATGGAATGTCTTTGTGAAAGAAGATTTTATTTGATTTCTCCGACTCGGACAAATAGGGTAGAACGTTGATCGTCAAACGAAAGTATTTTGGCATTGTCTGAATATTTTCCCACTTCCAGCTATATTTGATTCAAATATCCAAAATACCGAACACCAATCAAAGAAAATACTCTTTGGTTCAGTCCTATGAACTTTTTGTAATTAGTACTGTTGAATATGAACGTTGAATTTTAAATACATTTTTATAAAGTTAGGACCAACCTCAATAGATCACGAGTACGTCAGATAATATTTCAACTATTTGGGGCTAGAATTACAAACGTAAATAGGTCAGTTTATTCGGTCAGAGTTGACGAAGATAATTCTTCTTCTAAAACTTTATTACAAGAATGATAGAAACAGTATGAATACATTGAAAGTGTATCTTAACATGTATACCGAGAGACGACAACCCTACCGAACTTTATTCAAATTATTGGATAGAAATTTAACTGAGCATGGTTCCTTTGAAAAACATTGACAAAAATCTGAGGACAGGATGGATCAAGAAACTAAAGAAATCATTATTAATGAGGCATAATAAATCTTAAGCGAAAACCATCGCGAATTCTGTCCATTAATTGTACAAATTTGGTTGAGGTTTTAGGACAAGGGCAACTTATAACATCGTATTGTTGAACACAAAAATGCGCACCTTTGACCCAATTTAACCATCTTCGTATTCCCTATAGTTTCCGAGATCCCATTGATGATTTTCATAAAAACTCTCCTTCCCTTCAAAAAACACCCCCGAAGGGAGTGGAGGGAGCATTTTTTTCTAGAAAATCTGAGAGATCAGATTATTTGTAGCTTTTTTTTTCAAACAGTTACTGTTCTCGAGATAGAGCAGTGGTAAAATCTGAAATATGTATGTGTATTTCTGTCGCGATGTTTTGAGATCTCTGAATAATAACAAGTACAAGCAAATAATATACGTGGGTAATAGGATAAGTACTATTTTTTTTTTGGTATTAGTGAACGATCATCGATTTTCGTGACTAATGTTACACAAAAAAAGTGTTGAAATACTTGGTGCCAAGAGTCTTCTATTTAACTAAAACTTAAAAACTACCAGAATTAATATAATTTTATATTTTTCATTACACCAACAAAAAAAGTCGGTCCGATTTTTTGTAAATAATACTTATCAATACCTATATTCATCTTTATGATCGATATATAATATCTAGAATGAAAGCGAGAGTGCGACCGCACTGTAATGTTCTGGAGGTAATTGATACCATACGCTCATACGACGGAGAATATTAGTAGAGGATAGTAGCTATGGATATAAAATGTGAACTGGTCAGGCAGGTGCAAGTGGCGCCACCTAGGGCCGGCGCCAATGACGACATCCGATCCTTCCAAGGCTCCGGAAAACCTCATATGACCGTCAAAGGCGGATGGCGCCTACCACCTTGTGTATAATAATAATAATTCAAGTCGACTCTCAACAACATTACCTACAAGAGTTATTGCATTTTCTGCACTTTAGTGTTCAATAACTCTTGGTTAATAAGAATGGTTCAGAGAGGTTTTTATCGACTTATTGTGCGCCATTATTTTTTTAATACATATATACATTATCTCACAACTGAGGTGACAGATTCCTTATTCTTCCATCAGTTGCTTTTGACCGACGAACCCCGAACTGAGGAGGTATACAATTCGACTATGCTTTTTTGGTTCGTGCGCGCGTTTTATATAGTAAACCTACTCCGACTTTGATGATTTTTGATTCATCTGAAAGAGGAGACTTGAGAAAGGGTCCCATATGCTTAAGAACTTTGAAATGTTTTTTGCTGGTACTTGTGAAGTTGGTGCCAAAAGTTATCAATCTAACTGCAACTGCACAACTTCAGAAGTAACAGCACCAATAGAATTAATATTAATTCGTATTTTCCAGTGCACCAACTAATAAGGTCGGTCCAAAGTAAGTGCAATTTCCTAAAAACATAGGCTAAAAGGTATATTTAATAGAAATTATGTGGTAAAACTAAAAAATTATACGTAAAACATTGTATATATCGATGGCTTTAATACGATGAAATTTTATTTTGGATTGAACAAATTTATTATAATATACATTTTTAAAATAATTTTGTGAATATTTCAAAGAAAATTCCACCAAAAGGCCAAACAACAGATAACCTGCTTTAATTGAAATTGCTGATATGGAAAGGATTCAAATAAAATTCCCCTCAATAGGGCTTTGTACTAATTCTTCATGGCTTGCCCTACGTTAAAATATCTCAAAAACGAATAAAAATAACGAGATTAATCAAGTTACCTTTTTAGATTAAAAGTAACGACTTTTCAATTATTATTCATTCAGATTAGTCAAAATGTCATTCATAAAAAAATAAAAACTTACAGGGTGATTTGCTTTATCTAATGTTGGTATCATCTATAAAATTATTTTCAAACCATCATATCACATCAGAAGAATGAAAATTATTCCCATTTATATTTCAAAAAAAAAAACTTTAATTATACATTCGACTACAAAGTGTTGTAGCCGTCTTATTTAGAATATGCGTCCAATGAATAATTCATATTTGAAACTCATTAGAAAAAGAAAAAAATTATTCAGAAACTTTCCAGAAAAACAATTCTGCCCCAGAGCCAGAGCGGGGAAGCGCAGCAGCGTCTGATATTTAAAATCGAATTGGAGGAAAAAGTCGCACAATGAAAGAGAAGTTGAGGTCAATAGAGAGCCGTTGATTTTATTATAAAATAAAAGTATGACTACAAAGACTTTTGAATTATTTTCTTTGTGTATAATATAACTGAGAAATGAGATTTTTTATATCACTGAAATACTAAATGCCCTCGGCTTTATCCGAGATTACTCTCGAAACTCCATGGAAACTCTCTATTTTACTATGATTCCATAAATGATAAGTATTCTCAGTAACCAGTTGTATTAAATCACAGGTAGAAGTAAAATCGTAAAATTGACATTGATTAGATAAAATAACCTGTTTATTAGGTTATCATAAACATTTGTTTGCTTGCTTGGCGAAATATGTGTTACATGGAAAAAAAGTAGCCTGTATTATAATTTGAAGTGTCGTCTCTACATTCTAATGAAAATCCTGTCAGAAGCGGTTCCACAGTTCACAAACAAACAGACAAATACATTTTAAGATCGCTTGTTTTTAGTTTTGCGTGAAAGGAGTAAACTCCAAAAACATACATAAAATCAAATAGTGCACCACCTTCTTTTGGGAAGTCTTGTCAGAATATGAGTTGTTTTCTTGAAACGTTTAATATACCAGTCTTTGTGAATGAACCACCCTGTATAAAATACAGATCGACATTTCCAGTTCAAATGTAGGTACTCTTATGTATATTGTTCTTGCTTTAAGAATAAAAGTATCAATTCCTCATTCTGTAGATGTTCAATAAAAAACAACAACGGAAAAGTTAACGTTTCGGGAGAAAAAACCATCATCAGTCTAATCGAGTTGGATCAGTAGCAGTGTGTAGTAGCTGTGAGATAATCTAGTTACATACTTTAGATAAACTAAATTATAACTTGAAAATTGATCCGATTAACAGCGTTTACGGCACGGATTCAATTTCATCCTTCAACAAAATAATGTTCTCTGTAAAGTTCTTTCCTTCTACCAAAAAAGCCTTTCGTCAATTAAAAGTTTTGCAACTTGTCTCGAGCGCAGCTTCTTCAAAACTGCTGTGTTTATTATTATTATTGTTGACGCTATTTATCAAAATCGCATGAAAATCGGCAACGCTACCACAGCACAACTCTACACTTTCAGTGTTGTTTCAGGATTGTAGATAATGAAGTTTGGCTAAACTTCAGCAAGCATTTACCAGGATAACATTATGAGGAATAAGACGAAGAGTGGAGGAGGAAGAAGAAAAAATATACTGTGTGCAAGTGAAAATGCAACAACACCATGCAGGAAACCATAAGGAATCGTTAAAGAAATAAATAGCAGAATGGACTGAGTGTGACTCTCGAGGTACATACACTACGAATTTTACAGTAGATCGATACAAGTGGAATTTCTAGTCATAGAGCTGTCTCTAATAGGGTCCCGTTTTCACCAATTTGATTCGAAACCCTAACAAAGAAGAAGAAGATATTTTCCTGAAAACCATTTTATATAACTCTGGCCACCTGGTAATTTGTGACAATTACCATTTCACAAAATCAGGCCCGTTACAATAAACTTCTACTTGTATCATTTGATGCTCTTTTATTTAACAAAAATATTTATTTATTATAAGGGTGTCTCAATAAGAGTGCACTTTTCAAATTTAGTGTAATTTTTTTCGGTGCAAGTGGCTTTTCTGAAATTTGACAGCTATCACCTATGTTTATTCCGTTTATTAAAAATGGAGCGCTTTAAGAAAGAACAACGCGTTATAATTGTGAAAACTTATTTCCAAAAATTGGAAAGTTATGCTGAGACCGCTCACAAATTCCGCCCAATTTTCAGTCGAGAAGAATTGAAGAAACTGGGTCGATTATGGACTGTAAGACGCCTGTGCGTCGTACCATTTGGTCTCTTCTAAACATCGCTGCAGTAAACAAGAGTGTCGCCAAAAACCCTAAAACATCAATTCGGCATCGTTCTCAATAACTTCCAATTTCACAAAGCATTACGCAGCCAATTTTTACCAAAGAACTCCACCCTCATGCGTACAAAATTCAGCTTACTCAAGCGTTCGAATCAGCAGACCATGGAAAGCGCCGGCAATTCGTTCAATGGGTAATGGAGCCCACTGAAGTCAATGTCAATTTTTCGTAAAAAGTCATCTTCTCAGATAAATCATATTTTCATCTGAATGGCTTTGTGAATCCACAAAATTGTCGAATTTGGGGCTCAGAAAATCCTCATGCAATGAGAAAAATGAGAAACAAATACAACCACAACGAGCAACTGTCTGGTGTGGCTTTTGGTCAGGCGGCGTAATTGCGTCTTACTTTTTAGAAGATGAGGCCGAAATGGAAGTTACTGTGAACGGCATTCATTACAGGACACGATAACGAAGTTCTTGTGGCCTCAACTGGACGGCATAGATCTGGACGATATTTGGATACAGCAAGACGGCACCACCTGCAACACCGCGCATTAAACAATCGATTTATTGTAGCAACGATTTCCAGAACAAATTATCTCCAAAAATTCTGATGTCAACTAGCCACCAAGATCATGCGATTTAACGCCGTGTGATTTTTTCCTTTGAGGTTTTGTGATATTTCGGGTATATGCAAATAAACCGGAAAAAATTCCTGAGCTCAAATCCGAGAACCGAAGCGTCATCGGTGAGATACAGCCACATCTCTGTGAAAAATTCAGGGAAAATTTCATGAAATGTGTGATGGCCTGTCATCAGAGCCGTGGAGGCCATTTGCCGGATATTTTATTCCATACCTACTTAATCGGAACATGTCTTCTTTACAATCCAATAAAAATATCACAACTTTATAAAAAAATACTTGTTTTTATTTTAAAATGAAAAAGTGCACTCTTACTGAGACACCATTTATGAGGGAAAAAAGTATTAGATTTTAGCTCAAGGTTGTGGGAAAGGAGCAATTTTATAATATGTGATACTATTTCACCTGTCAACAAAGGTAAAATTTCAAACTTTCTTCCCGTCCCAGAAAAAAAATTCAAATTGGCTGTTGCATTTTCAATGTAAAACAGTATAAGAAGCAGAGGCAATAACTATCATGAAAATGTTTCGCAATACACAACTATATTTGCAATTTCCAATCAAGTTGATAGCTGTTGTGTAAGCTCCAAAGATAATGAGAGAAACTCAATAAATTCTGCAGAGAGAAAATTAGATGCGAGATGGATGCAAAAGCAAATTGAAGGATTCTATTTGATTAAATAAGTTTATCATGGCATATGATGGCATTATGAGATTTGCATCTATAAATGCAATAATTATTGGAGATGAGCTGAAGTATTGTTTCATTGTTGGAAATAATACGACCTACATAACAGAATTAGTATACAGTATAGAAAATGAACAAGACTTATTGAAAAAATAGTACAAGTGTATAGTATAACTGTTGTTTAAGTATCCACAGATTGATCAAATAAATACAAATACATACTCAAAAGATTGTCGTTTGACAACATAATAGTAGACTTATAGAAAATTCAATTAACCTCCGTCGAGGTGTCCTTTGAAAAACATTGATTTAGTTTTGTCGTGGTTTAAAATTAATTTGTTGTTCAAAAACCAATCATCACAGTACTTTCTTTGAAGGACAGCACTTGGTGGTTTGAGAAATAGTGTACTATCTTCAACATAATAAATTAGAGTTGGATCTTTATCTACAAACTATTTTAGATCATTTATATATAAACTAAAAATTAGAGGTCCTAAGACACTGCCCTGCGGGACTCCCCTTGATCTCCAAGAACTTTGTTCTATTTGCTTCCGTTTGAGTGATTGAAATCTCTTATTGATGTATTAAACTAGTGTAGTTCTTTATCTCTATTGCTGTGATGTATTTTTTTAAAGGTGTGGGTAAATTAAAATGCTAATTTAATTTCGACAGTTTTTTAAGCTTCTGATTTTCTGGTGCAGACAACTCAAGCCGCTAGAGAGCCACTGATGTAGGTTTCTAGTTGATACTAGATACAAATTCGATTTGGGCGTATTATAAGGTTAATAGCACTAATTTATTATTGAACTGAATAGCAAGCTCGACCGTAAATCTTAAACATAGACAAAGGCATCCTATAAATTTAGATATAGCTGAAATTTTCCTTTAATAGAGTTGGAAATCCCCGTGATTATCACGTCCAACTAAAAATCTGTTTGGTATTACTTTGATTCATCAATCAATCAACAGTCATTATTAATGCAGCTTTGAAAATTATTTCCAAAGTCACAAAACGTTCTTCATCTCCCCAGAATGCCAGACCCTCGATTGTGTGCCTCATCAGGCTGGCACATCCTGTCTGGAAATTTTCCACGAGGACACTTCAAATATACCATAATTACCTGAAGGAAACCGGAAGACACGATCTCACAAGAGAGCCATCGAAAATGCATCTGTTCTTTTTTCCTTTGCAAAACGGAAAAAAAGTCGAGGTCATGGGACACCATCAAATAAAAGAAGAACGAATTGATGAGGTTGATGGCAAAAGAATTAAAATTATTAGATCAAGAGCCAGCAACGTTTTTTTATATGTCTATCGTTATTTTGAATTTTAATACGTGAAGTTGTCAGGTAATTATGTAAAGCGAATCCTACCACAAGCAGGAAAAAATGCATTCTGTAAGCAATAAAAGAAAATAGTGGGTTCTCAAGGTCACAATATTATTTTTCTATGATATTTCATATTATGATTAATATTAACGAAATATTGTAAGCAAATCATTTACAACTTTTGTATCTCTTATAAGAAATTATTGAATTTCTAGATATGAAATTTATTACTGTATTAGATATATTAAAAAGTCTAGATTTTTTATCTACCGACTTTATTAGTTGGTAAAATGGAATATTAATTCTATTGGTACTGGTAATTTTGAAGTTATGCACTTGCAGTTGGACTGAAAACTTTTGGCACCAACTTCACACATACCAGCACCAATAGAATTAATATTATTTTGTATTTTTCAGTGCACCAACTAATAACGTCGGTATAATTTTTTTTATTATCTTTATTTCACACTTTTGAGTGTAACATTAACGAAAATTGTTGAACTTTCACTTATACCATTCCCCATGTATTTTATTTGCTTGTACTTGTTATTATTTAGAATTCTAAGAGCATCGTCGCGAAAATATGCATATTTTGGACAATACCATCGCTGTAACTCGAAAAGCATAACTCTACGGAGAACATTTTCAATATAAATGTTATCAAATACAAATAATCTGGTCTTCACATTGGTTGCCTTAGATTTAAAATTTTCGAGAGAAATTGCTCCCTTCACATATCGAGAATACACATATCTGAGTTTTATGAGCATCAAGTTAGCTAAGCACCTGTCACCAATCGACTCGAGAGCAGGTGGATAATTTGCCGCTAATTAGTCGTGAATTAGTTGTGAAAATACCGATTTTGTCGTTTATTGTTTTTTTGTTTTTTTCGGATGCTTTGCTAACTTGATATAAAGTTAGCAAAGCACGGCTCCAAAAATGACTTTAAAGCGTTCGTAGAAGAATGGGAATAGGATCAGTTTTTGCCGCTAATTAGTCGTTAATTAGTTGTGAAGAAATAAATTTCCTAAAATTTTTTTTTTGTTTTTTTTTGGGTGCTTTGCTAACTTGATATAAAGTTAGCAAAGCACACCTCCAAAAATAACTTTAGAGCGTTCGTAGAGTAATGGGAATAAAACAAGAATTTGCCGCTAATTAGTCGTTAATTAGTTGTGAAGAAATAAATTTCCTAAAATATTTTTTTTGTTTTTTTTGGGTGCTTTGCTAACTTGATGTAGAGTTAGCAATGCACGCCTACAAAAAATGACTTTAGAGCGTTCGTAGAAGAATGGTATTGGGAAGTTTTTGCCGCTAATTAGTTGTACAGTAATTAATTTTCCAAATACTTTTTTTTGTTTATTTTTTTGGGTGCTTTGCTAAAATGATATAAAGTTAGCAAAGCACGCCTTAAAAAATAACTTTCAAGCGTTCGTAGAAGAATGGGAATGGATTAAGTTTTTGCCGATAATTAGTTGTGAAGAAATTAATTTCCAAAACTATTTGTTTTGGTTTTTTTGGGTGCTTTGCTAACTTGATAAAAAGTTAGCAAAGCACGCCTAGAAAAATGACTTTACAGCGTTCGTAGAATAATGGGAATAGAATAAGAATTTGCCGCTAATTACTCGCTAATTAGTTGTGAAGAAATTAAGTTTCAAAATTATTATTTTTTCATTCGTGCCAAATAACAAGTTTTTCAAGCGGAACCGACTATTCACAACGTAGAATATAGGGAGCTTGATTTCACTTTACTGAGAAACTCTTCAGAAATTTTGCTCCACACGGGATCAGACTCTAAGGCAATATCATTGTGTTTATCATCACAAATGATATCGATTTTGTGATTCAAAATAGCCTGAATTACAGTACTATTTTCGACAGAAGGTGGGCGCCCTCTAGGCATGATTATTCTTTTAGAGTAGTATCCAAAATATTGCAACCTAAAAAAATGAAGGCAAACTTTGTCAGCAAAAAATTGAAGTCAATCTTTCAGTGTTGCAACCACAAAGTTGAATCTTGAATAAATATTGAAGAAATTATCATTTTTAGTAACCTCATATAGCTCTGCCATTATATCAAATTGAGAATTTTGAAATAAGAATTGTGATAGGAAGTGATTATTATAATAGCCCCAGTTCAACAAATCCAGGAAGAAATTCCACCAAGTACCTAATTCCTTGATGTATTTTTCTCGATTTTAGTACTTGTTTTATTATTTTAGTATTTTAAGGAAATTTGTTAAGATTGGTTGAAAAATTCAGAAACTGATATACTGAGAGAAATATATCTTTAATGCTGAGACGATTTCTCTTTTACCAAAAACCGTATTATTACCAAACAAAATCATTTAAAGGTAATGATAATTCAGATATTTATAGTAGTTTATAAAATAAACATAGCACTTAATGTATTCATAAAATAAAAAGCAAAAGTATTTTTCAAAACGTTCAAAATTCTCAGATTCTATGAATTGGCATTTCTAATTCACTTTGCAGGACATTTTGAAATCACGGAAAGAAATAAAATCTCGAGCTCGAATTAATTTCTGTACAACTAATTAGCGACTAATTAGCGGCAAAAACTTATCCCAATACCACTCTTCTACGAACGCTCTAAAGTAATTTTTAGTAGGCGTGCTTTGCTAACTCTATATCAAGTTAGCAGAGCACCCAAAAAAAAACAAAAAAAAAATTTAGGAGATTTATTTCTTCACAACTAATTAGCGACTAATTAGCGGCAAATTCTTGTTTTATTCCCATTACTCTACGAACGCTCTAAAGTTATTTTTGGAGGCGTGCTTTGCTAACTTTATATCAAGTTAGCAAAGCACCCAAAAAAAGCAAAAAAAATATTTTAGGAAATTTTTTTCTTCACAACTAATTAGCGACTAATTAGCGGCAAATTCTTGTTCTATTCCCATTATTCTACAAACGTTCTAAAGTCATTTTTCGAGGCGTGTTTTGCTAACTTTGTATCAAGTTAACAAGGCACCCAAAAAAAACTAAAAAATAACAATTTAGGAAATCAATTTCTTCACAACTAATTAACGACTAATTAGCGGCAAAAACGGATCCTATTCCCATTCTTCAATGAACACTCTAAAGTCATTTTTGGGAGGTGTGCTTTGCTAACTTTATATCAAGTTAGCAAAGCATCCAAAAAATAAACAAAAAAATTAATTTGGAACATTAATTTCTTCACAACTAATTAGCGACTAATTAGCGGCAAAAACTTATCCCATTCCCATTCTTCTACGAACGCTCTAAAGTCGTTTTTTGAAGGCCTGCTTTGCTAAGTTTATATCAAGTTAGCAAAGCACCCAAAAAATAAACAAAAAAATAATTTGGAAAATTAATTTCTTCACAACTAATTAGCGACTATTTAGCGGAAAAAAACTTATTCTATTCCCATTATTCTACGAACGCTGTAAAGTCATTTTTCCAGGCGTGCTTTGCTAACTTTATATCAAGTTAGCAAAGCACCAAAAAAAACAAAACAAATAGTTTGGGAAACTAATTTCTTCACATCTAATTATCGGCAAAAACTTATTCCATTCCCATTCTTCTACGAACGCTTTAAAGTTATTTTTTAAGGCGTGCTTTGCTAACTTTATATCATTTTAGCAAAGCACCCAAAAAAATAAACAAAAAAAATATTTGGAAAATTAATTTCTGTACAACTAATTAGCGACTAATTAGCGGCAAAAACTTATCCCAATTCCATTCTTCTGCGAACGCTCTAAAGTCATTTTTTGTAGGCGTGCGTTGCTAACTCTATATCAAGTTAGCAAAGCACCCAAAAAAAAAACAAAAAAAATATTTTAGGAAATTTGTTTCTTCACAACTAATTAGCGACTAATTAGCGGCAAATTCTTGTTTTATTCCCATTACTCTACGAACGCTCTAAAGTTATTTTTGGAGGTGTGCTTTGCTAACTTTATATCAAGTTAGCAAAGCACCCAAAAAAAAACAAAAAAAAATATTTTAGGAAATTTATTTCTTCACAACTAATTAACGACTAATTAGCGGCAAAAACTGATCCTATTTCCATTCTTCTACGAACGCTTTAAAGTCATTTTTGGAGCCGTGCTTTGCTAACTTTATATCAAGTTAGCAAAGCATCCGAAAAAATCAAAAAAACAATAAACGACAAAATCGGTATTTTCACAACTAATTCACGACTAATTAGCGGCAAATTATCCACCTACTCTCGAGTCGATTCTTGACAGGTGCTTAGCTAACTTGATGCTCATCTGAGTTTTTGTGCTATAACTCGGAGACCGTAACTCTTTTGAAAAAATATTTCAATTTAAACGTCTCCGGATAATGGCCTATTTTTAATTGTGCCGTCTAAAATGTTTAACTTTCGAGAAAAATTGCCCCCTCCTCGAGAAAATTGTTCCCTCCACCCCCTTCGGGGACGATTTTTGGAGGGAAGGAGATTTCGGATTTGAATATGGGACCATTTCTCAAATATCCTCCTCAAAAATCGGAGTACGTTAAACAAAAAAAAAGACAGTCGAATTGTGTACCTCCTCCGTTTACGTATAATCTCTTCTTTAATTTGGCCGTCTCAAATTTTCAATGGCCCCCTCCACATATCGAAAACACACATATATCACACATTACTACTGCGGTAACTCGGAAATGTATGATTATTTAGTTTAAATGTTGTCGAATATTTTCCCTTCTTCAAGTTTGACATGCAAAATTTTCGATTTTCTAAAAAAATTGCCCCCTCCACCCCCTTTGAGAGAATTTGTTGGGAGTCATCTTTCAAATGAAAATCGCAGCACTAAAAGGCACGAAATAAATAGTAGAAATGTATACTTCCTCCGTTTGAGAAGTCGGTCAAAATGTTGGATACATAATAAAATTATTTATTTATCTGCAAATAATACGTAGCGGTGTGTAGGTGTATTAAATCTGATTGCTTTACGAAAATGGTGAGTGCTATCGCTCGGAGCGCAACAGTAGGAAGAGGAAAAATAACAAAAAAAATAATTCTATAGGTGCTGGTACTTTTCGAGTTGTATCGTAGTTTGTTATTGTCTACAATAAAAGTACCAGCACCGATACTTAAGACATCTTCCCAAGTCAGAGGGCACGTGTGGTGTGACTTTTTTATTCTATAGGTATAAAATATTTTATACTGATTGCTGATTAGTTTGTGTAGCTCCCTCTTTATAAAACCTAAGGTCCGTCACATCTGTTGTGTGAAGGCTAAGATTATTGAATCTTTAGTGTTTCTTTTGCAATAGAGTCGTGTCCAAGAATATATAAAGGGAGGATGACTAACTCCGTATCCTGTTCTATAAGCAGAAGTGGCTGAAATAACGTCAATTTGGAATGTTGCGCAGTATTTCACTGAGTGTCTATTGTTGTATTTAAGCTTCGTTCGCCCATACTACATAAGGATGCGCAGCGTGATTTTGCGCAACATACCGAAATGACATACGATAACCCAATGTTTTTTGTGCTACTCCCATTACTCGTGTTACTCGTCCTCCCTATATTTCTTCATGAGTTTTTGTAATATTTGTATGTATTGAATGTTAGAGTCAATTATGATTTTTACTATATGAAAGATGTCATGAATAAGACTTGGACTTTGAGGTGTTAGATTATATCTTAATATATTTATTAAACATGCATAAAGTACCTACATGTTATCGCAATTCCCCACAAAACAAAAATTTTTGATAGTTATTAACTAAATTTATAAGTTACTAGCTGACCCGACAGACGTTATCCTGTCTTAACAAAAGCAAAAACAATATCTTGGTTTTCAAAATTTTCACCCATGGCAACAATAGAAACTTCATCAATTGTTGCCGTATTATAGCGTCTTGCATGTTGTCCTGCAGACGTCTTATCGGCTTTGCTGACAATTTTGTGGTAATCAGATGGCATGCGGTTTAATGCAGTCTTGAATAATACAACCAATTCGTTGTGTGATGGGAAACATTTGAAGTTGCTCTACACTTGGTCTGTTCACCGATTTATTATGTGCATAACGCTGATCGACTTGTTTTGCTGAATCGCCCATGAAATAAATTTGCAAAAGTTGTACCACCATGTGACTTTTAAGATACTTTGTCAGCACTGCGATTCCCCCGTCAACTTTTGACTGGCTGCTTTTGGTTATTCACCTAGCTACAAACCTACTGTACGCTACTTTAATTGAAATATGATTTCAATTGAAAATTACCAACGTATTCAGGCACGTGGTGGTAAAAGTTTATTGTTTTACAATAACAATAACAACCTTGAAAGTTAGCATAAAATTGACTTGAATAACTTTTGTTGCGCCAAATGACTTCATTTGAAAAAAAATTATGAGCTAAAAATGTATAGAATCTGTCTCATTTCCGTAAACCAATGAATGCAGAGGCTCTGATGGCAGTACCAATGGCGTCAATTTGACTTTACCGCTCCCGCAACACAATCCACGGGCTTCATTCTTTCAATATTAGGTGTGATTGATATTAATTTACCGAGATGAATACACACTTCTCAAAAACTCACTCATGAAACTATTATTTATCAACCGAACCATCTATGTTAAATGATATTTGCAGCACGCGTTCTGTCTGTTGCTGACAGTTATTTCAAACAACTGACAGTTGTCAAACAACAGTATGTACTGTATGTAAAATTAATATTGTCTTTAAGTTTTCATAAATATTCTTAATATTTCCAATGTTCCGCTCAACTTTCTTCATTTTTTCGTTCATAAGAACCTTCTTCTGACAATAATGAACACAACAAAAAAAAAGAATTAGCGAAATCGGTTCAGCTGCTCTCGAGATTTGCGCTTAGCAACACATTCAGCGATTCATTTTTATATCATACAAGATACAGCCGCTTCAACATCACCTGTTAACTAGGAGAGCTATTTTAAGACTTTTTTTCAAATCTAATCAATAGAAAGTGAGGGTTCAAAAACAAAAAAACAAAATCATTTTTTAACATCAAAAGACCTATTTAGGTTATTTTTCAATACTCAAACTTTTTTAAGATATGCTGAATACACATGCATTGGTTTTTAGATTTTAGATAGCAACACAAAATATGTTTGCTAGCCTTCGGTCTATCGATCCTGCTCTGGCTAGGAGCCAGAACGCGTATTATATAGAGAAGAGAATCTCTGTGTTGGTGTTGACTGCCGTGAATCGAAGGAAAATGTCTGATTGAACCGTCTTCGTCGTAGTCTTCTTCATCGTTTCAACTCAATGTGAATGGCGAATAGAAAAAAACCTCCTCCTCATGGGATTACTCTGGTGCTGCTGCTGAGAGAGAATCTGAGCGCTTTTCACATCACCTCACCAGACTATTTGGCAGAGAGCATTTTGGTTTCAGCAGCAAAAAGTCGATATAATTTTCAAGTAACGGAGGTCGTAGTGTTCATGAAAGGCGGCAACGAACATATATATATATATATATATATATATATATAAATGGCACGAACAGGGAACGTACGGATGGATGAATGGCCGATCGGGATTGCACGGTCAAATAGTCAATGGGGTATAAGGTGCACAAAATGAACATGAAGACAATAAATCGTAGATGAGTTCAGTACAATGGTAACAATAATTTTTTTGACAATCTTTGACAAGTGATTATAAAATGTAAAAAAATAATTAGGACCGACTTTAGTTGTTGGTGCACTGAAAAATACTAAATAATACTAATTCCACAAGTGCTTGGAGTTATTCATTTATAGTGTAACGTTTAACCCTGTGCTAAACGTTGTGGGGTGAGTTCACTTGCGTAATACTCAAAATTCGCAGAATGCTTCTAATGGTTTATTTCCAAACACTCAGTACACGAACTTCTATTATGTCACCACTGTCACCACTTGTCACCTTGGCAATCTAAACTGTCACTGTCTTTACCGACAGAACTACTATTAACCTCTGATTCCACAGACTGACTGTTATCAACTAACTTTCTTCACTGCCTTCATAAGACTGACTGACTCTGTCCCGTGATCGACACGGCTTTATATACCTGAATCATGACATGACATTCATCGAGAATGTTCTATGATTATCTAGACGAACATAATTAATGTTCTAGATCCTTGTCAAACTGACAATAGTATGACAAATTGTACCTCACATATAGTTTCTGGAAGGATCCAGAATAAATCTTCTATAATTCTAGAACTACATAAGGAAATATACATGCAATAACTACTGTAAGCAACGTAGTGGCATAAATAACTAATAAACGAAAATTAACCGTAAGTACATGAATACCTATCTACGTTACAATAGGTAGATAGAAGACTTTTGTCACCAACTTCTAAAGTATCAGCACCAGTGGGATTAATATTATTTTCTATTTTTGGCCAACAAACCCCGAACGGAGGAGGTATACAATTCGACTGTCTGCTTTTTTTTGGTTCGTGCGCGCGTTTTATGTAGTAAACATACTCCGATATTGATGATTTTTGATTCATTTGAAAGAGGAGATTTGAGAATTACACCCATATTCATAAAAAACGCAAATCTCCTTCCATCAAAAAAAGAGATCGAATTTTCTCGAAAATCGAAAATCCGACATGGCAGAATTACCTAAAGATATCAAAATATCCGGGAATGTTTAAATTGAACATTTCTTTCAAAAGAGCTACGGTTTTCGAGTTTCTGCGATTTTAAAATTTGAAATATGTGTATTTTAGCTATGTGGAAGAGGCAATTTCTTTCGAAAATTGAAAATCTGAGAAAGGAAAATCAATGACCAGATTATTTGTAGCAACATTTATGATGAACATTTTTCCATAGATTTACGGTTTTCAAGTTACAGCAGTGGTAAAGTTTATAATATGCGTATTTCCACGACGATGTTCTTAGATTTCTGAATAATAGCATACCTATACAAGAAAAGCATACATGGATAATTGTGAACGTTCAACGATTCGCGTGACAAATGTAACACTCAAAAGTGTAAAATAAATATTTTTTACAAAAATTGAATCGACTTGATCAGTTGGTGCACTGAAAAGTATAAAATAATATTAGTTTGTACTTTTCGGTCCAATTTTTTTGATAAGGAATATTTATTTCACACTTTTAACTGTCACACTGTCATGAAAATAGTTGAGCCCATGTATATTCTTTGCTTGTACTTGTTATTATTTAGAGATCTCAAAACATCACAGAGTAAATACACATATTTCAGTCTTTACTATTGCTGTAATCTGAAAACCGTAACTCTTTTGAAAAAATCTACAATTTAAACGTTTCCTAATATGGTCTTATCTTTAATTCTGGCCTCTCAGATTTTCGATTTTCGAGAAAAATTGCCTTCCCCACCTCCTTCGTGAGTGGTTTTTGAAGGGCAGGAGATTTCGGATTGGAGTTTTTATAAATATGGGACCATTTCTCAACTCTCTTCAAAATCGGAGCACGTTTACTATGCAAAAATTGCGAACAGCCATATTACATGCATTTTTAAGTGCACCAACTCATACTTTCGGTCCCATTTTTTGTAAAACAGTTTAGCTCACATTTTTATGTACCTATCATTAGTTATCAATATCGGTGAACGTTCACATATAGGTATTCACGCATTTTAAAACATAGCAATAAAACAGTAACGAAACGCTGATGGTCTGTCATGCTTTTAATAGCTTTAGTTATATACTAGATGAAAACCCGGCTTCGCTCCGGTGAAATATGACTCATAATACACAATCTTTTTCAAATTGTATGTAGATAATTTTTATAGTTATCGGTTTTCAAGGAATATTAGGCAAGGCATAGATTCGTTTACCATAGTCCAGTGAGATTAATAATTATAATATATTAAAGCTGCAAAAGTTTTCACATAAATATTTTTTATTTAAAATCAACTTTCAAAACAGAATAACATAAATTAACAAAATAAAGAGCTTTCAAGGTTTATTCTCTAGAAACCTCTCTGTTTTAGGCACTCTGTATTGGAGGATTGACATTACTTGTGCGATTTACGTCAAAGTCTATTGACATTGATTGAGCTGTCAATACCATTAGAAATTAACAAAAAAATCCTCGACAATGCGAATATATTATATATTGCGGATATATTATATATATATATATATCAAAATTATTATTTTTTATTAGGTATTCAGGTAAGGTTTCAATCGAGTCTACCGTACCCCTTGACGGAATTATTAATATAGATCTGTTTTGCTGTAGTATATCAGTACAGATGATGTCATCCTGCAGCTGATTCAAATCCTCGTAAAGCACAGCTAAAGGTTCAAACACACCAATGCGGGACTTAAACCTACAGCGGGATATAGAAGCGTTCACACCGCTGCGAACATAACGCTTCGCTATGCGATTAAGGATGTTCGATGACGTTATAACGAAGTGTGCGAGGAGAGGGGAGGCGCTGTAGAAAGCATAAGAAATCATCAGATTAACCAACATTGGAAATAGAAAATATGAATCTCTAAATGAGTGTAAAATAAATAAAATAATCAAATACCTATCATAATCCTAATTAAGTATCAATTTGTCATATTGTTGCGTTTTCTGCGTTTTTGAATGAAATAATTCATTATAATTATATTCGTAACTAGCGCTGAGAAAAAGGCAACAGTGCATAATATTTATTTATGTTTATCAATTTGTGTGACATTTCCCCATAAACTTTTAAACTTCATATTTGAAAACTGTGATTAAAATGTCTTTGAATTGGTGGAAAGGAAGATTTGTTAAGAAAAATTTACGTAATATTTATTTCAAACGATCGGATATGGTAAAACAGATGCAACAGAGCAACAGAGAATCTCAAAAAATATTAATAATCCTAGTGATACTGATATTACTTATGTATAGTGAAAGGGTGTCGAATAATTGACTTGAGTTTATGTCAAGAGAAATGATTTGCGTTGAGTGCAATGAAGCTTTGCTCATTCAAAATATTGAAGAAGAAACTAAAATTGGTACTGCTTCTGTTTTTCAAATTCGTTAATAAAAATATTGATATCACTGAACCAAAGTAATGCACATAGTATTTTTATTGTATATCACATAGACATACCTGTTGTTTTCAACAAAATCTCAAAATCAGGTTCTTGATTGACTTTATCACATATTCTCGGGTAAATAGTGGATTTGAAATATCAGTTGTACATTGCACAGCTTTGTAGTATTTTGTCTTCTCATGAAAAGATTACTTTAACCACATAATTAGATGAAATCACAAACAAATAAAGAATAAACCTTACAATTATCCATCGAGAGCACTTTATTTACAATAATTAGAGACAAACATTCTCTGTTTACAATTATTCAGAATTCAGAATCGAAAGTAAAGACACTTGACACCTGAAACGAAACTAGTGACATCTGTACGATGTCAAGATTAAGAGGCGATGATGCCGAATCTAGCAGTTTTTCGTAGCATAGTTTACAAATTGAGCTCAAATCATTTTATTTATTCAAATACAAAAACTAATAAATAAATTTATTTATAAAAACGTAACCTTCTAAATGAAATATTTTTTTCCATTTCCATACATGAGAAATAATTAAAAGCAAGTTTAAATCAGATAATTTTTGGCTTTCACATAAGAGACCATGTTTTTTTCAAAAAGGATTTTTATGAAAATCTTAAGATGGAAAATTCTGAAAAAAATCTGAGATGTTCAGGATAGACCAGTTTATCAAACTGATTCTTTTTATGGATTTCTATACACAACAAAGATCCTCAAGTTCTGCCTGCATTCGACTGTCGCGTCCCGTATGTCGGAACCTTAACGTACAATATATAGGTACAGAGACACTGTTTGTTGAATGTTTAGTATTCAGGATGAGAAATGGTTCTTTCTCTCAACGTCTACGATCCCCGGTGATATAACGTCTTTTTTTTTAAAAAAACGTTATTGTAGGTACATGATGATACATAATACTATAGAAAAAGAATGAAGATATGTGCACAAAAAGGGCTTTGGCATGGTTTAAGATAGACTTACAATGACCACATATGATAGAATCTACAAAAAAGAACAAAGGCAAATGCTACATATATGGAATGTATATATATATATATATATATATATATATATATACATATATAGCCTTTTATCAGGAGAAGAGTTGAAAGTTGTAGCAACTAATGGTGAATCTGACCAATTGATTTGATAATTCTGAATGAAGAAAATACCCTCGGAGCATCAACAATGCAAGAAACGTACTTGAAAATCTAGAGGGTAGTTTTCTTTGTTAACTTTTTTAAACAAATGATCTTTGTATCAAATTTGATAACGATAGTACACTTAAGCAGTATGCAGGACATTCATTTTCAAATCCATTAACTTTTCTATTTAATAAGAAATTGCTTCACAACTTTTGAAACTCGATCAGTTTCAGTTCAGAAACCCTCCTCAAAACTGAAACATCCAATTTGAGAGACATATCAAAATGATAATCTTAGTAAAATAAGAAGATTCAAGAAACAGAAAAATTGTATATAAAGAAAAAATCAAATATGAGTCATGTCAATAGTACCTACCTGAAAAAGGCGAAGTAAAGAGATTGATTGTTTTTTTATCAACGACGCAACCGGTGGATGTATACTGTTACGTGGGTAGTTTATCATGTACTTACTGTTATTATTTCTTTTAGCTTGTATTCATTCTGTTACCTTGTTTGCAGTAATGTTGCTTGTGTATTTCATTATGTAGTTCTGGAATTGTAGTAGATTTGTTCTCGATCCTTCCAGAAACTGTATGTGAGGTACAATTTGTCGTGCTATTGTCACTTTGACAAGGATCTAGAACATTAATTATGTTCGTCTAGATAATCATAGAACATTCTCGATGAATGTCATATCATGATTCAGATATATAAAGCCGTGACGATCACGGGACACAGTCAGTTTATTGTGTCAGTCAATTGGAGACATAAGTCGAAAGTAATTGGAACGCGATAGTCAAAGTGACAAATAGTGACAGTTGTACTAAAATAGAAAGCCGTGTACAGTGTGTTCTAAATAAATCATTGGAAGCAATCTGCGAATTTTGAGTCTTACGCAAGTGAACTCACCCCACAACGTTTAGCACAGGGTTAAACGTTACAATACAATTCGACTGTTTGTATTTTTTTATGGATGTTTTTTGATGATTCTTTTTTTTATTTGAAAAAGTAGTACCTATTGAGAATTGTTCCCATTGAAACACAAATCAATACTGGAGATGCCTTTCACCTCAAAAACTTCCCACAAAGGAGGTGGTGGTGGCGGTTTTTCCGGAAAATTTAAATTCCGAGATATCAGAATTTTAAAGAAGATTCCATTTCCGAAAACGTTTAAATTTGACATTTAAAGAAACATAAGTAGGTTTCCGATACAGTATGGGTAATCTCTGAAATATATGTGTTTCCGCTATTTAACGGGGGCATTTTTTTCAAAAATCGAAAATATGAGACGGCCAAATTAAAGAAGAGGAAATAGGTAATAACATTTAAATTGGATATTTTTTAAAAACATTTATGGTTTCCGAGTTAAAGCAATGGAAAAATCGGAAATATATGTATATATTATAACATGTCACAAGCAAAGAATATACATGGGTAATAGAATAAGTACTATTTCCGTGATGTTTTGAAATCTCTTAAAAATAAGTATAAGCACCATATTATCGTTTTTGGTGAACATTGAATGATATTGACGACTAATGTTACACTGAAAATAACATTTTTTTACAAAAAATAGGACCGACTTTATTATTAATTGCACTGAAAAATACCAAATAATATTTATTCTATTGGTGTTGGTACTTTTGGAGTTGGTGCCTAGTCAACTACAACTGCACAACATCAAAATTACCAGCACCAATAGAATTAGTATAATTTTGTATTTTCCAGTGCACTTACTAATAAAGTAAAGTATTTTTTGTAAAAAATGCGTTTGATTTTTGAGCATTACTCTGATAAAAACTAAATACCTATAGATTGCGTAAGTACCTAATATTACTGGGATCATTTAATATCACCAAAGATTAAAATGGCAAATTTATTTAAACAATTTACACTTACCAATACAATCCGTATCAGCTGAACCTGTAAAACAAACAAAA
This sequence comes from Crioceris asparagi, assembly GCA_958507055.1. Classification (NCBI taxonomy): domain Eukaryota; kingdom Metazoa; phylum Arthropoda; class Insecta; order Coleoptera; family Chrysomelidae; genus Crioceris; species Crioceris asparagi. The sequence continues at coordinate 79,098,432 of OY293829.1, read as the reverse complement.
TGTCTTGATTTATAATAAGAAAATCAAATCAAACATAATTATCAAAAGCTCTACTCAAATCTGGATATTTGCTAAGAAAACTTAGTGATAAACCAAAAATACTCACTAATGAATCCGACACTTGGATGAGTATCTAGATGGAAATTTTTGAAAGTTAGCAGTTTTGCCCACATGGACGAATATGACGTCACATCTAGCTATTATACATCAATTAAAGAACTTCATGTACTTAAAAGTATTTAAAGGGGTGTCAAGCTGCGTTAACTAATTTTTTTCCTTAAGTAGATAGTCGATTATATTGATTGATATTTTATTGCCCAAAGCTTGGACAATAAACAAAAACGTTCTAAATTTACCTTTATTTACACGAAACTGATTATACCATATTTAATATTTATTCAAACCAAGTAAATAACAAACATTTCGGATTCACAAAAGTTGATCCAACTTCTTGTCGTTTCTTAAAGAAAACACGCAAGAAGAAAGAGTTGCTATATGAATGCCTTGACATCAATAACGACTTAGAGAAAGTACACTCGATATTGTCACTATTGTGAACTCTCGAGGAGTTCCACTCCAGATATATATCTATTCGAGAGAAAAGTTATTTTTCCACCAATGATACGTAAAAAGATACTTGGAATAAGGATATGAGGAATGCAGCCTTTTATGTCAGCGTAGTTTTACCACCAATAATAAAAGGAAATATCTGGAAGTGTCCACATACACGACTTTACCCAGGGTTTTCATACAAACTCCTCTTGAGTTGGTGACTTTCCCTCAGTTTTGTACAATATAGCAACATATTAAATACTGAACAAGTGAAAGACGATGTGCATCAAGTTAGCGAAACAACTTTGGAAAATGAGAACGCCATTAGGTCAGGAATTCGCCGCTATTGTGCCGTTAATTAGTTGTGGAAAAATTCATTTTGACGCTCTTTTCCATTTAATAAAAAATGGGTGTCTCGCTAAGTTGACGTCAAGTTAGCGAAGCAACTTTGGAAAATGAGAACGCCATTAGGTCAGGAATTCGCCGCTGTTTTGCCGTTCATTGACCTAATAGCATCGCTATTTTCCAAAGTTGTTGCTTGGACATTGCAAGACGGGTCCCTGTACCTATGATGAGCGCTTAGGTTTTCCTGTAAACTTTCAGTGAAAACTATACTACGGGCAGACGAACGATCTGACAGACACCATAGTGATCTTTAAGGGTTTAGTTTTTTAATCAGATGTACAGAGACCATTTCCTTGGGAAAATGTTATATAACTCAGAATAAAACATTGTTAATTAAACATAAAATTTATTTCTTTCTCCAATTTACGTACTGAAACATTTCATAATACCAATTTGGGAGAAGAGTTTTTTTTCAATACTATCGTTCGCTTCACAAACAACACCAAAGAGGAAAAAAGGAATTGTTTTTCGTGTGACAGTAGCTTTTGATATATATATAAGTTATGCTCCTCCCTCCCTCGACATTTAAGTGCAAAAGCTTTTAATTAGTTGGAAGATATACTTGATGATAAATAAACTCTTCAGAATACTCTCGAAAACAAAAACATCTTCATCGAAAAACAGAATGTTTTACTTGTTCTGAAATAATGCTATTGTTCCTCGGAATGGTCCTGATAAAATCCTATCATATTATAGTCCTAGGATGAGAATAAACCGATTTAATATAAATTTTAAAGACATAAGAAGTAATACTGTTTTGGAATAACTGTATATTGGCAGAAGTCGGTCAAATAATTCGACAGCTAATTTGTATCTACCATTTACTACTAGTGATCTTTGTAAAACTGGAATTATTTCAGGAAATTTGTATGATTGGAAAAATTCCATGACCTAGTCGGCCTGGAAACCACGACCTCATGGTTTAGAGTCCAACGTCCAATATTTTGAAGCCGTAATAATAATCAAGCACCACCATTATTCAGTGCTGTACGCGCTTTAGAAGTTTCAAGTGCCAAAACCCTTAGCCTAGTTTCCGTACACTCTACTCGAAGCTAGCTACCCACAACATTTTTTTTTCATTCGTTTCGCTTGGAAATGCAAATTATTTTGTGAAATTTTCATACCCACTTATCTCTACTACCTAATTAATTTGCATTCTCACAAATTGGTAGTACTTGGACAAGATACAAAGGATAGTATAGTTTCCGCAATAAACAAAAAAAAAAAATGTCATACTACGAGCTCGATCACACAATATGTTCAAATTAGCAAGGAAATCAATAGTGCTCAAGTGATTTTAGGTGCTTTTTAAGCAACTTTGATAAGAGGACGAGGCATGCAATTTATCTGTATGTTTGCTTTTATTTTATGTATGTACGAGTGTTTTGTATACTGATTTTTCTATAATTAAAAAGAACGGGGTTGACAAGATTAAAAATTGGCCAAGTATATATGTTGGAGCAGTCTGTGAAGTGATCAAGTCTCCAATCCAAAATGAATATTTCTTACAAAAAACTGGACCGACGTTATTAGTTGGTGCACTGAAAAATATGAAATAATTTAATTCTATTGCAGTTAGATTGATAACTTTTGGCACCAACTTCACAAGTACCAGCACCAACAGAATTAATATTATTTTGTATTTTTCAGTGCATCAACTAATAATGTCGGTCCAATTTTTTGTAAAAAATATTTATTCCACACTTTTAATTGTAAAATTAATCACGAAAATCGTTGTATTATTTGCTTGTACTTGTTATTATGTAGAGATCTCTGAACATCGCTGCGAAAATACGCAAAAGGATTTTAGATTTAACCATTTTACCACCGCTGTAACTCGAAAACCGTAACTCTAAGGAAAACATATTCATTATTCAGATTTTCAGTTTTCGAAAGAAATTGCCCCCACCACATAGCGAAAAAAACACATATCTGAGATTTTAACATGGATGTAACTCGAAAACCGTAACCTTTTTGAAAAAATGTTCAATTTAAACGTTTCCGGATATTGTCCCCTCTTTAATTCTGGCATTTCGAATTTTCGATTTTCGAGAAAATTCGCTCCCTTCACCCCTTCGGATTTGACTTTTTACGAGTATGGGACCATTCCTCAAGCCTCCTCTTTCAAATAAACGCGCTCACAAACCAAAATAAAAAAAATCCCGATGGCCTGTAGTCAGCGGAAAGGTAATTTTTTCAAAATTCATTGAATTGAAATTTGAACAACCTTTTCATTGGTATACCTACATGTTATTACAAAAAATTGTCGTATGTGTCATAGCCTTGCGGTTAGAGGTTTTTGTTTTGGCTGTTGAATATAAAGCAGACAGGGTTCGAGTCCACTTCATGGCAGATTTTTTTTTCGCCTATTTCTTTTCAATAAATATGCTATATATTTTTCTAATCAGGGTCTATATTAAGATCTCCAGAAAATGTACAATTACATCAAATTTATATTGAGTGTTCATGTTTTATCAATATTTCTTATTTTTCTTTATTAATTTTTATTTTTTTTCTGTGTATTTTATGAAAAATTTCTTTGAAAAAAAGTTGTAGGTACTGATTATATCTATAACCTAAAATTATTTTTGATGATATTTACACTACGGCTCTTTTTTGATATTTTTTTTTAATGTTTGAACGGTCGCCATTTTGACACTACTTACCCGATATTGCCCAATAACGAACTCGACCGAGATATTTGAGAGATTGATTTTTGTAGCAAAATTGAACTTGATACCTTCAAAACTGCGACCTCTATCGTGTTAACAAATTTCGTAATATCTCATATATATATATATATACATATATATAATATATATATATATATATATATATATATATATATATATATATATAAACTTTTGAACCAACTGTTTTTTTGGACTAACTTATAGACATATAACAACATGCCGTTGAAATGTTTTCGAAATTCAAAAGTGTGAACGATCGCAATAGGTATATTTCTATAAGAAATTTACCTAAAAGCAGACAGTCGAATTGTATACCTACCTCCTCCGTGCGGAGTTCGTCGGTCAAAAAAAAGACAATATCTAGTAATAACATTGAACTTTTCAGTGTAATTCACTTTAATGAAGTCATCCTCGTTTCTTTTATTCAAAAAGTTCCTTATCTTTTACATTACAAATGTGCTTCCATTCCTTAAAACTACTGCGGCTGCTTTACTGTATATACTTTAATTTTGTGAGTTGTAAAAAGACAAGAAAAAAAGGAGAAAGCATTCACAGGAAATTGTTACGAAATTTCGCTGGAAAAGGTCTACATTTGGAATGTAAGTCGTAAAGTCTCAAAAGCGCGAAATTGCAGCACCAGCTGGTCTAGGAAGCTGCTGGAGTCATCTATTTTTCAAATGGGTGCAATGAATATCTCGTATGTAAGAATGATATAAGAAAACATGACATAATATACATTTATATCTTGTCTTATCTCTGAATTCAACATAATTGAATATTTTTTACAAAAAATTGGACCGACTATTAGCTGTTGCACTGAAAAATAGTAAATAATATGAATTCTATTGGTGCTGGAACCTTTTGAAATTGTACCGTTGTAGTAGGCACCAACTCCAAAAGTACCAACACCAATAGAATTAATATTAGTTTTTTGTTGTTTTCCGTGCACCAACTAATAAAGTCTTAACACCCTTTTATTAGCTTGGTATGTATGTAACGGAATCTTTGAACACGATTTTCACCCACTTAAAAACATCGGATCGACTTGAAACTTTGTATACTTTCAAAGGAACGATGACAATACAATAATTTTATGTTGTGTATATGCGAGAGGGACTCCTTGATGGGGGGTAACATACCTATATCTCTGAGCTATATCAATGGATTCTCGTGGAATTTTCGATATGCATGGGAGTTGGTAGGAATGCGATGTAAGTGCGAGTGGGACTATTTGGTGGAGGGTTCCATACCTATGGATGTTTTTAATTTCTGGATGAATATTCGTGGAACTTTCTACCTGTATGTGGGTTGGGAGGTTTGGGATGTTGCGTCGGTGCGAGTGGGATTTTTCGATGAAAGGTTTCATATTTATAGTTTTGTACGTACGAGGAGGACTTTTTGATGGGTTTCATACCTATACCTCTCGGAGCTCTATGGATGGATTTTTGTGGAATTTTCGATATGAATGTGTGTTGAAGGATTTGCGATGGATTTAAAAGTTGGACTATTTGGTGGATGGTTCCATACTGTCCTCGTATACCTATATAACTATGATTATTTATATCTCACTCCCTACATTCGTGCATGGCTTTAATAGCAAACCGTACAAAAAATTAGAAAATAAATAATAATTAAAAAAAACTAAAGAATCAACCTTTGATAGCAAACCAAACTAAAAATTTGAAAATAAATAAAATATCATTTTAATGTAAAAAAAAGTGTGGGGTGCTTTCTAAGTTAATTTTATATTGACTTTGCTTATATCAGTATCTATCAACATAAAACATTTATATGAATGGACATCAAATATCCCACGCTTTTTTACATTAAAATGATATCTTATGTATTTTCTAATTTTTAGTTTGGTTTGCTATTAAAGCGGTTTTTTTAGTTTTTAAACTATTATCTATTTGTAAAAATATTTATTTCACACTCTTGAGTATAGCATTGATCATGGAAATAGTTCAACGTTCAGTAATACCAAAGATGATATTACTTATCCTATTATCCATGTACCTATAAATCATAGTTTATTGATTAAAATAGACGGTAAAAGTATGGAAAATATGTTGTCATTCAAACTACTGGGTGTATACATTGAGCCTAAGCTCACATGGGAAAGTCACATAAACTACGCATGCTCCAGGCTAAGCTCGGCTTGCTACCCAGTTTCGAAACATACAAAACACAGTTGATGAAGAGGTGCTGAGTGAGAATTATGTACTTTGCTCAGCTTATTTCGACAAAGCTTTCAAAAAACAAAAAAATATAATCCGCAGTATGGCGGGTATACCCCAATCTACAAGCTGTTCACCACTTTTTAAAAAATTCAAAATTCTTACATTACCATGTTTATATATTTTCTAACTTGTTCTATTAACAAAAAACAATGAGAGAAATTTACCAAAAAATAAGAACGCAGGGGAAATAGTAGATATTATTATGTCAATGAAAAATAAGAAGGTAGGTGGGAATGATGGAATTACCATCGCTGTTTTAAAATGTATTGCTTTGGATATAGCTGAACCCTTGGCAAAAATAATTAATAAGTGTATGCTAACTGGTATTTGGCCTAATCATTTTAAGAGAGCAGAGGTTGTACCAATATATAAAGCTGGTGATCATAAATCAACAAGTAATTATAGACCAATATCATTATTATCAAATTTGGCTAAAATATCTGAAAAAGTGATTCACAAAAGACTTAATGATTTTGTAGAGGGAGAGGGAATGATAAATGCGAGACAATTCGGATTCAGAAAGAATAAATCGACTAATGATGCCTTAAATTATGTCAATAACTTCATATGTAACCAACTTGACAATAGCAGATCGGTAACAGCAATATTTCTCGATCTAGCGAAGGCTTTTGACACGGTAGTACATGAACTTCTATTGATTATATTGAATGATATAGGTATAAGAGGGATTGTTAATGATTTGATGCGTAGCTATCTATCAAATAGATTTCAGTGTGTTCTCATTAATGGTGTTAAAAGTTATTACAGCTTAGTTACTTGTGGAGTCCCTCAAGGTTCAATTTTGGGTCCATTATTATTTAATGCCTATATTAATTGGTTATTAAATCTTAATTTACCGAGTGTTATTGTATCTTTTGCGGATGACACAGTCATTATGTGTAGTGGTGAGAGTTGGGATGAAGTTACAGCCAATGCCAAACATTCTTTAAAAATTATAAGGAAATGGTTTAATTATCACAAAGTGTCTTTAAATATGTCAAAATCCAGTGTTTTATATGTGTCTCTATATGCGGATAAGCTCCCTGTTACAGACGGACTCACAATACATGATGATGTTTGTTATAATAACTTAAACTGTGGATGTGATAAAATAAAAAGGGTAAATGAAGTTAAATACCTTGGTGTTATACTAGATGAAAATTGGAATTGGAAGAAAAATATTTTTAGTATTGTTAAAAAAGTAAGATACCTTCTTTTCGTTTTCTATAAAATGAGATATATTCTTGAAAAAAATGATTTATTAAAATTATACCATGCTTTGTTCTGTAGCGTCCTATTTTATGGAATTATTTGTTGGGGTTCAGCTTATTCAAATACCTTAGGGCCGATAGTAAGAATACAAAAGCGTGCTATCAAAATTTTAACTTTTGGTAAACAACACAACCTTTTTAGTGAGACACGATTGCTGAACATCAATCAAAAATATATTTTGGAAGCACTAATAAATAATTAATGTAATCTACGGGAAGAGTATACTATTGCTGAAGCATGTTTATTTTCTAGACACAAATCGCTTACAGTAAGTAAAACTAAATTAAATATTGGTCAAAAAACTAGTTTATATCGATCTAAACTTGTCTACAATAGATTAGATAACAATCTAAAAAAAATTAAACTTCTCTAGAGGGCGTATTAAATTTCATATTAAGAGTTGGATTTTAAATAATTTGAAGTTATAATATACATAGATATTGTTATGTTACTTAAAAAATCTGTTTTAATATTTAATACTTATATATCATGTGTCTTTCTTTACATTTGTAGTTGTATTTATAGTTTTGTTGCATTTTAATTTTATTATTTGTTTATTTATTGTATATTAATATGTATATTTAGATTATGTTAAGCTTGTAGATTTTAATACATTATTAAGTTCAGGTCTACACACAGATGCTATTTGCATCTCGGTAGGGGATTGTTGGACTTTATTAAGTCAGACAATCTATTAGCATACTATTTTTTAATCAAGATTTGTATGTTAACCTGAATAAAGATTATTATTATTATTACAACTGTGACACAAAAAGTAAGCTTGAGATACACCTGTCATTCTCCAGGTTAAGCATCTGCCAGAACTCACGCGCACGCAGAAATGAAACAAAAAACATGGAAAACCGCCTGAAAGATTTCCTAGTAGAAAACTGCTTTTATACGATTGAAGATTTTCTAAACTTCAGAAACTAATTTCTTTTTTTTTGAAAATAATAGGTAAATAAAATTTGAAAGAAATATATATATTTATGCCTATACCAATAGGATTTCAATATCCGAAACAACTCGTCTGTATCTTTTAAATGTACTTCTAATTCTTGTTAGTAACTTTTTAAAGTGTTTGTATTTTGAAAATTGACTAGTCTGTCTGATAAGCTATTTTGTAACATTAGATGAATAAATGTATTTTTGATTTTGATTTTGCTGTAACATGAAAACCGTAACTGTTTTGAAACAATGTTAATTTTAAAAGTTTCCGGATATCGTCCCCTTTCTAATTTTTCAATCTCGAATTTTCGATTCTCGGAAAAATTTGCCCTTTTACCAAGCTGAAACAGATACTTCAGACAGTAACATGGAACACTGCTATGATTATTTTTAAAAGTTGCCAATTTAAACGTTTCTGGATATGGAATTTTCTTTAATTCTGCCGTATCGGATTTTAAATTTTTTGGAAAAATTGCCCCACCACTTCCCTTGAGGAAAAGTTTCTGAGGGGAAATTGATTTTTTTCTTGGTGACCAATTCTCAATCCTCCTCACTCAAATGAAAAAAAAAACATCAAAATCGGAGCACGTTTTCTACGCAAAAAACGCGAACTGTTTAACATCTCTGTTTGAGAAGTCAGTTAAAAAAATATAGATGATGATGATAAATATTTCAAAGAATATTCGTCATTCATTATGGAGTTTTTTCGTTGGCCCCTCTATGTCTTAGACATGAAAGTAGTCAATTTATAAAAATTAAGAAAATAAACTAAGAAAAAAAAGTTAACAAATCTGACTTGTTTACAGTACCGAAATGCGGAAGCAGTTCTATTATCTGTAAATCGAACAAAAGCAATCTTCTTGCAAACCATATCATCTCGGCCGAGCCGTGCTCGGGAATATCAAACGATCCAGAATAAATGAATCTCATGCAGCAGCTAGCAGCGGCCTATATATCGGGAAACGTCAAGTAGTAGTGACATTGAGATTATATTATCCCAATATTCCAACTACATAGGAGAAACAGGTAGCTAGTGGGAAAACAACATAGAAATTCCCGGCACGTTCGACGCCTGTCATATCGTTGTTTTTATTTTCGCTTTCCATCTGCAACCAGAGAGTTTTCTTACACAAATTAGAAACAGTAAATCAGAACAAAACAGATGATGTAGCCCGCTAAATTGCACAGATAAAGCACAGGAGGATATTATTTTTTAAACCTTTTTTTTCCTTTAATACAACGTGATATAATTTGCAATGTGCTTCCAAAATCAGTAAAAAATTTGAATGTTACAGTAAAAGCACTGCAAACTTTTCGATGTTCAACTAAATCAGACAATGCAAATGATTTCGGGTACAATAAAATCGAACAAAGTTCCTTAGAACTTACAGAGACCTCTAGATTTTCCTTGGAAATTTATTGAAAATATCAAATCAAAAACTCCGGATAATTTTACATCGAGTCTTTACGTAGTTCAAACTGGTAGTAGTCTTCAAACCTGTATCAATGAACACAAGAGTTCATTCATATACTATAAAACTGATTCAAACTATGCGCTACATCTCAATGATCATATTCACAATTTTAATAGTAATTCAAAAATCCTAAATAGCGAAAAAACAGAGTGAAATTAAAATAACTTGAATCATTAGAAATTATTATAAGATTTATGTTAAGCATCCTTATTATTTAAATAGGCACTTGTCCTATTAGAATTTACTTAATACTCACAGGCACAGTTTGTCAAAATAATTGTCATGTTTAAGCAATATATTGGTGCAAATTTATTTTTGACCGACGAACCCAAGCGGAGGATGTATACAATTTGACTGTCTGCTTTTTTTGTTCGTGAACGCCTTTTATATAGCTGATTTGAGAAATGGTCCCATAGGTATTCGAAAAAACTCAAATCCGAAATCTCCTTTCCGAAGGAGCTGAAGGGGGCAAATTTTCTCAAAAATTGAAAACTGAGGCGGCATCATTAAAGGCAGGACAAAATCCGGAAACATTTAAATTGAACATTTTTTTCAAAAGAGTTCTCGAGTTACAAGTATGCTCAAATCTCGAATATGTATATTTTTGATTAAGTGGAGGGGGCAATATCTTTCTAAAATTGAAAATCTGAGGGAACTACAAAAAGACCAAATTACTTGAAGCAACATTTATAATGAATTTTTTTTCTTTAGAGATACGATTTTCGAGTTACAGCGGTGGTAAAAGGGTAAAATCTAATATACTTATGCGTATTTCCGCTACGGTGTTTTGAGATCTCTAAATACTAACAACTACAAGCAAGGAATATACGTGGGTAATAGGAAAAGTACTATCTTCTTTGGTATTAGTGAACGATCAACGATTTTCGTGACTAATGTTACACTCAAAAGTGTGAAATAAATATTTTTTACAAAAAATTGGACCGGCGTTATTAGTTGGTGCACTAAAAAAATACAAAATAATATTAATTTCATTCGTGCTGGTACTTGTGAAGTTGGTGCCACAAGTTATCAATCTAACTGCAATTGCACAACTTCAAAAGTAACAGCATCAACAGAATTAATATAATTTTGTATTTTTCATTGCACCAGCTAATAACGTCGGTCCAATTTTTTGTAGAAATATTTATAGTATTTCAATATTAATAGATCTAATTGAAGGTTATACAACTGGCTATGCACGATATATACTCGCACGCGCACACACACGCACTCGTATATAATAGAAAAATAGACAACCGGCAAGATAAAGTCGCAATGAAGGAACGGATAACACGGATAACAATTTCTGCTCCCACCGCGAGCTATAGTATTACGGAACTTCTTTCAAAAAATGTGGTCAAATTCTGCCGCATGCACCTGATGATTTTATTGTTATAATATTATTTAGCCATGTAGCATGACCTCGTCAAACCGTAAAAAAAAGAAGCGCGTCCAGATATTGTCTGCTCTGTTGATGAGATGCAGCATATAAAAAAAATGAACAGAAAGAGTAAAAACAAACAACAACAGTTCAACGACTCACACATCCCTATGGCTACCTACAAATAAAATGCAGACTACCTTGAGATATCAGACACTATATGTACAGGGTGAGTTTGAAATACTTGCGAATATATGTTACACTGCTGATATTTATGATTTTTGGAATAAATATAACAGTAATTACATTTCCAAATTTTCAATTATAAATGAGAAAAAAAACATCATCAAAATAAAATAATTTTGCCTCAAATATACCAGCAACGCCGATGATTTTGAAAGCCTTTTAGTAAATTACACCTGTAAATATCACCAGGCGAATGCAAATAGTTGCCACATTTTTGTACGCAATCAGCAAAGATTAGAAACACCAAGATAGGACACCCGGTGGAATCACTTTGATCTTTTAGTTTGGGTCCTGGTCACTTTGAGTGCCGTTTGTAGAAAATATTGTTCTACCAGGTTAAATCAAAATTGACGACTTTTCTGTTCAATATAAAATATTGTAATAAACATCTGAATTTGTCCTCGTATAAAAACACCAGAAAGTGATGCTAGATTCAACATTTTTGAAAACTCACATCCATACTTTTGACCGACGAAGGAGGAGAAGAAGGTATACAATTTGTGTGCTTTTTTCGTTTATGTGCGCGCTGTATACAGTAAACGTAATACGATATTTGATTCATTTGAAAGAAGAGACTTGGGAAATAGTCCCATATTCATAAAACTGAAATCCGAAATCTCCTTCCCTCTGAAAACCGCCCCCAAAAGGAATGGAGGGGGCATTTTTTCTCGAAAATCGAAAGATCGAGACGACAGAATTAAAGATATCCCGGAACGTTTAAATTGGAAATATGCGTATTTTCGCTTTGTAGTGTGAAATAAATATTTTTTACAACTGGACCGACTTTATTAGTTGATGCACTGAAAAATACAAAATAATATTAATTTCATTGGTGCTGGTACTTGTGAAGTTGGTGCCAAAAGTTTTCTATCTAACTGCAACTGCACAACTTCAAAAGTACCAGAAACAAGAGAATTAATATTTTGTATTATTCAGTGCACCAAATAATAACGTCGTTCCAAATTTTTGTGAAAAAATATGTATTTTATTCATTGCCTCTCGTGTGGTATGGATAGAGGGGTTCTTGACCCATTTTTTTCACACGCTTTTAATATACGCAATGATTTCAAATTCACCCTGTATATACTATATACTATGGGTAACATTCTTCGTGAAGGTCGTTCCGTGTATTATTACTACCTATCTCTACTTATATGCGAGCGCGTGTTTAGTTATTTTCTGCAAGAAAGCAAACAACAGAGAGAAGAAACAGAAGAAAAGAAAAAATGAGAACAAGATGCAAAACCAGGTGAGATGACAAGGCAAGGCAAGGCGGGCGAAGGAAATTTAAATCCCGAAATAACCGTAACCGCAGCGTGGTCTGGCCAGTCGGAGAAGTTAGTGCTGGATTAAAGATGACAATAAACAGAAGGTTCATATATATGAGCGTATATTTTTGACTGATTTCAATAAAGATGAAAAAAATGTTTTATGGAAAACTATAAACGACTTTATTAGTGCAATGCACATTAAAATGATTTTTAATTTGGTTTTGATCCGTCCGTCAGAATGGTACGGTACCTTTCGTGTGCGAGTTCGACTCGCTGTTGACCGATTTTTGGTAAATTTCTAATAGAAGTGTACCTTTTGCGATCGTTCACACTTTTGAATTTCGAAAAAAATTTAATGTATGTCTATAAGTAAGTCCAAAAAAAACTTTTGGTCTTTATTACGAAATTTGTTAACACGATAGTGGTCGCAGTTTTGAAGGTATCAACTTCAAATTTGCTACAAAAATCAATCTCTCAAATATCTCAGCCGAGTTCGTTATTGGGCAATATCGGGTAAGTAGTTTCAAAATGGCGACCGTTCAAACTTTTAAAAAATTATCGAAATAGGGACATAGTGTAAAAATATCATCAAAAATAATTTTAGGTGATAGATATAATCAGTACCTACCACTTTTGTTCGAAACAATTTTTCATAAAATGTACAGAAAAAAGATAAAAATTAATAAAGAAAAAATAAGAAATATTGGTAAAATATGAACACTCAATATAAATTTGATATAATTGTACATTTTATGGAGATCTTAATATAGACCCTGATTAAAAAAATATACAGTATATTTATTGATAAGAAATAGGCGAAAAAAAAAGTTTCCCCTTGAAGCGACACGCGAACCCTAACTGCTTTATATGGAACAGCCAAAACAACAACCTCACACATGCGGTTAAAAATGGACAATTGACATGTAGGTATATCAATTAAAAGGTTATTCAAATTTAAATTCAATGATTTTTTTTAGAAATTGACCTTTTTACCTTTCCATTGCCTTTTTTTTCGGATCGCTTGATAGGTATCCTAATAACACATAACAAACCATTTTTTTCATATGCCTCCCTCAATGTTTATATATCGTATTCTAAATATCACACTATATTTTTGTGGAATAGGACAGATATTCTGTATAATATTTATTATGAAAACGAGCAATTTTTTTTTTGGTCTCGCTCTTCAACGACCCACGAGCAATTTGGAAATTCTCTTCAGAACTCCATACCAATAATGACCTATTTCGTAGGATATTCGATGGAATACTTTTGAATATAACCGATACACATATAAAGGTAATAGAGATATCATAATATTGTACAAATATTGTTGTTTATATTTTTTGTTTGGGAAAACTGTTGGGAAAGTTTCCGCACAGTATAATAAACATTTGAGGAAATTCGCCATATTACGTGTATCCTCAAGCAATTTATATATACATATATATATATATATATATATATATATATATATATATATATATATATATATATGTATATATATATATATATATACGGAATATGTATGGAAATCAAGATAGGGTGTTTCCTTTGAAAGGTGCAAAGATGCAGTAGTTTGGCCTAATTTTTTACACACCTTGTATACTTGATCAAATTTTGTATCTGGCCTAAACAAAAAATGAATACTTCTGCATAAAGTGTTGGCAAACTTATTACCTCAAATTTTATTAACTGATGAAGATTTCCCAAGTCCCGATTGAAATAAAGGAAAGGATCTCTTATAAATTTTTCAAATTTTTAACAAAATTTTATCCTTCCACTTCTTTTAGTTAGTTCTTTTTCAGCAGGGCTTTTGTAAATGCAAGAAGCAATTTGGACTCACACACGAAAAGTTCCGTATCATCATACAAGAACTGTCACCTATTACGGTTCTAATTTTAACCTTTATTTTATTTTCATTATTTGTTATTATAGCGCCTACAGTTTTACTTATTTTTTGAAAATGTCATGTGTGAACCTATGACGGTTTAAGAAATACAAACATCGATTGTTCAGGTTGAGCAAAAAATGCCAAAATGAGGACTCCCTTTATTTTTGTATTTTAGTCTATTTCGAAATGTCAGATAGAGTCCGTTGACTGACGGGCGGACTGCGGATTAATAAAAGGGTCTCGTTGGCACCCTTTGGGAGCGGAACTCTAAGAAGTATCATCAATTTTTTTATTTAGATTACATACAATCACTGATGCTAATTTCTTATCAATACCTCAACAGCCTGTATATCATAGTCGAGGTTATTTTGCTGAAAAGACCAAAATGAAAAGGTTAAATCGATAACAACATGATCACAAATCACAAAGTATTAAATTGTTTTTAAACCAATAAATACCAAAAATGGTTATTTATAAAGAGAAACACTTCAATATCAATATCCTCTCAATTATGAAAATAATTGCAAAATAATTCCCATGCAACCATATACATATATAAGTATAACTGTTGTGGCTTAACATTTAAATGGTTGCCCCATCATCTTTATTGGTAATTTAATTTTCAACGCAAATAATAATCCCATTTCCACCATGCTGGGTCCGGTTCGTACTTGACCTGACTTTTTCGTTCATTTGGGGAATAGGATATAAATATTTAAAAAAAAAATTGGACGAATTCTATTGGGGCTGTTACTTTTGAAGTTGTGCAGTTGCAGTTAGATTGATAACGTTTGGCATTAATTTCACAAGTACCAGCACCAAAAGAATAAATATTATTTCGTATTTTCAACTAATAACGTATGCGTTTTTTTAGTTTGCATGGTACCGAGATCAAGATGGGTACTATGCTTACAATAGCTCTTGTGCATTAGTAAAAAACACTTCTTCTGCTCAAGTCTGAAACGTCAAAACGGCTTATCAATAAAAAAATACCTGAAGTATGTTTCTAATAAATATTTTTTACAAAAAGTTGGACCAAATTTATCAGTTGTTGCACTGAAGAATACAAAATAATATTAATTCTATTGGTGGTGGTTCTTTTGGAGTTTGTCCCTACAACAACAACAAACTACAACGGCACAACTTCAAAATTACCAGCACCAATAGAATTAATATTATTTTATATTTTTCAGTGCAACAACTGATAGAGTCGGACCAATTTTTGTAAAAAATATTTATTTCACATTTTTGAGTGCAACATTTGTCATGAAAACTGTTGAACGTTCACTAATATCCAAAAAGTTATAGATAGGTTTAGCTTGTACTTGTTATTTATTATTCAGAGATCTCAAAACATCGCGGCGCAAATATACACATTTCAGACTTTACTGCTGTAACTCGAAATACGTAACTCAATTGAAATGTTGCTTCTTATAATCTTTTCTTGTGTGTCATATTCTAAATTTTCGAAAAAAATTGCTCTTCCCCATA
The DNA here is from genome assembly GCA_958507055.1 of Crioceris asparagi. Lineage (NCBI taxonomy): Eukaryota > Metazoa > Arthropoda > Insecta > Coleoptera > Chrysomelidae > Crioceris > Crioceris asparagi. The sequence goes on along the minus strand of OY293829.1, from coordinate 79,082,564 downwards.
GCGGAAATACGCATATCACATATCTTAGACCTTACAATTGCGAAAATCGGAAACCGAAACTCTTTGGAAAAAATGTTCAATTTAAACGTTTCCGCATAATTTTCAGATCTCGAATTTTCGATTTTCTGGTGCGATTAAAAATAAACTCAAACGAATTCCATCGAATATTAATGATCAGGTCAGCCTTCAAAGACCAACAACAATGGTCTTATTAAATTTTAACACTTAGGATGAATCGTTTAACCAGAATATGAAACAAAAAAGAATCCGTTCATCTGTTCGCGAGATAATTATTGCACAGACAGACAGACCCACGGCTGAAAATTTATTTTTATGGACTCAAGTACATCGGAAACGTAAACATCTGTTGAAAACTGGACAAAGAATATTTTACATGTTTAAAATTCAAAAGATTTTTGACCGACTTTCCAAAAGAGGAAGGCGTTTTTTTCTTTTTTGAATATTTCTGTTCATAAACATTTTTGACACTGAAATTTTTATACAAGCATGAAAAAAAAAATTAATAAGGTAATAATTTGTGTAAATATTATAATGTTATCTGTCATAAAACAGTTCTACAACTTTACCGCTAGAGAATCTCCTTCGAATTTCTGAAATATTCGCTCATTGTAGTAAATAATCTTTCACATTCATCTTTTTTTTTTCGGAGAAAATTACATGAGTCAAAACTTCATTTTTCTTCGCCGTCATCACCACAGCATTCTAATATATTACGTGCAAGTCAGGAGGGAAAATTGGAAAGATACCCCCATCCCCGTTGCCTGTGACACTCCTTCCGCTTTTCCGCTAAATATTAATCAGGTTTTTCAATGTCATTCCATTCTCACTTTTATTTAGATATTGCCTACCTGTTATCCATTTTAATCGGCAAAATCGTCACTCAAATATTTCGTTGGAGACACAAAAAAAATGAGGACAAGATACCTCTAATTTTTGCTTCGCAATATTTTCTTTCCTCATGAAATCTTTATGGCGGATTGGGGGTATATCTACAGGGTTTTTCTAAATGAATGCAAAAGTTTTTAGGAGGTGAATCCTAGTCAAAAATTAAAGGGTCGTCTTTCATGTAAACAAAAGCTCTTGGAACCTTTCCCTAAAAAGTTACAAGGCTCCAAAATTGAGGAAGAAAAATCTTTTTTTTTCTGGAAATTGCTGAAGAGATGAATAAATTGCATTTTGTGGGCATGTTCCACCAATAAAAAGGATACCTGTGAATACTTTTTCAAGTTTGTTGTGATCTTTTAAAGGAATGCAACCCCTATTCCATTTTTTATCAGAATTCTTTGAGGAAATAAAATTCAACAATTTAGAGATATGTGTTTAAAATGACAAATTATTGCAAAACTTTTTCAACTATTTTGTTGTGTCCGTAAAAGCAATAGTTTCTTAATAAAAAAAAATACAAACTTCTATAAATAGAATCGAAATAAAAATAGTAGGTGGCAGTCAAGACGCTATGATTTCTCTGTGGTAGTTGAAAGTTCAATTGTTTCTTTTGAATCTTCAATATGAATAATTTCTGGCACTTGCCTACAATCAAAGTTTAAAAAAGCGGAATAATTTTGGAAAAAATACGACTGAAGTCACAAATTGTGCAAACAAAACGCGACAGCCACCCTGTATAACAAAAGAAAAATAATAGGAATGGAGGATGCTACTGTGAGAATAATTATTGGTTGACCGATTTAGCTTCATTCTTACAATGCGTGGATTCAGTTTATTTTCGACAGACTTTGTGTTACGTCCAAATATGGAAATAACTCTCTATAATTTCCAGAAAATCTTATATATAAAACAAAGATTTTTAAATTTTCTTAATATTGGTATAATAATCGGCTTTAGAAATCTCTAAGATATATTCCCATGGAAGTTTTATAATAATCTCCTAAAACTTTATTATGATGGTAGCATTATAAGTTTAATACTTTTTCCAAGTTGAAATATAATCCAGGAAAATCCAACAAAAACAACATTCTAAATGCCTCTACCAAGTTGCCCGTCTCAACAACATTCTACAAATTTTTCATCCCATCAAGTCGAAAATATTTCACGTCTAAATAAATAAGTTGCCAATTTCTCGACTTCCTAGTATCTAAACTAAATTAATGTTTTTATATGGATGTATAGGATATTTCATCACATAAATTCCTTAATATAAAAGATTAAGCACAGATGTTTGGACATTGTTCGATGAAACTTTTTGCACAATAAAAATTGGCAACATTGAACACTTGATGGTTGGAGAAAAGTTTAAACAAGTCGGAGTGAGTTTTGCAACGGAAATTATTATTGAACTGAGTTCGATTTATTTTCACTTATTTATTTACACTAACAATTAGGTAACTGTATACACATTTATATTCACAGCATTACTTAGCGCTCTATTTATATTCACTGTTTTCTGCACTAGTGTAGAAACACACTCAACTGTCTAACTAACTATTCTCTGATCGACGCTGGCATTTATAAACCCTAACCTCATTTTCTCGATGCTTCGGTTTGTTATCCGTCTCCTACTGCTTGTATGTTATTTTTTCGGGAATAATCCGGGTCCCCATATTCTCGGTGCTTCTGGAGTGGTGTTCTTCCCGATATTCTGGAGTTCGTGTGTGTGTCACGTTACAGTAATCAGGTAGGTATCGAGCTGTCACCAATTTTTTTTTGAAAGACGCCATTATACCTGCGCTAATTAAAGACGATTATATTATAAATCTTCATTAGCTCAACCATATGAAAGTTTCGGTTTTCTAACAACAAATCACCTCAAAATTCTTTGCTGGAATTTCCTCTTTTTGATGCAGTCGCTCAATTACCTACTGAGTTGGATTCATGAAACGCTTTATTACAATAACGCGTTCCATGAACCAACAACATTGTCATCATCAGTGCTACTAAGAAACTTTTCCTCATATTTTATAGTGTAAATGAAACTTTGTTTAACACACTGGGCGCAGATGGAGAATGAGTTTACTTCAAATAAACTTGTCAAAAGACATGAATGGAAGATTTTTCCATAAAAATAAGAAACACAAAACTTGCATAATAACTCACAGAGTTTTATGTGATAACATACCTATAGTCATCGGTAAACACAGATTTATAGCAAAAGTTTGGTAGTAGACAAAATAAACATCACAGGCACATATCTTTATCAAAATTCAATTATTAGTATCTCGGCTTTTTCTCCATATTTTCTAATATAAACATGAAGTTGTGTACGTAGTTGCGGTTCTTGTTCTTCTCTTCACGAACATTTATCATGTCTTTTCCGCACAATGTTTATGCCGTTTACACTAAATAATACAGGATGCTCCATGATGACAGTGGCTTTTTGGATGTTTTGATGCAATTTACAGATAAACTGATTTCCTACAAGAAGAAGGCATTTACTTACTCTTTTTCTTGTTTCTAGGGTTCCGTGAAAGATGACAAAGAAACTCGTAATTTATTCAACTGGTTTAACAAATAAAAATTATCTCGATAAATATTCTTTTATAATTGGACTAATATCAAATTAGTATCACCGCCCAAAAAAAAAGAGTGACAAATTTTTAGTCTCCATGACAAATTTACGACAAATAAGAGACAATTAATTAATCCACTTCTCGGTGAACTGTAATTCGATAATGGTAGTGCTACCTTTAAGGACATAATGAAAAATATTTGGACCAGTCAGTACAGAAGAAGAGGAACTTGCAACTATGATAAACCATAAGCTCGGACCAGCAAATGAAAGGAAAAGACATTCATAAAAACTATTTTCCACATTGTTGGATGTAGACATAAGAAAAGCTTACAAGGATATACAACACAAATTTAGCATATCACCTGAAAACGAAAAGTTGTCTATCGCAGTTTTCTGACTTATCATTGTAGGGATAATTCAATTAATTTTCTGAAATATAAACTACGTCAAAACAGTGGAACTAGTATGGTTTACTACATTTGTTTTTTGTTATTGAAATGAAGAAAAATTACAAGGATGCGATTATCAAACTGAATCACTTGGTATACTCTTATATATACACGTAGAGTCCTGTGGGATTTTCCCATTCAAGAATTTAATTAAAACCATAGCAGTCGCTGTACATACCGAGGCCAAAATAGATTCTATATTATTGGAATTTATAACTATACATATATATATACACAACCAAGAGTAGCGCATTGTTATCAACAAAAAAAGTGCTTTGCGTTCAGGCTCCAGCGTATCCCCGTGTAATTTGAAGTTAAATGGAGAAATATATTCATAATAGTTATATATTATACTCATCGCAGGTAGGTGCAAATTTTAATAAAAATTCTGATATAATTTCAACGTTATACTGCTAAAATGTATTTTCACTTATATTTTGTAATCTGCATAAAATTCTGAATATACTTATATGAAAATAGCTCCGCAAATTTCGATAAAAATTCGTAAGAGTTTTTTCAGTCTAAAATTACATTGGTAATAATCTCATGCCACAGAAAAATCTATTATTTGCAATTATTCGTTTATTGTTTCAGTTTATCCATACCAACTATCTGCAAGTAAACCCTTACAGTCTCCAACGTTGTTAAACTTTCCATACTTCGAAAATCTAATAAAATTATGCTTGAACTAATAGAGGTTCATCCTTTTGAAATAGATTTTGTTAAAAAAATATTATTGATTAGTGGTAGAATTACATTAACTCCTAAGGGCACTAGAGAAGACCATACCTAACGGGAAATTCAAAGAACTTGTAATTAAATAGCTATAATGATTTTGAATTTTTTTAATTCTTATTCTCAATTACTGAAAAACGTTCAAAAAATAAGTACTTATAAAAAGTTTTCTCAATTAATTAATCTTTTTACAATTGACTTTGTTAACCAGCATGAAACTAGGTACGCGATATAATAATGTATAAAAGGAAACCACTTCAAAAAAGATCTGGCAACGATTTTTTGGCAAATTTTCCACTATCACCCTAATAACCGAAAAGTACTTACTACTTGATTGTCAAATAAATCATCAAAATCTCAATGAAACGAAATTCCCATCTACTTAACTAAATGAGATTTTTAAGCTTTCAAAGTAGTAGTAACCAAGAATTATAAATCCCCGATGAGTATTTATCCAATGAAAATTCGTAAGTAAGTATACATAATATAGACGCGGGCGCCAATACTGCAAGATCCAATTAAATGTAACGAAAAAGCTTCACCGCTTTACCACAACCACTTCACATACAGGTTGTAACTGAACTACGTATCTGCGAATATTAACAAATATTTTTTACAAAAAAATTGGCCCAATTTTATTTGTTGGTGCACTGAAAAGTACAAAATAATATTTATATTCTATTGGTGCTGGTAATTTTGAAGTTGTGCAATTGTAGTTAAATTGAAGACTCTTGGGGCACTCTTGTGTTGATCGTCAGAAAATAGGCTTAAACCGAAATTATAAATTTTAAAGATACATTTTTTTCTGGATTGGAAAATCAATTGCTTGAAATATTTGCATTGATCTAAAATCATCCCTGTATATATTATGTATACTTTCGTGACCTAAAAACGTTACACATGGTAATATTCATCCTCTTGAAAGCTTTCCACTTTGTCCCGCTTCTGCCCCTCTTTCCAGATCCTCTTCATAATATGCAAATATTATTATTATTTGAAGCTGAGGTTAATTGAAATTAGGCAATCTCTTACCTCTTGAATAAATAAACTAATTATGCCAGGATATTTATACGTGCAATTTACTTGCCATCTTCAGGGTTTTGTTACTAGGTACCTACCTGGTATACCGCAATAAAGGTTCTAATTAGTTAATGCATCATATACATAGGTATATATCTACATTTCCGGAAATAATTATTGTATTTGGCTTTGATAATTTCAAAGCATGCCTTGCCGAAGGTGGAAGATTCAGATTTTTCCAATTAGGTAGAATACCAAAATCATTACTTACATAATGAAATTATTTACCTTCTTCTTTGGGAAGTCGGTCAAAAATATAACATTTCATTTGAGCTTAATTTTATTTTCTGCTTTTTCTCAGATAAATATGTGCCTTAAGGGGATGGTCAATGTCTTCTGGAAGAATACTTTAGGAAAATTTCATCCAAAGCCAATAGAGCCGTTTTCGCGCTACTGGTTTTAGCAAAACAAGTTATCGGGCTATCACACTGTAACCACAGAACATGAAAATCGTTGATCGAAAATTTAACACGTTTATAAAACTTGGTTTGGCGATAAGAAATTGAAAAAAAAACAGAAAATCGGACAATGACTTCTGAAAACAGATAATCTGGATACAGAAAGACTCATACACAAGTCAATAAATGGCGTATTTCCATTTTTTGTACGAAGGGACTTTTGATCTTGTAAACCATAGACATCTGAACACCTAGGCGAAGCATTTCTTTCATAACATTTATCCAAAGGCGATCTGTTATTGTTAGAGAATTGTTTTGGTATTTTCCATGTGTAAGAGAGAGACAAAATATTCCTATAGGAAATTTTGGCAACAGTGTACCTGAGTAGAAGCGTATAAATTCGTAAAACGTAGTAGCAACACTCAAATTATGAATGGAACAACGAACAACAATATTCCGACTAGCGACGAAAGCTTGCGAATTCATACGGACGCCTAAATTATATTTTCCTGTGTTGCCGCACTTAACTCAATCGATCGATATCGACTGATGATCCCCTTATTTCACAAATGCAAATTTTTATTTTTTGTTGTAAAATACAAATTTGGTACATAATTTAATCTGCAGGTGTTACTGAATATAATCAGTATTACCTATTTCAACGACCACCTTTCAATTACGTCTGAATGTCTTTGATTATTACTCTAGAAATCATAAGTTGCCATGAAAAATAAGAAGCTTGGCAAATATGTTAGTCGTATCAGTCGTACACGAACCATTATGGACCAGAAAAATAATGGTCTTGAGATGTTGGATCTCTCTAAAACAGGCTATGCGTGGTCTAGGTGTTCAGATGTCTATGTTGTAAACATATTTTTAGAAAAAATTGGACCGAAGTTATTAGTTGGTGGACTGAAAAATACGAAATAGTATTAATTCTATTGGTGCTGTTACTTTTGAAGTTGTGCAGTTGCAGTTAGATTGATAACTTTTGGCAGCAATTTGTTGTAAAAAAAATATATTTCACACTTTTGAGTGTACATTACTCACGAAAATCGTTGAACGTTCACTAATAGCAAAAAAGGTAGTACTTGTTCTATTAACCAAGTATATTCTTTGCTTGTACTTGTTATTATGTAGAGATTTCAGAACATCGCGGCGGAAATAGGAATAAGTTTTTTAGATTTAACCATTTAACCACCACAGTAACTCGGAAACGGTAACTGAAAGGAAAAAAATGTTATTACATATATTGTTGTCTTTCATATGGTACCCTCAGATTTTCAGTTTTCGAAAAAATTTGAAAATACACACATGTGAGATTTTAACTTCGCTGTAACTCGAAAACCGTAACTCTTTTGAAAAAATGTTCAATTTAAACGTTTCCGAATATTGCCATATCTTTAATTCTGCCATCTCAGATTTTCGATTCTCGAGAAAATTTGCCCCCTCCACCTCCTTTGGGGGCGGTTTTCGGTGGGAAGAAGATTTCGGATTTGAATTTTTACGAATCTGGGATCATTTCTCAAGTTTCCTTTTTCAAATGAATCAAAAATCATCAAAATCGGAATACGTTTAATATATACACGCCGTTTGGGCTCGTCAGTCAAAAAGTGAATGAAATTTGAAATTACAATACTTTCCAGACATACAGCTAGCTAACTCGTGTCTAGTGATAACAAAAGCTCAGAATTTTTTTCCAAAATCATACAACGTAGTTACAAATCATAATTAATTCATCGTAAAGAAAGAAATGAGCCATTTTGTGGACGCGTTATCAGAATATGAAATAACTACCAGAGAGCACACACGAGAAGCAATAAAAATAAATAATGGCCACAGTTAGAAGGAACATACGAGTGGAATTTCAATGGTTGGATAATTGCCATCAACTACAATGATAATGTCATCTTCTTCTTTTTCTTGTTTGTCTTCTTTGGACAAATATATTATACAGATCGAGTTGGCCATATACAGGGTGGTCCGAATTATAATGGAGAAACATTAACAGCGTATTCAGCAGGTAAAAATAATTAAAAAAGTTCATCTAAACTTATCTCCAAAAACGCTTCGTTTTGAAGATATGGGGTGTTGATATATTGCAAAAAAATAGTTTTATCTTATTTTTAAAGAAACTCTTCTAGATTTTTCTTTCAAACTTAGTAGGTATTATTGCCACTTAAAAACAAATTTATAGCATGATAAACACTTGTTTTTGTTCACCAGTGGTGTTCGTGAGACCATTTTAATTATTCTAAATAATAAAAAAAATGTACGCCAATGGTTTATTGCAATTTTGTTAATAAATTTAGAAATATTGATCAATTCTAAACAAAAATGGTCTCTTTAGCCTTTTCGTTAAAACGAACCGTTCTCGAGAAAAAAATAATTTTTGTTTGCATTTGCACCTGATATCTGAGGTTTGCAAATTAAATTAAGATATTTCGCGCTATTTCAATTCGTTTTTATTTACACATCACATTTGCAAGATATTAGGTGCACATGCAAATAAAAATTATTTTTTTCTCGAAAACGAAGCGTTTTTGGAGATAAGTTTATATGAACTTTCTTGATTATTTTATCTGCTGAATACGCTGTTAAAGTTTCTCCATTATAATTCGGACCACCTTTTATGTAGTACTTATAATAAGGTGTCGGCGTATGTTCCTAAATTTGGAAAGTTGGCCACACGTGTGTAGAAATAAGCGAACACAGCGCAAAATCGATAACAGAGAGAACACTCACAACATTGTAATAAAATAATAATTAATATAATAGCACGAGAGAGACAGACAGGGTGGGGGCGGGGAGGTGTTGAATTGATGGTGTGAAAACGTGTACCCATAATGTTATAGTTAAGTGTGTTAATTATTTGACATTGTGGTAGTAATGAAGCGATACATGTCGTGGCAGATAGGCAGAAAATCAATATTTTTGACAAAAAATTGGAACGACGTTATTAGTTGGTGCACTGAAAAATACCAAATAATATTTATTTTATTGTTGCTGTTATTTTTGAAGTTGTTTAGTTGCAGTTAGATTGATAACTTTTGGCAGCAATTTGTTGTAAAAAAAATATATTTCACACTTTTGAGTGTACATTCCTCACAAAAATCGTTGAACGTTCACTAATACCTAAGAGGATAGTCTTAGAACTATTACCCACGTATATTCTTTGCTTTTACTTGTTATTCTGTTGAGATCTCAAAACATCGCGCCGGAAATATGCATAAGTATTTTAGATTTCACCATTTTACCACAGCTCTAACTCGAACCGTAACCCTTAAGGAAAAAATGTCCATTATAAATGTTGCTACAAATAAACTGGTCTTTCATGTGGTTACCTCAGATCTTCAATTTGGGAGTATTCGATCATCCAAGGGTGATAATAGATCCACCCTCAGTTAAGGCAGTCCGATGTTGCATCGTTTCATATTATTCATAATAATTCAAAGTACCTAATATATGTATTGTAACGTTTAACCCTGTGCTAAACGTTGTGGGGTGAGTTTGCATTGCATCCAATGGTTTATTTCCAAACACTATGTACACGACCTTCTGTTGTAGTACAACTGTCACCACTTGTCACCTTGACAAACTATACTGTCACTGTCTTCACCGACAGAACTACTATTAACATCTGATTTCACAGACTGACTGTTATCAACTGACTTTATAAGACTGACCGACTGACTCAACTGACTGTGACCCGTGATCGACACGGCTTTATATACCTGAATCATGACATGACATTCATCGAGAATGTTCTATGATTATCTAGACGCCCATAATAATGTTCTAGAGCCTTGTCAAACAATAGTATGACAAATTGTACCTCACATATAGTTTCTGGAAGAATCCACGTTACATTATATTTAGAAGACTTTCGGTAATGAAATAAGTACGTACGTACATACAAGGCAAAAGCTACAATATAATAAATAAATGCCTAAAACGACACGTGCACGAAAGCTCTTTTCCATTATTTCTCTCTCAGCTCATGCATTATTTAAAAGTAATTTTGTGATAATCTAAAGCATTTCTTTTTTTTTTTCACCTGAAATTATAATAATAGTCCACGCTGAAACTTTGACAACGTGGTGTGTTTTCACATTCTGCACACTTCTGTTATCTAATAAACAACCGCTTGACCCACAAAACAATGCTTATTTTCCGTATAATATATTTTTAATATCATGAATTGATATGGTAGAAAGTATTTTTTTCATTATATATTCACTACAAGTATATTTTATTTTTGAATAATTAATTTCCTCATATTATTCGTTCTACCTTGGTATGTTATTTTTTAAACAATAAAGATGAAATATTTTATAAATAAGTAGTGTGGGGTCAAACTCTGTTAAGTCTTAAACAGATTTGTTTCTAAATTATCAATCATTTACAAAGGTAGGTATCAGAAAATCAAATCTAGTTAGACAGTTTCTACAATGATTTGTTTCAAATAATAACTACCTAATGAATTTGAATATGCAGAATCAGAAAGGAGATTGATAAATATCATATACTGTTGAAACTATAAATATTTTAAAACTTATAAATAAATAACCATCACAAAAACCATACTATAAAATATAAAGACTGTTTCTCATCGTTTTTCCATAATGCCAAATAACAAAGAAACATATCGGCTTTGGAAATCATATTTTTCTTCACAGGCTCATTTTATGAGTTTTCTAAAAAAATATACCTTTTAGATAAGGTGCTGGTCTATATACTAATAAAAACAAAATGCCAATTAAAATTTCCAAGAACCCTTAGACTGGTACATTTTCAAATTATTACATTTAACAGCCCTGTGGTAGCTACCCCTAACTTTTTATTTTCGAAAGGCATCCCCTGTATATTGTTAATGGCAATTGCGTGTAATTTTATTTGGAATATCACGATATAACATTTAACAATAAAAACAATAAAATTTTGTGACTCTTTTACATTATTTAATTATCCTCATAAAAATTAAAAATTGCCTACGCCCATGTTTAAAAAAAAATTAAACTATGTGTAAAACATTAATATTTTGACATAAAAAGCAACGGTTTGAAGTTTTTTGAAACATGGGCGGAGGCAATTTTAATTTTTATAAGGATAATTAAATAACCCAAAGAAGTCACAATATATTAATGTTTTTGTAGTTATTAATAGAAAATACCAAATATGTGCTATCGTGGTATTCCAAATAGAATGACACTCAATTTTTAATCACAATTTACAGGTGCCATTTGAAAATAAAAAGTTAGGGGAGCTACCATAGGGCTGTCAAATGTAACAATTTTTTTAATGTGTCATTAGGAAGGTATTTTTATGCCATTCGTAGCCGTTTTTCCATTTTTTATTATCATTTCAAATAAGCGAGATATTGCCTGTATACGATAACTTAGGACACCCCTTATATATACATATTCAGTGATTTCAACAAATATCGCTTCAAAAATCTTGCTCTTTCCTAGCACTGTAACTCGCAAACCTCTGTTTTTCTTAGATGGTCGATTTAAATGTTGCTGGAAATGTTCATTTCTTAAATTCTGTCAGATATTGTGATAATAAAAGAAGTTACTGTCAATGTCGTGGATATTAAACACTTTCACAATAAAACTACATGCGCGACACTTGAACCATCATCATTGATGTCAGAAAAAAACATCAGTAAATGGTATTAGCCCATTCCGACAATCCTCATCATCATCACTGCTGACACTAAAGGATGCTTTTCCCGATAACTTCCACTCAAATCAAAGTGGAAAAAGACCAACAGCAGCAGCCTTCTTTTTTTTTTCGGAGGAATAATTTCATCTCAAAGTCCTCCTCGGCTATAGAATGGGGAAATCTCTCTCTCTCGATTTTCACACACACAATCGAATAGCTGTGTGAAAAGAATATTATCAACGGCGATTTGTTCGTTCAGACACAAGCAGAGACGAGGGCCCTTTTGCTCGCATCCCTCTACATCTATATGTAGTACCTATACGTGTATTGACAAATTCCGGAATGCTTGGTGTGCTCTTTCCGATTTCATTTCCTTTATTGCGTCTGGTCTGGTGTTGAGTGAGTCTGACTGAGATGAAATTCTACTTCTCGATGTACCAGATACAACGTGATCCAGTTTTATATATGCACCGTTGTAATTTGTCATTTCAACAACAAAAAATATACACATATATAAAACTTAAACACATCAGAGCAGTCCGGTTTAATAGCTAGATGCGATATTGAGGGGAATATCCAACAATTAATACATAACCAGGCGCAGTGTTGAAAACCCCCAGGCCAGAGACAAGCAAAATGCCCTTCGTTCAAACTGCCAAACGTACTAATCATTCAAATTCGAGAAGCAACAAGAAAACTGATCCGAATGCTGATGCGGTAGTAGGTACTGCAGGTTTTAGATGCCCATGTAACGAGTCTCAGAGAGGTTTTGGCAGAAGAAAGAAGAAAACGCAATGCACATGCGCTTTGTGAGTGTAAAGGCCATGGGTAGGGCATCGGGAAGCAAAATCGAAGGCAGAGCTCTGAGCAAAGGATTCTGTATCCAAGCCTGATAAAAGTTTTGAAACTAGGTAGATAGTGAGCTCTACTGGTCAATATAATCATCCAATATTGACAGCTATCAATGTCACTGATGTCATCTGTCATATCTTCATGTCAAAAACGTTGTTTGTCACAATGACCTTCACGTAAATGCAGTCGTATCATTCATTTGGCATTTTAGGTTCGTAACTCAAAGGAAGCAAATGAAAACTATCGAAAGTTGAACTTGAAACTAATTGTTATCTATAGTAATTAGAAATGTTATTTCAAAACTAGAAACATTCCAGTAACAGTTTGGAAAAGTGTGTTGCATATTTAATGCTAAATACGATTTTATAAATATAAATAAACAAATAGCAAAGTCATTTGATAATAATTATGTTAGCCTTTTGACCTTCCCATCAGCATATTATAGATCTCAGAGTTATCGTTTACAAAACAAAATTTAAAAAAATATTTCCCATATACATATATATATATATATATATACATATGCAAAATGAACGTTATTATGTCTATATACAGGGGGTTGCAGGATGAACAAGTCTTTTTTTACTCTAATTCTAGAATTAAATAATCTCCTAATAACTTATATTGTAAAGTTTTTAACATTTTACCTAAAGTACTTAAAATAATTCCTTCTTATTTCGAATTCAGACGGAAGTTGATGTAATGGATCCCACAAAACATTGGTGAAATTAGTAGTTTGATAGATTAGTGCCCGATAGTGTCTTGGGGGGCTTACTCCATCCGATCTTGATTTATAATTTTTATTTTGTAATTTTTTTTTATTAAATCTTCGGGTTTCCCCTTTTTTCCTTTTATATTTAAAAAAATGGGAATTACCGAAAAGGTTCTACCTTTGGTGAATTCGGAAATATCAGATAAATATCAATTTTTTTGTGTCACCTTATAAACGGAAGAAAGAAAATTAAAATGTACTTGCATATGGAAGATTTTCCAATAATTTAATAAAAATAATAAGGATTAAAAAAAAGTAACAAATTAACCGCCAACTTTACAAGAACAAAAATAAATTTTAATCTTTATTAAATGCTCAAAATGATGTCCTCCAACTGCTTGACAATGAGCTAAGTTGTAATAAAATCTGTCAATGACGTTTTGCAACATTTTATGACTAATTGATTCACATTCTTCAATAATTCTTCTTCTCAATTCGTTGACATCAGCAGGTTTTGTAACATATACTCTATTTTTTAAGTGTCCCCAGAGAAAATAATTGAGGGGCCTCAAGTCCGGTGACCTAGCGGGCCATTCTGTTTGACCCCTTGGTCGTATCCAGCGATTAGGAAAAGTATTATTTAGGTAAGTTCTTACAGCTTGCCCAAAATGAGGAGGCGCTTCACCCTGTTTTTCATCCCTAGTTGCAAATTTCGGTATTCCCGAAAGAATTCTGTCTTAGTAACATCCGGCTAGCTCGAATCTTTAAACTGTCCTTACAAATGTGGGTTCTGATATGGGCTGATGTCGGTCTGGAAATATTGTATTGAAAACTTTGTTTCATTAAACTATTTTTTTCGGTCTCCGAAACCTATGATCATTAGAAAATTACTCAAGTTATACGTTTCCTTTGGCTTAGAAACATTTTCAGAATTTTTCATGACAGTGACACAAGAAAATCCATTTAAAAAAGAACACAAAAAATGTTGCCACCAGTTTGTAAAAACATAAAATGAATGTGATATCGCAAATCGACTGTATGTTCTTTAATTCGATTTATTTCATAACTAACGGATTCAGCCATGTTCAGAATGTTTATTCGAATCAATAAATGCTATTAAAAAATATTCATTCCATTTAAAAAAATAATATTTTAGTTGGCCAGGACTTTTTGAGCCCCCTGCATAATTCCAAGTATCTTTGTTTAGAAATAATTTACCGGTCCGGGACTTTTTACGCACAGTGTATAATGAAATTATTGAAATAAATCCTTTATTGCTTTATTTTTGAGAGAACTCACTTCCCCAAAGAGGAATGGTTTTTTTTTTCGAAAATTTGAGGCTGAAAAATTAAGGATGAGACAATGACCGGTAACATTTAAATTGGACATTTAAAAAACGGTTTTCGAATTACATTAATAGTAGAGTCTGAAATTTGTGTGTTTCCGCTATATTTTTTAGATCTCTGAATATAAGTGAACGTTCAACGATTTGAATGAATAATAATGTGAAATATTTTTTTCAAACAAATAATAGAACCGATTTGATTAGTTAGTTGACGCCCTAAAAAATTTATACATATACTAAATCTGTTGAAGTTTTTTCAATCTTTATCTTTGACTTTTACGCAGCGTACGACACGAAATCCGTGTTCTGTAATTTCTGAGATTATATCAAACAAAGACAAACTCTGCGCGGCGGGGGACTTTATAATATGCAAAGAAGATTCTAGCTTCTTAACAGCTGCAGGCATAAACATTTTCTCTTAATTGATGATCCAAGCTGTGACGCAATTTTTTTTACAAAGACTTAAAATTTGCATGAAGAAGCACCAAAATGTATATTGTTGTCTTAAAAGTAAAATCACTTGATTTTGTGTAGTACAATAAAAACTCTCCACGTATCAAATTGTCATTGTTTCACCACCCACCAACCAACCAACCAAGTCAAAGATGAGTGCGCCGGAAAGATACTTCAGAAGTCCATTGTTAACATCACTCATCCTTCCGCTGTCGTTGCTTGGTAATATTAGTACATTTGAATAATAGCAGGCGCTGAAATCATCTGGTGTTTCATAACACCCAACTTCTATCTTACCATAACGTCTTTTAGCCGATTCTAACATACGGAGCTGAGAGCTGGGTGCTGAATAGAAAAGGGAAATGGGAAAAGTTAAGACCAACGAAATGAAATTATTGAGGAAAATTCTAGAAGACACCAGAAAAGATAGACAACGAAATGACGATGTAAGGGAAAGTTTATGAGTGGAACCAGTAACGTTAATAAAAATTTTGCATAAAAAATTGGACCGACGTCATTAGTTGGTGCACTGAAAAATACAAAATAATAATCATTCTATTGGTGCTGTTACATTTGAAGTTGTGCAGTTGCAGTTAAACTGAAAACTTTTGGCACCAATTTCACAAGTACCAGCACCAATAGAATTAATATTATTTTGTATTTTTCAGTGCACCAACTTATAACGTCGGTTCAATTTTTTTTTTAATATTTATTTCACAATTTTGAGTGTAACATTAGTCACGAAAATCGTAGAACGTTCACAAATACCAAAGAATATAGTACTTATCCTATTACCCACGTGTATTCTTTGCTTGTACTTGTTATTATGTACAGATCTCAAAACATCGCTACGGAAATACGTATAAGTATTTTAGATTTATTTAACCATTTTACCACCGATTTACTCGATAACCGTAACTCTAAGGAAAAAATGTTCAGTATAAATGTTGCTACAAATATTGTTGTCTTTCATTTGGTATCAAGAGATTTTCAGTTTTCAAAGAAATCGCCCCATTCACATAGCAAAAATACCCTTATGTGAGTTTTTAAAATTAATGTAGCTCGAAAAACTCTTTTGCAAAAATGTTCAATTTAAACGTTTCCGGATATTGTCCTATGTTTAATTCTGGCATCTCGAATTTTCATTTTCGAGAAAATTAAAAAAAGCAGACTGTCGAATTGTATACCTCCTCCGTTCGGGGTTCGTCGGTCAAAAATAGAAACAGCCCAACTTAGATGGTATGGACGCCTAATAAGAATGGACAACGCGAGACCAGTTAAAATGATATGGGAAGCAGACAATTGTGAAAAAAAAGGGATATTCCTTAAACCACAGCAATTTATATTAAATTTTGGAACAATGAATTTTAACATAAATACGTCCTAAGAAATTTTTGTCTGAAGGTATGACATCAATAAATAAAAAAATATTTAATTTTTTTTTTAGATTTTTTGAAATTTGTCTAATTTTAATTGTTTTTATTTACACTAGATTAATTCTTTTTTTATATTTCCTGATGAAGACAAGGGTTGTCCTGTCGAAACGTCGAATGGATTAAAGGTATTTTACGCTTTTAAAGAGATGATTCATTTATCCTTAACCATAACCACAAACCATAATACCCAAGAAACTAAAAATCTTTTATCTTTTATCCTATTCCTGAAGTTTTATCGATTGTTTGAGCTACCTTAAATCAGTAAGCCCTGCATAAAATAAAGGCACTTATTTCGCCCTACTATATATTTTATTACCCCTTCGAAAATTATCGCCGCCCTTTTTTGGGCATTCAACCTACACTCAATTTTAGATAAAAGTCCTATTATACGAGTATATAAACGCTATATATTCATACTCATATTTATTATATCGTTTCGTACCTTAACAAGGGCCGTACACATTTCACATTCTTCACTCGTCATATTCATATAATCGTTGTACTTTTATACCTTCATAAAATTACAAAAGTCTCATAGCCCTATAATAGTAAAGGTATACAGTGTGCTCAAAAAGTATGGAAACGCTTAAATATCGTCGATTTTAGATTTTACACTTTTTAATGCAATTATGATGATTACATATTTTCATCAAAATTTCTTTTTATTTCCCTCAATAAGGGAAGTATTGTATTCACGTAAAAAATCGACCTGATATTTACGTTTTGGGGTTCCTAGATCACGAAAATCATGGTATCTCAAGTTCGTCGGTCTGTCTGTAGTCTGTTGGCGTTGTAGCTCAATAACGGCTTGACCTAGGACAACGAATTTTGGTATGCATATTGAAGGACTACCGGCGACGCAATGTAAGGGTTTTCGTTAATCATATATACAGGGTGTCCAAAATATTAAGTGTCAATATAAGAACGGTAGAAGTGAGAAGGTTGTTTCCATCTCCATATATTACGAATTTCTAAGATAATTAAGCGTTTCAATATTTTAGGAATGCACTGTATATATAACCTAACTTAATATCAAAAGAGCAAGAGAAAAAAATATTCTCATGCCTTCAACATTCAAGAAATGAGTAATATTTTATATTAACCATTAAATGTCTCAAATGTAGCAGAATATAATATTGTTCGATAATTTCGGTTTATCTGGAAAGTAAAAAAAAAATGTATCAAAAGAAACTTTGCTAATGGTCTTGAGTGATCATATTATTCAGTTGCAATTTAGATATTCTTACTATAATAATGGCGCGTATTATAAAGGTATGCAGAATCGATTACGATGAAATTTTTGCGTTTCATTTTGCTCCGTCCTTTTTTTTATATCTTCTACACAAAGATGTAAGGGCGGAAAGTCACTCCTCTGAGTAGAAAACGTAAGAATGGGAGGAAAATAATAGTGTCTAATGATGTTCAATGAATAAGACGGGACTGCTATTGATTTTGTTACAAAAATAAAATTTGAGCTTGCTCGGTGAGCACAATATTCATAATAATATCTGGATGACCAAGCTTTGCTCGGGTAACACAGGATTTAGGGTGAGCCTAAGTTACAAAGAATGTTCAATGTAGGGATGGACCGAATATTCGGTCTTGCTTCGTTATTCGGCGATTCGGCGTATTTTTTAAATATTTGGCTTCGGCCGAAGCTAGCCAGATATTAGGTATTCGGCCGAAGCATAAAAGATTCGGTATTCGGCCTGTCGAAGAAACGATTAATATTTTATTTTACGTTTCTTTTCACAAGGTCACGATTCATTGATGCTTACTGAATGTAATGCTTCATTAATAAATAAAATAACCAAATCTGAACACTGTTGTTTCGGTTTAATAGATACTTTTGTTATGTAGGGGTCAATTCATTTGAAATTTTAGACGTTCAGAACAAAGATGTACTTATGTATGTTATTTTAGCATTGCATGAATACCATTCCTTCATTGCCCAATTGAATTTATTTTCTAAATTAAAGATTTTAATGCTTCGGCCGAATATTCGTTGCTTCGGTTAAATCCCTAGCCGAATATTCGGTATTCGGCCAAATCCCGCTTCGGTCCATCCCTAGTTTAATGTTAGTTAAAAAATGTTGCATATTTCTAGTTAAAATGTATTGCGCTCGGTAGATCGAGGGCATATTTGCAGTTTCTGAAAAAAATGAATTTTGTTACCCATGACATTCATTTTACCTACGTTATTTCTATAACTAGAGGTTGGCAAATAAACTAATCTATGGCCGGCCGATCATGTTCAAACGATGGTTAAATATATCCCAAAAGTTGAGCGCGAATTTCATATTTGGGGGCCAGCTTTACAAAGCCTGTCTACCAGATTTGATCAAAGTCGTTACGAGCCGTTTCCGAAAAAAATCATATATGTATATATAAGATGTTCAAAATATTTAACATAAATTCTCATATAAAACAAGATTCACAACAGAAATAAATAGAAAGAACGACATGACATTCTCACATCAATATTTCATTCGCCCACTCTTGAGCACCGTCTATATTGATTATGCAGCAATTGCGAAAGAAAAATACGTAAGCCACCTCCTTGCAAGAAAGAGCTGAAGAGAGAGAGAAATTATTTCTCTTCAAAGATGCTCCAAAACTCAAGGACTTCAAAAGCTACAACAACTAACAAGAAATATTTGATGCCCACGTAAAGAAGGAGCTTCTTCCACTTGATGGTAGAAATAATAAAGAAAGAATAAGAATATTACAATGTATATACGCGACTACTCAAAAACTATATCTGCATACATGCCTACATCATTTTTACAATAAATAACTTGACAGAAGACTCTTTGCACCAACTTCAGAATTCCTACATATTGTTCTTCAAGCTAACTAGGTACTCAAATACCATTTGTTTTTGACCGATATACCCATACGGAGGAGGTATACAATTCGACTGTCTCTTTTTGATTTTGATGATTTTTGATGTATTTGAAAGAGGAGACTTAGAAATGATCTCATATTTATAAAAACTCTATTCCGAAATCGCCTTCCCACCGAAAACCGCGCCCGAAGGGGGTGGAGAGCTTAAATTTTCTCGAAAATCGAAAATCCTAGACGGCAGAATTTATTTAAACTATTTAAATTTAACGTTATTTCAATAGAGAATTTTGGAGTTTCAGCGATGTTAATATTTGAAATATGTCTTTTTTCGCTATGTGGAAGGGGTAATTTTTTGCAAAAATTGGAAATATAATACGGCCAAATTAGACAAGAGATTATATGTAGCAATATTTACATTGGACATTTTTCGAAATAAGCTACGATTTTAGAGTTACAGCATTGGTAAAGTACGCAATATTTGTATTTCCGAAGAGATGTTTTGAGATCTCGGAATAACAACAAGTACAAGCAAAGAATATATATGAGTAATAGGATAAGTACTTACTATCTTCTTTGGTATTAGTGAACTTTTCATGAATTACATTCAGAAGTATAAAATAAACCTTCTTCACCAAAAATTGGACCGAATTTATTAGTTGGTGCACTGAAAAAATACAAAATAATATTTATTCTATTGGTGCTTCTGAAGTTGTGCAAATGTAGTTAGATAGAAGTCTCTTGGCCGCAACTTCAAAAGTACCAGCACCGATAGAATTAACATTATTTTGTATTTTTCAGTGCACCAACTAATAAAGTCAGTACAGTTTCTTGTAATCATATAATCCTCGAGGTAAATCAATGAACATTTCGGTGACATTGTATATTTCAATCGATAAGCCAAATATAAATATATATTTCGTAATATCAGAAGGACCAGGAAACGGTTGTCCATATTGGGCGACATAAATTACGATTTTCATTTTTGGCACGTGCTCTAAATCCTGATTTTAATTCCTACATACATATTTAGGCGCAATCGGAAGGGCTAACATTTTGTCCCTCCTTGAAGAACCATCTCATCAATATTAGTAACAATTCCAATGCTGGCATGTATGTGTTTAATGGGCTCGACGTGCCATTGTGTATTTATTATTGTTATTATTACGTATTATTATTTATTGTTTTTGCGTGGTGTGAATCACAACACTTGTAATGCAAAAAAAACTAAAAGCCATTTGACGAGACATCATCATCATCATCATATTATGAGTGTGTAGATTGCAGGATAATGAAACGTGCTCAGAATTGAACAATTATGTATTGTAATTGCTGTTGTTTGATTATGGAGTAATAGGCCGAGAGCTAGCAACGTATTTCCAAGTTGTCATTTTAATGGTCAATATTAAAATAACAAACTTTAACTAATTGATACATAAAAATATTTAAAAAAAAATGGACCGATGTTATTAGTTGGTGCACTGAAAAATACGAAATAATATTAATTCAATTGGTGCCGTTACTTTTGAAGTTGTGCAGTTTTGGTACCAACAAATTAATATTATTTCGTATTTTTCAGTGCACCAACTAATATCGTCGGTCCAATATTTATTTCACACTTTTGAGTGTAACATTAGTCACGAAAATCGTTGAACGTTCACTAATACCAAAGAAGATAGTACTTATCCTATTATCCACGTATATTCTTTGCTTGTACTTGTTATTTGTAGAGATCTCAGAACATCGCTGCGGAAATACGCATAAGTATCTTAGAATTAACCATTTTACCACAGCTGTAACTCGAAAACCGTAACTCCAAGGAAAAAATGTTCATTATAATATTGCTACAAATATCATTGTCTTTCATGTGATTACCCAGAGATTTTCAGTTTTAGAAAGAAATCGCCCCCTCCACATAGCGAAAATACTCATACGCGAGACTTTAACATGAATGTAACTCGAAAACCGTAACTGGTTTGAAAAAATGTTCAATTCAAACGTTTCCAGATACTGTTCTATCTTGAATTCTGGCATCTCAAATTTTCGAGAGAGAAAATTTGGCTGATTTCAGATTTGAATTTTTAGGAATGATTCCCAAGTCTCCTCTTTCAAATGAATCAAAAATCATCACGTTTACTATAACGCGCGCACAAACAAACGAAACTCCGTTCGGGGTTCGTCGGTCAAAATGACAGTTAATCAATGGTTAATTTTTTGAGTTTTTTGATAAGTTTGTCATTTATGGCCGGCAACGAACTCTTTTGGATCAGCACCAGTAGACTTTTTGTTCTGGTCATCAACTAATAAAATCGGTTCTGGTTTTTGTAAATAAAAATATTAATACAAAAAAATGTTTCTGTCTCTTGGACTATATATTGTATATTGAACGACGTGTTTGAATATGGATTAACTCATTAATTATCAATTGTTGTAATTAATAAGTAAGATTGTTGCGCGTTTCTCAGACCAAATTTGATCTTGTTGCCAAAGTAATTTTATAGATATTTGTTTTACGTACATGTGAATGAAAGCTATATCCAAATAAGAAACAGAATTAACAATAGAGTTGGTATTGAAATTTATTTATTTATTATTTTCTTTTAACTTAGTTGTATGTTTAAAAAGTTAACAACACCAACAGACGTTTTGGAATCATTTAGAACGGGTAGATCATGTACACTCTTTGATTTTTTGTACATTCTATTTCGGTAAAGCATAAGTATACATATTAAAAACATTTGGAGAAAATAAGAGAAATCTTGATTTATGAACAAACAACAATTAGGATGAATATTTTTTAGAAAAAATAGGATCGACATAGTTGTTAGTTGGGGCAAGGGAAAGTAAAAAATATTGAGAAACTTTTAGGAAAAAAAAAATTTTTTTCTCATCCGTTTCTGCGTCATAACCAATCCGTATCAAATTAATTCTGAGCGTTTCCGTTTTGTAACAATTGTCAAAATTACATCGGTGATAGTGCTAACTTGAGTTCAAGTTGGTACTAGCACACCTTATCAAGTGATGAAAGACGAAAATAACGTTTTTTAGTTCTTTCACGTCATAACTAATTTGCGACAAATAAGTTATGCACAAAACAATAGACAAAATTGTGTGTTAAAAAAAAACAAAAAGTGTGACAATTTTTTTGGATATCAAGTGCTGACTATATTCGTGGTGTTGTGAGTGGTTTTCACTCGGGTTTTCATTAGATCGGAGTAAGATTTGTCTGAGTTGATTATAGTGAGTGACACATTTGTTGGAAATCATAGATTGGCGTAGGTTATTTATGTACACAATAAATAAGAAAGGTCCAAGGACCGAGCCGTGAGGTATGCCATGTTCTACTTTTTTCAGATTAGATCTTACATTATTAAAATATAAACATTGGTACCGTTTCTGAGGTAGGAACTAATGAAATCTAGAAATGATGCCTCTCAATCCATAGTTTTCCAATTAGATACACAATTAAAAGCCTTCTAGTAATATAGCACACTTCGAATGTGTTTTTATCTGAATAGCTCGACATGTGATTTTGAATATTATGAAAAAACTGGCATAAAAGACGTTGAATCTACATGTCTTAAATCTGTTTCACTGAATCTAATACCTAATTTACTATGCACATATACACGTAATATATAAGCGACGACTTCTATTATGCATGTCGTCGCTTACGGATGCAAATTTATGTAAACTAGTAAAAAATTCCAAAGTATATTTATTTACCGGGGATAAGCGCGATAGGTAAGAAGGTCTATAGATGGAAAAAAAGAAGAGAATATGTGAGCAGTTCATTCAAAAAAAAAGGACGCTTCCGTTTTCCTCTTATCACATACCTAGAGGTATATTGTGTGATGTTCTATGCCGATATGTTCGTTGTGATGTTCCATGCTGATATTTCCATAACACAATGAATAGAAGACATATATAATATATTTATATATGTATTTTGAATATGAAAGGTAAATATGAATAAATTCCAAGAAGAGAATGCTGTTTTTTTCGGTAAATGTAATACGGTGTCTTTTTTTTTTCTTAAATGTGTTTAGAGGTAGGTAGGTATTTTAGTATGGATATGTAAATAGACGATAATGTTTATTTTTAACGGTATAATAGAGTTCGAGACCCTAAAATCGGAACAACACACACATGCAAGAAACTGTATTAATTTTATGTGGAAAAAGTTGTTGTTTCCCAGCAACTTTGTCGAGTCCGATAATCAGGATTAAGTTGACTGTCGTTCTTTTTTTTATTTCTATAAAATATTTTCTACAAAAAAATTGGACCGACTTGGTGCAATGAAAAATACAAAATAATATTAACTCTATTGGAACCTATTGGTATTCTTTAGAAGTTGTGCAGTTTTAGTTAGACTGAAAACTTTTGCCACCAACTTCAAAAGTACCAGCACCAATAGAATAAATATTGTTTTGTATTCTTCTGTGTACCAATTTGTAAAGTCGATCCAATTTTTGTTAAAAAATATTAATTTCACACTTTTGAGTTAACATTACTCATGAAAATCGTTGAACGTTCACTAATACAGATTTTATCCTATTACCCATCTATATTTTTGCTTGTACAGTAGAACCTCTTTAATCCGAATCCCCGTAATCCGAACGTCCAGTAATCCAAACCCTGGCAATGAACTGGTATGAAAGGCAACCCGAATGCTGCTTACCGCTCTTAAAGCAAATTCGACACTTGGCAGCCAAAGAACGCACTTCATCATTTGTTCCGAAGAAAATGTCTGACTTTTTTACAGTACATTAATGTATTTTATGTTTGTTGATACAGTATGTACTGTACACATTCCACAATACTGTACTGTATTTTATGTTATTTTATTCAAAATACATACCGTACTTATAATTTTACATAGTACACTAGTAGTGTATAATGTCTTCTACCGTAATACTTGTTTACTCTATGGTTACTATACCTTGATTACATAAAAAATACATTAATTTACACTGCAATGCATTTCTCTTTTTTCTTTAACACTAATAACCCATTCTAGGCACGTTTTAACTGATGTTTTATGACTAGTACAATATGTTCTGTAATCCGAACGATTTGATAATCCGAACACCCTCCCTGGCCCAATTAGTTCGGATTAAAGAGGTTCTACTGTACCTACTTGTTATTATTCAGACATTTCAAAACATAGCGGCGGAAATACGCATATTTTAGACTTTACCACTGCTGTAACTCGAAAACGGTAAGTTCTTTTAAAAAATGTCCAATTTAAATGTTGCTAGAAATAATCCCTTTTTTAATTTTCGAAACAAATTGCCCCCTCCACATAGCTGGAATACCTACATATATTTCTTTACCATTGCTGTAACTCTAAAACCTTGTATCTTTTGAAAAAAAAATATTCACATTTCCAGATATAGTTTCAACTTTAATTCTGCCATGTCAGATTTTGGATTTTCGAGAAAAATTTCCCCCTCGACCGCCTTCAGACCTGTTTTTGGAGTGAGAATGAGATTTTAGATTTGAGTTTTTCTAAATATACATACTTATATATATATTTTCTTTCAAATTAATCAAAAAAATAGCACGAGTAAATTTGTATGAAGGTTTTTGTAAAAACGTTCAATAGACACACCCTGCATATTAAAGATAGGTAAAACCGAAAGCCTTCAATAAGAAAAATGGATGAGAATTCTTTCTCGGCACTTTCTCGATCAATAAATCAGATTAGAATTCCTACAGGTACTCAGCTGTCTTTTTTTTAAGCATTCCATAGAATTATTATCGGGCTTTGGAACTGAAGGCTATGAATAGATTAAAAAATATTTTCTCTATCACTTCATACCAGATTTAAATCAGAACGGGTTCAGAACAATAAATGTCTTTTAATTTTGAGCTCGCATCACTAGTTAATATTAAAAATCTAAATTCCACAATCAAACCTCTGCATACTTCGTATAAAATAAATTTGCTATTCATTTATGTCTGTCCTTTTTTAGGCTTCTTCTTGTAAAACCAACAACGTATTTTGATACGATTTCCAAACTAGGTATCATGTATTTAAAGGATCTCTTACAGATGTTCTAAGCAAAGCTTGTTTAAATATTTTGTAAATTTTAAATGAATCAGAGTATTTGAACACTTCTCAGTTCATTGTTAAACAGTTTCAACTGAAGCAGGTAATCTATTACTTGCGCTTTCATACGAAGGTTTTCTGAAATATTAACAAAATTAAAAATGAATACATTCAGCTCGAATTTTAATCTAAGACATCTTTAATAGCAATGACATGGACATGATAAAACAGATAAATAAATGGACCAAAAAAAATACTGGATTATGTGGTGTTCCACAAGCGTCTATCCTGGGTCCCGTTCATATTCTCATTCGTTGGCAAGTTTGGAATTCAATGGAAAAATAAATTTATTTGCTGATGATACTACTATAATATATAGTGGATGCAATTTACATGAAATCAAAATTATCATGATGATTGACTAATAAAAAAAATCAAATTAAATTCAACAGTGACAATATCAAAAATTTACTCCTCTACTGTATTGGACTATTCATAGATGAAAATCTATTTTAGTCCAAACATATTGAAAAATCAAACTTTAGGTATAGTGATTTACCGAATTTTCTATAAAAAAATTGACACAATATTCAAAAATATTGTTGAAGTAATGTAATAATTGAATCTTATATAGTTTTTATCCATCACATATCTGATTTTATTGTTTATTCCAATATTTATGGATATATGATAGGTAGTTGAAAAGTATTTTCGAGAAAGTCTGATGAAATCGAATAATACATAGAAAATAGAACAAAATATATTTCCAATATGCTGCCGAGGCAATAGAATAAATCGAAAAGTTAAAATGCATTTCACTGTATGCAACGAAACTCATTTAAAATGGCAGAAGGATTAGAGGGAACATATTTATTTTCGAGTAGGTATGTGTTGAACTGAACACGGTATTCAAGATGAAATTGATGTTGTACTCTCTCCAGAATATATAGCAATATCGGAAGAAAGCAACCGTTGATTCCTTGAGATTGCATAATATGGATGAATAGGAAATTCTAAATAGCGCGCTACATTTCTGTTACTTTCTTGTACTTTGTTAGATCAGACTTGGAAATATGGATTACTTTTTTCAATTCAAACTATCACTAGATATTTATAGCGATATATACATTTTCGACCACACAACTATTAACAGTGTAGGTACCCCAACATCAATAGTTCGTGGTATTCTAAAGCAAACTGACACTTTTTCGCACTAGTAGTCAAAGTAGTAGAATATTTACGAAAGGAGTTTTTGAACCAGTGAAAACACTTGAAATCATCCATGCTATTCTTAATTTAAGCAGAATCTGATTATTTTATTTAAAACTTGATATGACAGACATAAGACATAAGTTAATCTAAAAATATTGTGCAACTGTCAATGTCCGGCAAAAAAATCCAGCGAATGTCTATTAAAACAGTTTTATTTATCAAATAAATTTTATAACGCGGGAAGAAGTAACAGTTTGAGAGTGCACATAAAGTCATGTCGATATTCTGCATTTTAGAACATTTTATACAAAAAAATGTGTTGATATCTAGGGCCTTCACAAATTTAAGGTATCAGGTATCACTGATCTCCCAGAATATGGTGTTCAAGTTTCAAGCTGTCACATGTCTAACTGCCTGTGCCTACTGTGATGAAAATTGGATAGAGAACTTTTCAAAACTTGCCTGATTAAGCTATATATAAATAATAAAGACCGGGGCGTTTTCCCTGCCCTACACGCATGACTCAGGAAAATATTAAACCGGACATTATTTTTTACCTCCTCGTATTTCTTTTAAGACAGTTTCTGTTCACAAGAAAAAGCCTTTTCCCGAGAATTCTCACTCCAATAATGGATATTGTTTGCTGTGTTGAAATCATCAGAAAGTAGGAAAAACTAATACACATAATTCCAAACAATTTATTTCATAGAGATATAATATTTAACATAGAGTAGGCAAGTCATATGCAGCACTGTAAGCGGATATGGTCCATAGATAAAAAGAGATAGAGAAAATATCGTGTCCGTGTCTGTCTTTGTTTCATGAGGGATACTACAGAGGGAAGAGTTTACATTTGCGCATAATTGAAATTGCAAGAAATGCGCACATTCAATTTAATTAATTTCTATACTAAATAGAGAATAAATACATCATTTATTACAATTCTTATTGTCCTCTGAAAATAGTAAATTTATTATAGCACTTTCTAATTCTAAATTTTAGGTAATTTAATTTGTCATTTTCATGTTTTAGGCGAATATCTATAAATATATATTTTTCATTATAAAGGAATTTTTATATAAACGCAATATTATTTCTGTATTATGACAAATTAGATAGACATCATTTGATTTGAAACTAGAAAAACCGAAAAAACGGATCCCAAACCAGTGAAAATTTAAAATTAATACTTAAAATAAAAGCAAAAAGCAAAAAAAATTGATTATTCCATTATAAAATAATAAAAAACAATTCTAAAACAAAAAAACTCTTTTACCATCAGCTGACCCACGATGTAGTCACCGAGCACGGTCACCCAGACAATGTGACTTGAAATTTTCGTATTTTTTTGTTTTAGAATTTGACTTTATTTTAATTATTTTACTTTTTTTATTTTATAATTTTCACTGGTTTGGGATCCGTTTTTCCAGTTTTTCTAGTTTCTTAAAAATTTTAATATCAGCA
The DNA here is from genome assembly GCA_958507055.1 of Crioceris asparagi. NCBI lineage: Eukaryota > Metazoa > Arthropoda > Insecta > Coleoptera > Chrysomelidae > Crioceris > Crioceris asparagi. The sequence goes on along the minus strand of OY293829.1, from coordinate 79,054,375 downwards.
TCTCCATAACTTTGAACACTTTTTATTGAAAATGAGATTGTACAATCTCGAAACATGTTTCTATAATTAACCTTTTAATAATAAACTGTGGAGAAGACTTGGTGTATCTTTTTCATCTTACGACTTCACTCCACTTGGAGAATTGACTTCCACTTACATTATATTGCTAACACGTTTGATGGTAATTTCTGATTCGGTTTGCTTATTATGCTAGGAACTACAGTTTTGATAATAATAATCGTCTACAGTCGTGTATCCATCACTTTGATGAAACGACTCAAATGTGTGAAATGATCACTACAGATGCATGCATGTTTTGAGACAGAAGTTTTTTCCGGTAGCAATCAACCATTTTATATGAAACAACAATAAGGCACAAAGCATTTTTTACTTGTGAAAACTTCTGCTGGTGTCCCGTGAAACAGGCTCTTTTTTACAAATAGCACAAATTCATAACATCTTTGTTTCTTTAGTTTTAGTTTGATTTACATCTATTACCACGAGTGTTCAAAGTAAAAGACATAGATACTTATATGCCTTATTCTCTATTTCTTTCTATTGAGGGTAAGCATTTCGATCGACTTGCCTGCTCTATGTTAAATAATCACATTTAATTTTCACTTTTCGTTTCATGAGAAAAAGTTAGAAAGTTTGTTAAAACAGATAGATTATTAGATTTACAAATATTATTCTTGTCAAATATATGTAAGAACAAGTCAAGTTTTCATTCTCAAATCAATTCGTGTCTGGTTTTGACCAACTTCCCAAACGAAGGAGATATTTGTGCTGCTTTTATGTTCTTTTGCGCCTATTAAATAGTAACGTGCTTCGATTTTCATAATCTTTTTTCCATTTGGAAGAGGACTATTGAGAGTTGGTCTCAATGGTCTCTATCGCCTTATAGTTTATCTGATCTCCAAACACATTGATCAACATTTTTTTGGGCCACTGAAGATGTATATTACGGACCTCATTACATACTCACTTTTTTTTGTTTGTTTCCGACACATGAAAATTAGTGAGAGCTCGTGGAAATCAGTAAAGTTGCTATAGAACCCACACTCCGGTTCAGGAACACATTCATTACACATGATATGTAAATGTGGAGCGTGGAACGCTCGACGATGAGAATAAATACGTCCAAAATGAAGGCAAAAAAGTGACGATAAATAACCGAGCAATGACACACCAATGCGCCACAGTGGGTAGTTGGTTATTCTGACACACTCCACCACCCCCGTCGTTCCCGTTTTTGCAGGTCGGTATCCTTTAATGTACGACCTTGCTTGATGATGATAATAATAACAATAATGTATTCTCTAGACCCTTCCATAGCGTCTCTGGCTAGTGCTGCTAGGCAAATATACCTACTAATTTCAAGTAATGTATAGATAAATATTTTTTCCAAAAAAATGGGCCGACGTTATCAGTTGGTGCACTGAAAAATACAAAATAATATTAATTCTATTCGTGCTAGTACTTGTGAAGTTGGTGCCAAAAGTTATCAATCTAAATGCAACTGCACAACTTCAAAAGTAACAGCACCAACAGAATTAATATTATTTTGTATTTTTCAGTGCACCAACTAATAACGTCGGTCCAATTTTTTGTGAAAAATATTTATTTCACACTTTTAATTGTAACATTAGTCACGAAACTTGTTGAACGTTCACTAATACCAAAGAAGATAGTACTTGTCCTATTACCCACGTATATTCGTTGCTTGTACTTGTTATTATGTAGAGATCTCAGAACATCGCTTATGTGGCGCTGATGAAAGCTAACAAGCTTGAAATCACGTGATCCGCTTCTAGTGGGTGGTTGTATCCGACTAAATAAAAGCATAAAGGTGTAGAGCTTCATCCTATGTATATATATATATATATATTTATTTTGATTTTGTATTCTTGACTGGTTTTATAATAAATAAAAAGATGTTCTTGGGGATGCAGTCATATATTAAATTAAATTCTTTGAGAATAAACATTCTCGAAAGCTCGGCTTCAATCAAAGAATTTAATTTAATATATGACTGCATCCCCAAGAACATCTTTTTATTTATATATATATATATATATATGTATTCACATTCACATAAAAAATTGTTTTCAGCAATTAGAATTCTTATTCTACCGCCCATACAGATTATAACTGATATGTGGATGATGATTTAATATTACAGAACATGTGAGCTCATTGGTTAAGCTCACGCCTGATGATCTGGAGATCCTCGGTTCGTATCCTGATCTACTTAATTTTTTTTTAACAAAACCCATTTTTTGTTAATAAAGTTGTTAATATGAGTTTCTGATAATTTAATCAGAAATTTTGAATGAAAAAAATTTGTACATATCTAATTTAATACATTAATACGAGCAATTCTTGTATATATACATGAAAAAAAATTCGGAAACGGCTCCAACGATTTTGATCAAATTTGGTATATAGATAATGTTCTACTTTTGAACATTATCTAAGTGACTTTCCTAACAAAACGCGAGGGTGTCACCTTCGGGGTCCATAAACTTTTTCTTGAATGATTCGCAGATTTGGATAAAAATTTGCAAAAAGGGGTTTTAAGAGCCGAGAAAGGTCTACACTACGTACGGGGTTTGGGAGTCGATCAGACGATTGGTGATACAGCTGAGTTCTGGTATGTTTCACATTCATATTCATTTGGGAATCAGTTAATTATGAGCTATGCGAACGATCAAATCAATATTTACCGATCTACCGATCGCAATACATTTTATCTACAAATAGGTATGCAGATATTTGAAATAAGATTAAATTTCCTTAGACTCACTCTAAATCCTGTATTACCCGAGCAGATATTTATTAATTAAAGGATCATTAAATGCTACAGGAAAAAGTGTAAGAAATAAAATATTTTTTTTTCGGACAAAGTTTGACTTCTGCAGATCAGATCAAATCCATAGTATACAGATCGGGATCGTTATAAAAACTTATTAATAAATAAAGAATCATTAAATGCTCTAAGAAAAAGGGTAAGAAATAAAAATAATATATATATTTTTTCAGAAAAAGTTTGACCTCAGCATATCAAGACGGTAAATCATAGTATATAGATCGGGATCGTTGTAAAACCTAATTGGTAATTATTATTAAATTCTGAAAAAAAGCAAAAATATTTTGAAAAAAATGATTTATTTTGCATAAAGCATTTAATGAGCCTTTAATTATTAATAAGTTTTTACAACGATCCCGATCTGTTCAGTATGATTTTCAGCCATGATCTGCTGAGTTCGAACTTTGTCCAAAAAAAATTAAAACAATCTTTTTTTGGAACGTCTCGCACTTTTTCTTAGAGCATTTAACGAGCCTTTAATTAATTATTAGGTTTAACGATGCCGATCGGTATACTATGATTTCCGGCCTTGATCTGCTGAGTTCAAACATTGTCAGAAAAAAATCTTTTTTTTTCTTTTCTCAAGCCTTCAATTAATAATTAGGTTTTCAATGATTCCGATGAGTACAATTCGATTTTAGGCTATGATTTGCTACTTTATCTAAAGTTAGCAAATCTTTAATAGCCGGAAAAAGTTGAAAAGCATTTAAATATCAGTTTACGCACTTAATTAGCATCTAATTAGCCTTTAATTATGATGTTATGAAACCTGTGATCTGCTGACCTTGCTCTGCTAACTTTATAGACATCATATGTACCTAACATTTTAACATAAATTTAACTCAAAAACCGTAATTCTTATGACAGAATATTCAATTTAAACGTTTCCGGATACTGCCCTATCTTTAATTCTGTCATTTCGAATTTTCGATTTTCGAGAAAATTTGCCCCCTGTATTCGAATTTGAGTTTTTACGAATATGGGACCATTCCATTTCAAATGATTCAAAAATAATCAAAATCGGAGTACGTTTACTATATACAACGCGCGAACAAACAAACAAAAAACAGACAGTCGAATTGTTATACCTCCTCCGTTCCGGGTTCGTCGGTCAAAAACAGCAAACGAGTGACGATTATATACCTACATTCACATAATTAATAATAAAGAATAATACAACACAAATCATTATCTGCCTATAACTAAGAGTGAATTTTGTTCGTTTGTGAAAAAATATCACAGGAATTTGATATTCTATTTGCAGAACTACACATTAAAATTAGAGGATCCTTTGACACAGTAAATTGGTTTGAGCTCTTTTGCAAAAAACGCATTATTGTGTCTAAATGATAATTTGGGTACCATAGAATCTATTTGCGCTTATAACTCTGGACAGTCAATTTTATTATGAAGCAATTTATATAGAAATAAAATGGATGCCTTTTTGCATTTTTCGAGAGATACAAAGTCGACGCTCAAAAGTAAAGGTGAGTTTATACAGTAAATAAAATAAAATAATAAACAAATTAAGATAAAATTTGAAAAGTTGAACATGCTGATTTTATATACACGAAATAAGCTAAATTAAGAAATAAGAATAAGAACTAAAGATGGCCAAATTTCATCTTTATTTCTTATTCTCTTTTATTTTGTTTGGAAACTGATAATGCGCATGATCCACCACCAGAGAACACTTAACTTTCATAAAACACAAAAGTTTTTGTCAAAAAAGCTGTGATTTGATTGGTTCATTCTTATTTTATTTTCGTCAGCTGTATAAACCATTCTTTTTTGAGGTTATTCTTATTTCAATTTAAATTTGTTTCATATTTTATTTTATTTACTGTATAAACCCACCTTTAATCTTTGTAATTGTAGCCGTGAGGCGGATAAAGTCCATTTATCTTGAAACTTAAAAATTTTTAAAAATTCTTCTGTACCTTTTCAATGCTCTAAGAATATTCGTTATATATGGATTCCATACCAATGACCCGTATTCTAACTTTGATCTCACTAAGCTGAAATACAAGGATGTTAACGCCAAAATTTTGTTGAAATTCTTAAAATTTCTTATTATAAAACCATATGCACGATATGCTAAGCTAAAAATAAAATTGATGATAATTGAAAGAAAGTTGACTGTCAAAATGTAAATGTCTATAATTGTATCGGTCTTGTCTAAAAGAATATTGTTAATGCTGAGAGGGAATATGAGAGTGCGAGATTTGCGACTAAATGTTACAATTTTGCATTTTGATATATTTAAAGACAATTTGTTTATTTGACACCAGCTTGTAAGAGCGTTAATCTGGCTCTGCAGTGATACACAATCATCCAGGTTATTGACAGAGGTATATAATTTGAGGTCATCAGCGAACATTAACATATTACTTACATTTAATAGCGTCACACATATCATTAATAAATATTAAAATTATTAGTGGGCCTCGATTAGACCCTTGAGGAACTCCACTAGACGAAAAGTAAATTTCGGAACGAAAACCATTATAATAAAGATATTGTTTACTTTGAGACAGGTATGATTTTATAAGCTGTCAATAGGGAGTTATTGGAAATATATTTTTACGTCATGCACTATTAAGGGGTTGCCTTATTTTAATAAGGTCTCCTTATTTTTCGAAAAAATAAAGACTTATTGGAACGGACTCTTTAAATTGACAGTTTGTCTGGATAATCAGTAAGTAACAGCTAACCTAATACTTTTGTCTGCGTCTTTACTCTGTTGTTTAAAAGTGATTTGCCTAATTTCATCAGCAACAAACCAAATATTTGAAGTTTGTAATGAAATCTTTTTTGTGAGGTTACATTCGTTGAATAAGGGAAATAAGAAAACCTTAAACACTTGACAACTTGACCCTTGTTGTCCACTGTTTCACCCAGATATTGACTAAATATTGCCAAATTATTAATATTAGATCTTGAATTCATGAATCCATGTTGACGAAGAGATACAATTTTTTATGGATAAATAAATGCGGTTATACAAGACTGTCTCTAATAGTTTCGGTACATTGATTATGATGGAAATCAGCCTGCAATTCTTAACAAACATACGATCCCAGTTCTTATGAATGGAACAGACATTAGCCGCTTTCAATTTCTTAGGAAAATTAGAGCTTTCTAACAATAAACTAAAAATCATTTTCAAAGTATCAGCTACTAATACCAAACAATATTTAATGAGAAAAGAGGTAATTTGATATATGTAACGTAAGCATAAGCTCTTGAACCCACCCAAGAACTAGATGGCGCTGACAATCAAATTCAGAGCACGATACCATAATTCAATATTCTTTTACGTTTATTTCACAGCTGGTCAAGTAGAAAGATGTATCATTGGCATTTGTTTCCGCATTTTGAATATCGTAGTGATCGACTGAACCGAGTGTAACCTCTCTTTTTATCTGTCTATCTCTATTTCAAACCCATGTGCCGTAAAATTTATTTCCATACTTGTAGCTATTACAGGATTTCGGTCAACAAGAACATTCAAATGGCATCCGTTCTGGATGATTTGTATCTATCCAATTCATCCATTTTTCTTTTTTCACTCGCTATAAATCTACCGTCACCCTATTATAGCTATCCGAAAATCTAGGTATGAGCAAGAGCGCAGATGCGAGAAAGAAAAAGCACCACCCCTTTTCATTCCATACAAAGCCCTCCACTTGGTGTATCATCTCTCTTAAAGCTAATTCAATTTTCAAAATTGCATTGGAACATGAGAAAGATTTTTGGGATACTTTTTTGCCATATGTGCATATATACTGTGATAGAGTATTGTTAAGAACCAATTCAACGGAGAAATAAATATTTAATAGTTGTTGGAACCAGCGCTTTTTATTTTGATAGTGCCTTCTTCAGAAAACAACAAGTATTTACATACATGAAGGGTGATCCTAAAATTTGACATCTATTTCGAGTTTTAGGTTTTTCTGAGAAGTATTTTTATATAAAATTGGACCGACTTTAGTTGTTGGTGAACTGAAAAATTCAAAATAATATTGTAACGTGGATAGGTAGTCATGTACTTACGGTTATTATTCGTTTATTAGTTATTTATTCTACTACCTTGTTTACAATAGCTGTTGCTTGTATATTTCATTATGTAGTTCTAGAATTATAGTAGATTTATTCTCGATCCTTCCAGAAACTATATGTGAGGTACAATTTGTCATAGTATTGTCAGTTTGACAAGCCTCTAGAACGTTATTATGTGCGTCTAGATAATCATAGAACATTCTCGATGAATGTCATATCATGATTCAGATATATAAAGCCGTGACGATCACGGAACAGGGTCAGTTTATTGTATCAGTCAATCGGAGACATAAGTCGAAAGTAGTTGAAACGTGATAGTCAAAGTGAAAAGTTGTGACAGTTGTACTACAACAGAGGGCCATGTACAGAGTGTTTGAAAATGAAACATTGGAAGCAATCTGCGAACTTTTGAGTCTTACGCAAGTGAACTCACCCCACAACGTTAAGCACAAGTACATGACTACGTATCTACGTTACACTATTAACTCTATTGGTATTGTTAATTTTGAAGTTGTGCAATAATTGTGGGGGTGTTTTTTGAAGGGAAGAAGATTTCGGATTTGAGTTTCTACGAATTTACTATATACCTACAGCGCGCGCACAAACCAAAGAACAAAGCAGTCGAAATGTGGAAACATTGCTACAATTAGTTAATTAATTTAGTTGTGGGTTAAATATTATTTCTTTTAAGAAAATTTTCTTGAAACTTGTGGTACTTGATGCTTATTTTGAATTAAAATATTCATTGCGGTGACATGATTACTTACCTAAAGTCGTTTTTATCGATGATCGGGTGTTTTATTAAAAGCCAGCCAATTGTATACCTTCTCCAATGGCCAAAAAAAGTTAGATTTATCACGAAATCTCGAAAAAAAAATTGACGGGATAAACTTGATCCATCCCAGACAATTATCGGCGCAGTTATTATTCAAACTAAAAAATAATGATCAGAACTGGAGCATATTTACCAGGAGGTTATATTCTTTAGAAGAAAAAAAACAATTTGTATGTCTCCTCCTTTTAATTAAGTCGGTCAGAAATGAATGTCACTCTTAATAATAAATACCATCAGTTTTGTAATTCACTGTGAATACAATAAATGACACAACATGACAGAATCATCCTTAATTATTGTCGAATATTAGAATTGGGATGTTGTAGGCTATATATCATATGGTAGGGTTCTCGGGTATATTAAAGCTAATAAATAATTGGGATTGGGGGCGAATTTGGGAATCGTGTATTACGTTTATTAAAAAGGACATGTAGGTAATCCATGACATCAAATATTTACCTCCTATATACAAATACGCAGGTGTGGGTATTTCTGGAGGCACATGGTAATCAATGGAATCATAAAATCAGCAGTAGGAATACAATTACCTATTGGAAATTGTTCTATACAGTGTGTCCATGATAAGGATGTCTATCATTGGGATCTCGGAAACTATAAAAGATACGAAGATGGTTAAATTAGAGAAAAGCTGCGTTACTAGAGGGTTAATAACATGCTGTTGAGAGAACCGACAAATTCCGCTTACTTCCGATGAAATGTCAAAAAACCGAAATTTTCCAATTACATTTTTATTTTTTTCTCATGTTATTTACCGAGATATAAAGAAATAAAAGAAACTTTCTCATTGCCACTTTTTGGGATCTACAAGACAACGTTGAGAGTTTCTCAGCAGGCACACGACGTTTCGTTTCGGAGAAATCATCATCAACTTTATTTTTTTATATGGTCCGTAAAAAAGTACCTACACCCTGAATTAAACAGCAGTTTTTATTACAAATACATCGATGTATGGCAAAATATGATTCTACATTATTTAAATTAGAGAAAAGGGGTTTTTATTGAACTTCGAACGTTTTGGCGATATAGTATAGGCGATGAGAAAATGTCAAAAAATAATTCTATTGACATATTAGTACAAAGCGTCACTGAATTTTGTTGTTACGTCTTGTTGCTACTGATTTTTCTTGTTATAAAATGGCACAAGTTTTTTCACCTGTGGAGATTTTCGGGGGACGATTAACTACAAATCTAAAGCAGTATGGTGAGTTGGTTAAACCAATTTTGTTTATTTTTTATATTTTTTTTATTAACTTTATTTAATAAAAACCCTTTTTTCTCTAATTTAAATAATGTAGAACCATATAAAAAATAATGTTGATAATCTTTCCGAAACGAAACGTTGTATTTAAAAACTCTCAACGTTGTCTTGTAGAGTTCAAAAAGTGACAATGAGAAAGTTTCTTTTGTTTCTCTATCTCTCTGTAAATAACATGAGAAAAAAATAAAAACGAAATCAAAAGATTTCCGTTTTTTTACATTTCTTCGGAAGTAAGCGGAATTTGTCGATTTTCTCAACAGCATGTTATTAATCCTCAAGTAACGCAACTTTTCTCTAATTTAACCAACTTCGTATCTTTTATGGTTTCCGAGATCATTAGACATCCTTATTTTGGACACACTGTATACCTAGCATACAATAAATCTGTTAGGGGTTTTCTCGTCGTTTCTTGTTGAGTCATATTCTAGGATAATTTAAAATACATTGCGAGATTGCATTCTCTCACTGTGAAACGTAGAGTGTAGTGATAAATAATACCATCAATCAATCGAAATTAGCAGCAAACCATTTCAATTCTAGTTACCTACACCTATACTACTATTATACATCAAAATCAAATTCCCATTTCACTCGAGTAGTTTTAGCAAAGTGACAGATTGCTGGAGTTTCCTGCTCCCTGTGACAGCCGTCACAGACACCTTTCCTGGATGATTATTATATAACGGTGCGCATCTTATGCCATGCTACCTATTTTCCCGAATAAGGATTTCCCACGGAATCCCATCGAAACCAGTCTTCTAGATGCGTAGTAGCGTCTATCAAATAATAATTGTATTACATCGAGCTATCCAAAAAAATACCACTTTTTTAAAAAAGAAAAACATTAAACTTCCATTCTACTAGATATTTTATACACTATACTAAAACTACCAACAATAATTTAATCCCAACAGATTTTGTCGAATGCTATAAATTACGATAATATAATAAATAATTTAAATACGATTCATATTACATTATTCAAATTTGAAATAGCATATTGTTAATATTGTACACATACAATAAATAAAATAGGTAGGTATCGGATGCAAATCTTGATTAATTTTGATAATTTATCAACATTGTACGTATAATGTATGTGAAATCAATTCGGGAAATATAAAACCTGAAATCAGTTTGTAGCTACATATAATTCCAGCTCGGTTTGTTTATTCGCTAAAGTTTCAATTCGAATCAATAAATTCAAAGTTTACATTATGACTTTCAAAATATTGTTTAGTTAGTTTGCATTTTGATATACTTGTATGTATCTAATAAACTGTTTAACTTTACACAAAAAAAACGTTGTTGTTTTTTTTGTAAAAATAGTAAAATATCCAGTTTTTGCAAAATCGGTCTATTCCTAAATAACCATGACAAACAAAGACGCAAATGAATTATTGAAAATAAATTATGTCCTTAAAGTTAGCACTACCATTACAGAACTTAGCACTACCACCTAGTAGATAATGGCTTTTCCCGCTTTCCAAAAGTTAAATTCGGTGGAATTTTTTTGTCGGTAATAATTTATGATCGAAATCACAATCGATTTTGACTTTTCGGCTACTATAAACATGAAAAAGTGCGTACAATACACCAAATCAATTTCGGTCTCGTTCTATGTGATGAATTTTCTCGATTTACAATGCATAACTAATTCAAATACGTCGAGTTTCAATTAGGTAGTTACGTTTTTTTCAAAACTGGGGTTCTAATGCTAACTTTAACCTGATCAAAATGATTGTTACAAATTACAAATTAGTTATGATGCAGACACGGATGAGATTTTTTTTTATTATTATTAAATTCATTTGCTCACTTTGATGAGGTTAAACTTAGCATCAACACTCTAATAAAAATAAAAATCGATTATGATTTTGATCATAATTAGCGACAAAATAATTACACCACATTACACCTTATAAAGAGATAAAAAAGGATAGAAACGTTTTTTAGTTCTCTCACGTATTAATCAATTTGCAATTAATTACGCACAATACAGTCGAAAACGCACAAAATTGTATGTTTGTAGGGGGTGGTAGTGCTAACTTTAATACCAAGTTAGCATAACCACCCAAAAAAAAAGAAAAATTAAAATGCGACAAATTCCATAACAAATTCAGGACAAATAAGCGACAATTAATTCACTCCTCGCTGAATCGAAATTCAATATTGTAGTGCTAACTTTAAGGCCATAGATAAATCTTCTGAACTGTGGGTGTCCTATGACGTAAGATCTGTTTATTAATAATAGAAAAACACAGTGTTGCCATTCATAGGAATATTTTACTGAAATCAGGCAACACAGAATATCTTTTTCTTTTGATTTGATTTCGCCTCAGTCAAGAAATCTCGTACTTATAATTTTGACTTTTTACAGTGCCGTACGAAATTAGTGAAATCGGGAACCCTGTTACTACTAAGCTTCCGCTGTGTCCGTCAGTCCATTCATCTATCATGCAATGGTACGGAATCCTTTGCATGTGGGTTTGAATTGCACTTGGTCAAAATTTACCACTCTATCTCTTCAAATAAAATAATTTGGTCAATGTTAATAAGTTTGTTTTAAATCTCCCGATTTCAATTATTTAGAGCATACCACAACACAACAACATGTAGAACTGTTTATACTTGGATATTGGATAATATCCTGAAAGATAAACAAACACAGTATCACATACAGTACACGCAAGGTTGTGTACGTACAGAGTCCATATTTCACTCAAACGATCTTTTTATAGCTCATCAACAAAAACGTAAATTCGGAAACAAAATGTATATCACACAGATGAGAGATTATTATTTAATCGTAATCGTAAACTAAAAACTGGAAAGATTGTGAAACACTATCAATTTTTATGAATTAGAAATCCAACTGCATCAACATTATTAGCAATAGATTTTTTTTATAAAAAGACTCGGACCGACTTTATTAGTTGGTGCACTAAAAAAAATAATAATAATAATAATAATAATCTTTATTCAGGTTAACATACAAATCTTGATTAAAAAAATAGTATGCTAATAGATTGTCTGACTTATAAAGTCCAACAAACCCCTAAAATAATATTAATTCTACTGTTGCTGGTAATTATCAAGTAATATAGTTTATTGGCAATACGAATATACCTACCTCGGTTATTTGATCAAGGCAGCCGCGGACTCGTGGGAGATTACCATACACGATTTAGGATTCAGAGACTCTACTCATTCAAATAAGTATTTTGCCAGAATATGAATTTTATTCAAGTGATATTTAGATATGCTTTATAAATAAAAAACAGAGGTACATATTTGTATTGTCAATAGGAAGATAATATTAATTTTATTGGTGCTTTTACTTTTGAAGTTGTGCAGTTGGTTAGAGTGATAACTTTTGGCACCGACTTCACAAGTTTCTGCACCAATAGAATTAATATTATTTCATTTTTTTCGTAAAAAATATGTATTAGTTACGAAAATCATTCAACATTCACTAATACCAAAGAAGAGTACGTATCCTATCACCCACGTATATTCTTTGCGGAAATACGCATTTTAGATTTTACCACCGCTGAAACTCGAAAACAGTAATTCTAAGGAAAAAATGTTCATTGTAAATGTTGCTACAAATATTCTTCTCTTTTATGTGGTACCCTCAGATTTTCAGTTTTCGGAAGAAATTGGCCTCTCAATATAATGAAAATATACATATGTGAGATTTTAACCACAATGTAAGTCGAAAACAGTAACTCTTTTGAAAAAATGTTGGAGGGAGATTTTGAATTTAAGTTTTTACGAATATGGGACCATTTCTCAAGTATGAAAATGAAATTCAATTAAATTCAGCCGCCAGACAGATTTTTAACTACTAGTATACTATAGAATACGAAACCCCTGGGATACAAATTCCACTTGTACTCGCTCTATTTACTCATAATATGAATGATTGCTTATATTTACAGTGCAGTGGAGGAAATTTATCATAGCGTGGAACTCGATTGTTGAATTTACAAAATTTCTGACGTGATAAGAAAACAAGTTCACCACAATATAAATAATTATTTTTTTCTCACCGCAATATTTAGATTAGTCACTAAATTGTCGATACAAAACACCCACGTTTCTTTGACTTATCTGTAATAGTTTTTGTTTTATGACAGACATTTTTTGTGTCGAATATATTAATAAGTTCGGAACTATTTGAAATAATTAAACCAACTTTTCTCAATCGATACGTTAAGATTTATACTATGTTTTCACCTATCACGATTTTTTTAAGAAGACCAAATACAATTGGGCACTTACTCGATTCTTTCAAATGCAAAACTCGGTTTTTTATTGTATCATTGCATAACATTTTTTTAAAGTTTTCTCTCCATGGGATCTAATATAAGAATTTCCAGGATATTCTTTAAAAAAGAATTATTAATGTTTCTTACTTTTGCATTGGTATGAACTCACACAAACCAAATGGCGGCAAACCATCAGCTCATTGTCGAGTAATTAAAAAAAGAAAACATTTATTGTGGATAAATCCATTTTTCGCCCAGAAGTCTACCATGAGCATCAAGTTAGCTAAACACCTCTCACGAATCGACTCGAGAGTAGGTGGATAATTTGCCGCTAATTAGTCGTGAATTAGTTGTGAAAATACCGATTTTGTCGTTTTTTGTTTTATTGTTTTTTTCGGGTGCTTTGCTAACTTGATATAAAGTTAGCAAAGCACGCCTCCAAAAAATGACTTTACAGCGTTCGTAGAAAAATGGGAATGGGATAAGTTTTTGCCGCTAATTAGTCGTTAATTAGTTGTGAAGAAATTAATTTTCTAAATATTTTTTTTGGTTTTTTTTAGGTGCTTTGCTAACTTGATATAAAGTTAGCAAAGCACGCCTCGAAAAATGACTTTAGAGCGTTCGTAGAATAATGGTAATAGAATAAGAATTTGCCGCTAATTAGTCGCCAATTAGTTGTGAAGAAATCAATTTTAAATTTTTTTGTTATTTTTGGTTGCTTTGCTAACTTGATATAAAGTTAGCAGAGCACGTCTCTAAAAATGACTTTAGAGCGTTCGTAGAAAAATGGAAATGGGATAAGTTTTTGTCGCTAATTAGTCGTTAATTAGTTGTGAAGAAATTAATTTTCTAAATATTATAACTTTATATCAAGTTAGCAAAGCACCTAAAAAAACCAAAAAAAATATTTAGAAAATTAATTTCTTCACAACTAATTAACGACTAATTAGCGGCAAAAACTTATCCCATTCCCATTTTTCTACGAACGCTGTAAAGTCATTTATGGAGGCGGGCTTTGCTAATTTTATATCAAGTTAGCAAAGCACCTAAAAAAACAAAAAACAAAAAACGACAAAATCGGTATTTTCACAACTAATTCACGACTAATTAGCAGCAAATTATCCACCTACTCTCGAGTCGATTGGTGACAGGTGTTTAGCTAACTTGATGCTCATAAGTCTACCGTTAGCTGTTATCCGATTATTTTCCGGACACCCTATATATGGTCTATTTAAATGAGAAATGCGATTGAAAATCAAAAATTAAACATTTTATAAATTATAATATTGTTTATGAAAAACCTGGTAGGTATCACAAATCAGCTCTATGCTCCAGTAAATACTGCCACACAGTTTTTTTTGTAGTTCCTTGTCATAGACCTAAGGTCTAAGGTCCTTGTACATGACAAATCGCATGCATATTTTTGTGGTATGTATTTGCAAAGTATTCCAATAATGTTTAAATAATCCTGACTATGTCGATGCTAATTGCTTCATTATATTATTGAAATTTTATCGGAAATTTTATTAGAAATATACGATAACGAAGTATTCAAATATTTGATCTTGAATACATTATAACTATATAAATCTGTATATATAATAGTCAAATTATCTATATAAATATGTTATATATATATAGAGAGAGAGAGATTGATAGATACATAACATGGATATTCAATAATATACAGGGTCACTTCATCTGAGTTGTCAAGTAAAGAATATGATGCAAACTTTTCATAAGGCCCATCTCCTTGAAAATATTTTGGATTGTACAGAGTATCCCAACAATTTTATGTCAGCATTTTAATGTATTTTTGACAGACAAACCTAAACGGACGAGGCATACAATTCGACTGTCGACTTTTTTTTGGTTTGTACGCGCGCAATATATTGCAACGAACTTGGCTTCGGTGATCGGTGCCATAATGGTGGGCGGAGCACCTTAGCGAGAGCGGACGTTGGTGGGACCCGGGTGGTGTGTTGCATACCGCTATTGGTATTGGTCAGCCATGCATGCCTGGGGGTCAAGACATATTCCCGAAGCTTCTAGTAAATTCGCGCAAGTTCGGGAGAGCTCGCTTGGCATCGGAAGATGGGTGTAGAAAATACGAGAGCCAATCTGCTTGCCTATATATTGGAGAGTGCTGCGGAGTCAGTCAGTCAGGGGAATCGCCCGGTGCAGACGAGTAAGTCTGGGGCAGTGAATGTAAATAGTTGAATATAAATTGTACATAGTTGTAAATAGTGAAGTGTAAATATAAACAGTGTTAAGTAAGATAAGTTGTATATAGTTATGGATATTTAGTCTGTTATATAAATACTTAGTGTAGAAATAAATAAACTGTTGTAAATAAATAAATCTCAGTCATTTTTATATGCCCGTTACAATATATAAACGTAAACGCAGGTATGTAATTACTTCGATTTTGATGATTTTTTATTCATTTGCAAGAGGAGACTTCAGAAATGGTCCCATATTTATAAAAAGTCGAAAATCCGAAATTTCTTTCGTGATATTCTGAAGAAAGGTATAGTGTACCCAAACAATCGTAATGTTTTTTAGAGAATTTCATGATAATGAGATGCAATGAGAGAAATATAGCGTGATGTACGTAGCTCGTGAATGATTACAGGCAATCGCCATCATTCGTGAAACAAACTGTATAGTTAAAAAACTCATTGTGACATGTTATAATTACTTAATTATTAAATTAAGTAATTATAACATGTCACAATGAGTCTTTTATGCGACTGTTAGTATGGTAATATGCACGAACATCAATGCTCATTCTAAATAGGCCTCTGGCATATTGGTGCTGTACCACCAACCATAAAATGAACTCTGTGTGTGCGCTTTATACACTCCGACTCACTCTGACACACGCCACGTGCACGGTCAGTAATTATGTATTATTGCAATTATAAATCTTTGAATTTATTTATTTCTATTAACTAAGCAGAAACGATTAAAATGAATATGTTATTAGAATAGAAGAATAAGAACATTTTGGAATAAAATTTTCTTCTTTCGTCTTTTATCTTTGAAAGTTTATCAATTTAAATTAAAATTGATTATTATTTCTCAAAATCAATAAATATCCGAAACATAAAATTCAATTATATCATGACAAATAAATTTTATCAAGTAATCTAGCTGAAACAAATAATATATATATTTATATATGCCAAACGTGTTTTGTTATAGGTATGTTATATGTATATAGATATAGTCCTAATAGTATGATGGATTCATTGAATTTAGAACAAATTACCTTCAAAATGATTGTCTATCTTGCAATAATGATATTATTTTATATCTTTAGATTAGGTATGATAAATCATCGAGAAAAAAATCACTCAAATTGATATGAATTAATGAAATCATTAAGTATTTATCACATATTGAAGAATATACAAATGATAGTAAATTTCAGAGATTTTAATTTTTATTGTATTTTTAAAAAAAATTGTTTTAGACGAAATTTGTAGATACAGATCATATCTATAATTCAAAAATATTTCTAATAGCATCTAGTGAATGGTTACTTCTTGATTTTTATTTTAAGTTTGCTCAGGCGTCATTTTGAGGTACTTGTCAGATCATGGCCGTTAACGAGCTCGACCGAGATATTTGTCCATTTCAATTATCATTTTAACAATTTCTATGAAAATATTATCTCCTACTTGCGCCCCCCCCAAAATAATTTTAAAAGAGAAGTGGCACCTTGTTCAAAAGGAATTTTAAACTCTCTGTTCAGCAATATAAGTTTCTCAAATTTGGTGCATCATAACTGAGAAAGTTATATTGAAAATGTAAAATTTTGATATTTTAAGTAGAGATTGAAGGAAACAATGCAACAATGCAAATAATGTTTAGGAAGTATTTTTCAATTTATTTGACAGTCAAATTAAATGTTCAAAATGACCATCATTCACTTCTTGACAAAAGCAAGGCGATTTTGAAATTCTCAAAGAACCTTTTGTAGGACCTTAGGGGTTATGTTGTTAATTTCCTTCGTTCCCTAACTTTTAAATCTGCAATATTGTCTTGTCTATTGAAATATACTTTTGACTTTTTAAATAACCCCATAAGAAATAATCGAGAGGAGTCGAATCGGGGAATCTAGGTGATCATTCAATCGTTCCACGTCTTCCAAGCCACCTATTGGGAAAAACTTTGTTCAAATAATCTCTATCAATGCTTGTATAATAATGCGGTGGAGCTCCGTCTTGTTGTTACCAAATTGATATATCTATTGCATTTGGATCATTAACATGAGGAAAAAGTATTTTTAATGTAGGCAGTAAAAAGCTCATCAAAAAACCTAGATAAACCTAACCTTTAATTGTGCCTTCCAAAAATATGGGCCAATAATTTAGTTCTTAATAATACCAGTCCAAACGTTCACTTTTTTTGGAATATTGTGTGTGAGCCTCACAAATCCAAGTCTATAAATCGTTACATTGAAATGAAAAGTAACTAACATCAGAAAACACAACTTTGTTTATGAATCTGGTTCCATTATGTCCATCATCAGTTCACAGAATTGCTGCCTTCTATCAAGGATCATCCTCATTTAACTCCTGAACCAACTGAACTTCATAAGGATGATATTTTTATGTTAAGCTCTCAATATACCTAGATGATTTACTTTACTTGTCATATGTGAATGTGAACTGCTGCATACTGTTGCGTAAAATGTACCAAATATTTTATAATTTTGTTCAGCTTGCATGGCAGCACAAATCTTGAACTTGGTTGTTTAACATATACGGTGATGAGTTTTGCACAAATTTCGACTGCGCCGATGTCTATGGTCTAGAGGTCCATTAAGCTAGCACAACAAAGATGGCACACATCAATAAAATTCAAGCATATTTAGTGCTAATTTAATAAATTATTTAATTTTATAATTGAAATTTATAACTCTTCAATTTTTGAAATTACGGGGAATTCCGCTAGCTCAATATTAAGTGAGCACACTTAAACAGAATATGATCGAATTTGATAAAACCTGCTATAAATAATTTTGTGCTAATTTAATTCACTTGAAAAAAAAAATAAAACACTTCATTTTCGAAATTAATAAGCAAGTGTGCTAGCTTAATATTAAGTCAGCACAATTAAATGCAATATGGACAAAATCCATTCATTAGGAATAGATAAGTGTTGATTTAGTACGAAAAATAACAATTATAGCTTTTATTTTAAGGAAATTATGAGTAAGTTTGTTGGTCACTTATCTATTCAATCTATATACTTATTATTATGGAAATTACTGAAATTTGAAGACATAATGTTGATTATATCTACACATATTCATAATTGATTACCTTCTGGCGCTTTATCAAAGATGTAGGTGTAATATTTGTGTTAGTAATGAAAAGTTTCTATGAAAGCAAAATTTATTATCAACAAAATATTAATTATCTTTTTTTTCAGAACGTAAATATTATACGTTTACTACATTTTGCCGCAATATGTAAGTTATATATATATATATGTATAACGTTAACATAAAAGTAAAAGAGTTCCAGGTATTATTTCAGCTTATTACTTATTACTTACATATTTCCGACCGACTTTGCATGGATGATGGAGATATGCAATTCAGTTTTATGTGTGTATTCTTTTAGGTAAATTTCTTCTAGAAATGTACCTATTGCGATCGTTCACACAACGGCATGTTGTTATATGTCTATAAGTTAGTCCAAAAAAACATTTGGTTCAAAAGTTTATATATATATATATATATATATATATATATATATATATATATATATATATATATATATACATGGGATATTACGAAATTTGTTAACACGATAGAGGTCGCAGTTTTGGAGGTATCAAGTTCAAATTTGCTACAAAAATCTCAAACATTTGGTTCAAAAGTTTATATATATATATATACATCTCGGTATCATTCTGGCGTCCTTTCAAAAAACAGTAATGAAGCGTCCTTGCCGTATATATTTCACTTCGCCATCAATGTGAGCTCCGTTCATTCTATAGCCGTTTGGGCGTCCAATGTATATAATAATTTCAATCTTACAAACAATAGAGCGTCCATACGGTGTATATTTATTTCATTTACCGTAAATACAGCGTCCGGCGCTATTGCCAAATGTGCAGTGGAATGGGATTATGAAATGTGATTTTAAATATATTTCTCGTATTTTGAAACTACCATCGACTGCCTAGCATTGGTTGTTTCTCCGAATAGTATTTCATCTGACTTTTTGTTCCTTAATCTTTATTATAATTACTCAATTGTCATATATTCTATAATTCAATTTATACAAAATGGAATTGTAGATGCTAATGATTTTAAAATGTAAACTCATTTTCATTTTTGTCATTATTTCTGTCTCCAACATCAAATAGAAATAGAAATATTTATTTCATGTAAACAATTAGGCATGTATACTTTTTTGTATAGATCACACCAAATAAAATAAATTAAAATACGCTTCAGATGAAGACATAATAAACATACAAGTGACAAAGTACATATAACTTAATTCAAGACAAGGATTATGAACATGTTAAAAAAAAGAAAATAATAGTAATAACAATCTAGAAAAAAGGGTAAAAAGGATTACCTACATAAATGTACTTACAACATGTTCCAGATAATCATCTAAGAAGTTAAAACGGTGTTGTGTTAAATATTTACGGATCTTAATTTTGAGTGATGCACAAGACATATTATTATCTTTGAATTGTTTGGCAAAGCATTATTCAATTTTATGCCCAGAAATTTATAGGAATTATGGGTCTATGTCTGAATAATGGAGGATGGAGAGTAAACATAATTGTGCTGAATTCTTTGGCATGTTTTTTATATGAAGCAGGCACTGCAAAATGCAGCAACATGGTAATTGCAGTATGTTCAATTTTTCTAACAATGGCTTACAGTGATCATCATATTTGCTGGATGTTATTATTCGAATGACTTTTTTTGTGCAATGCATATTTTGGGGCTGTGACATGTGTTTCTCCAGATTATCAAGCCATACGGACACTATTATGCTATGAAACATAACAAAATATGCCATTCTTAGATAATCTTTATCTACATTCAGTTTCAGTTACCTGAGAGTATTTCCCTTTTTATAGATAGGTGTAACTTTGGAAACCTTGAGAATATCTGGAAAAATACATGTACTCATACGAAGATTAAATAGATTCGGTAAAGAAATCGCTACATTTTTATTTATCTGCGGCTCTAGAATTTTCAGTTTATGAACAATGTTCAATATTTCTGATTAACTTGTTGGATGTAGGTAAGAAGTCAAATGGTTTATTGCTATTTTTTGCATGCAAGAATCGAAGGGACTTGCAATATAGTTCGCAGAATTTTGCATTAAATTGTTTATGCAATGTTCAAAAGAGTTGGCAAAGTCCTCAGCGGATAAATTGCTCTCATTCCTTAGGTTATTAGTTTTACCTAAATTTGTATTTAATATTCCCCAGACTGACTTTTGCTTATTTTTGATTCAGATATTATCTTATTATTAAACTCCACTTTTTTCGATTTGTTAATGTTAAGTAATTCGAAGCTATCGAGCGTCCTGGTCACTTCGGCAATAGTATGAACCTGGGTTAGTTGTGACTCAAGATTTTTAATATCAGGAGAATTGTCTCGTCCTTGAAGCTAGCAGAGCAAAGTGAGCAGAATCAAAATTACATATTTGGTGCTTGCAGAGCTAATGAATTGCTAATTAACTGCTGTATACCGAAATGAATTGCTCTTATAGTTTTTTTTAATGGCTGCTTTGCTAGCTGTAAATCTAAAGCTTACAGAGCAACATTTAAAAATATTTTTTGAGTACTTATTTTTTTGTGTTTATAGGGCTAATTAAGTTCTAATTAAGTGCTCTATTCATTAATTAATTGCTCATATGGTTTTTGGAAAATGGCTGCTTTGCTTTAAAAAATCAACTTTTCCGAGAAAATTTTATTTGGTGCTTGTAGACCGAATAAAGTGCTAATTAATTGCTGTATTCCAAAATTAATTGGTCTTACATTTTTTTAATGGCTGCTTTGCTAGCTTTAGATCTAAAGCTAGCTGAGCAACCTTTAAAATATTCATTGAGAACTTCTTTTTTAGTGCTTAAGGTCTAATTAAGTGCTGTATTCCGACATTAATTGCTCTTATGGTTTTTAGGAAAATTTATGCTTTGTTTTTAAAAATTATTTTTTTCTAGAAAATCGTAGTTGGTGCTTGTAGAGCTAATTAAGTGCTAATTATTTGCTTTATTCCGAAATTAATTACTCTTATAGTTTTTTTCTAAATAGCTGCTTTGCTATCTTTAGATCTAAGTCTAACAGAGCAGCCTTTAAAAATCAACTTTTCGAGAACTTCTTTTAGTGTTTATAGGGCTAATTAAGTGCTGTATTCCAAACTCAATTGTTCTTAAAGTTTTCGGAAAATGACTGCTTTGCTTCAAGAAACACTTTTTCGAGAAATATTTTTTTTGTGCTTGTAGAGCTAATTAATTGCTAATTAAATGCTGCATTCCGAAATTATCGGATCTTATAATTTTTAAAAAATGGCAGAGATTGTCGCTATCAGAGCAAAAACATATAATCTGTACACCCGATATATAAACTATATCGGTTACCATTATTTGAGGTATTTTTTATAAAAAATCAATAAAATCTTCATATTTCCTATGTTATTTAATCAATTGCTGTATCCCGAAATTAATTTCTATAATTTCTATAATATTTCGGCCAATACAATTATATCCGTAAGAAAAGTACTTACCGACGTGGTTAGTAATGAATTTATCCACCGGTAAACCTATCTTACAGTCATAGGAACATCGCTTAGCAATCGAAAACCGTCCGGTCCTACAAAAATTAAGTTTTATCCCTTAGCTTTTTAGTATCAGAATTGTACATTTCTTCATTGGGAGAGATAATAAATTCAAAACCATTAAAATCTCAATTTTAAAGTGGAATTAAAAATGGATTACATAAAATTAAGTACTTTCAAGTTGCCGGGTGTACCTTTAAAGCTATAAATATCCCCACAATAGATAAATTGACATTATTATTTGTCTTAAAAGAACGTTCTCTCTCAAAAAATTATTAGAGCAATTAATTTCGGAGTACCGCACTTAATAAGCCCTACAATCGCTAAAACAAAAGTTCTGAAAAATTATGAATTTCAAAGGTTGCTCTGCTAGCTTTAGATCTAAAGCTAGCAAAGCAGCAACTTTTTTAATATCAGAGCAATTAATTTCGGAATACAGCAGTTAATTAGCACTTAATTAGCTCTACAAGGACCAAATAAGATTATCCCGAAATAATAGATTTTTAAAAGCATCCATTTTCCGAAAAACTATACATAAGAATAAATAATTTCGGAATACAGCACTTAATTAACAATTAATTAACCCTAAAAGCACTATAAAAGAAGTTCTAAAAAAGTAAGTTTTCAAAGGTTGCTGTGCTAGCTTTAGTTTAAAGCTAGCAAATCAGCTATTTTCCAAAAAAAAACTATAACAGTAATTAATTTCGGAACACAGCATTTAATTAGCTCTACAACAAATTTGTATTTTTGATTCTACTCACTTTGCTCTGCCAGCTTTAGGGACGTAGAATTCTCAACATTTTAAAGTTATTTTCAGGGATACATAACTTTTTTTATGGAAAACGAGATGTTTAAAGATCTGACAGAGTAAACTAAATGAACAGCTTTTGTTTCTGGATCTAAAAGGCATATATTTCAGATCATTTCATTTAATGCAGCTGTGAAACCTGAGATAGATTTTTTTGACATTGGTCGACACATGATAAAATTCCTTTATGGTCGGACAAGTGCGGCTCTATGACTTCAAGAATGAAAATGTTATCATCTAAATTTGTGAACAGATTATCGACTCTAGTTTCTCTAGATTTAGTTATCCGATGGTGTCAACAAAAACTTTTTCTAGCATATCATGTGATAAAAAATATGTTAGCGTTCAGTTAATCTATTGTCACTGGTTTTAAGTCTTAAAGCTATAATTAAAACTCACCGACAGCCTGTACCTTATTATTGGAGTTTTTTCTGATAATATTCTGTGCAGATAATATTAAAAAAAATTACTATCACCATCCGGTGATCTGTAGGCACAACAAAAACTAATTTTCATATTTTTAAGCTGTGTTAATTCTATCTTCGCGCAAAGATCTTTTACACAAATGTTATGGAAATCTAAATTGGTCTTAGTATAAATGCCACCATGAATACAAATCGGGTCATTTCGTCGGTTAGCCGGCCAGTCCCTGTTGTCGGCCAGTTTTATGTATAAACATGTAAAATAACCCACTAATCTCATAATAGTACTCACTGTCGTTTGCCCGATTTTCGGCCACTATTCCCTTAGTGAATGGTAAAGTGGTTCTCTCTTAAGGTGGAATATTGAACTAAAAGAAAACATACAAGATGGCCATGTCCGTGTGAATATCAGATCTCAGCAGCAGTTACAAAATTTTTAGTGTCTGGGTACAGCGCAAATAGCAAATTATATATTACATCTCAACCATTAATCGGTTTTTTGCGATTGATGTCGCTTATTACATATTAATCTTTCGATTTGTGCAAGAAAACGGCCTAAAATCAATTTTGGATTTGAAAAAAAAAGTGGCCGGTAACGGGTATAGCAAAAATTTGTCATAGCCCTTTCTCGGCCAGGGTGGCCGAGAACCGGTATACACTATTGTTTCTTCTGATGTCTTTGTTCAATGTATGCGGAATTATATGGGTCTGTCCTTTTTCCGCCTGTGTCAGAAATGATATTTAAATCTTTTAGCCGGTTTCCGGCCACAGTTTATTCGCCCAAAATATTTGAAAATGTGACTGAAACTTGTGGCCGAGAAAAGGTTGACCTGCTCCCCATTAGTTCGGCCAACTCTATATTTATGCATTAAAGCCTTATGCCAAGTACTAAAAATCACTAATAACTATTCTAGATGACTCCGAAATTTAAAAAAAACAAAGAAAGGCGTTTTGAAATTGAAGAAAGCCAAACAAAAACAGCTTCTTAAATATTCCCATGAAAATCTTCTGACAATTTTAAGAGAAATTCGAGAAAACAAAATGGGCTTCTGGGCAGCAAGCAATTTTGGTGTTCCAAAATCTACCATTCAAGATAGGTAAAATGGCAAAAGTTTGGTAAATCCCGGCAAAAATGCTGCAAATTGTTCAGGACACTAGTGATAACAATCTAACAATTACCAGCGAAAATGGAGATAATAGTGTAAATTCTGGAGCAATTCCTGTGTTGGAACCTGAAGATGACCCTCTACAAAATGCCAGCAAAACGAACGTTTTACCAACTTGTGTGGATGTTCTAGGAGAGATTAATAACAGCACTAGTAACCTACTTACATCTTAAGACCCTTTTGCTAAACACCTGAATTATCCACAGCTCATAAAAATATATATATCATCAAGCGCATGGAAACAATTCTATAAGGAAAAAGATGTTTTGAAAGAAAACAAGACCTTAAAGAGAAAGGACAACAAGACAACAGAAGCAGAAAACTGCAGTGAAGAAGAGACGCTACATCAGGAAAAAATTAAAAGAAGCTGAAGAAGTTGACATGCAGCCGCCATCAGAACCTGAAAAGAAGATCATCTGTTGCGGCAGTTGTTCAGAAGAGCTTTTCAGCGATGCTGAAGATGAAGACGGGAAAAACATAGGAAGCAATCACATACGGTGTACATAATTTTTCGGAACGCCTTACGAACAATACAAGTGCGAGTGTTGTTCATGAAATGTAGGGGTACCAACTTGTTTCAAGAATAATCGTTTTCTCTATTGTTTTGTTTGAGTTTCTATATTTTGTGATGACGAGTGACTAAATTCTCTTATGTTTTAGACCTTACCAAAGTATATGCAGCATAGTTTTGTACCTATAAATGATTTTGTATTTTCCGTGGTGTATTCATTGAGGTATGTCATGGCCGGTCATCCAGCAAATCAAATTCCTATTTTCCGGCCGCCGGCCGAGAAGTGGTATCGTACTGGCCGGAATTGAGAAACTAGTGGCCGAAAACCGGGAAAATGAGGAAATTTTCGTTTTTATCAGTTTTGAAGGTGAAAGCAATTAGTTATTCAACTGATACTGATTCATAATAGTAGACTTAAGGATTTCTAAGCATTACATTTAAAATTTGAGTACCATATTTGCAAAAATAAATATTTCATAATTGATTTCTGCTCCTCAGTTCACTAACTGGCCGAGAACAGGCACATTGACCCTCTGTCGAATATGACTTATTAGTCTATATTCTCGCGGAATACGATACGATAGAGTTTATGTCCTCCATTTTAAATGAAACGTCAGTCAGTAGTAGTACGTCAATATTGTTCGTATTGTTAGTTCACTTTGTTCCCAATACATTGAATAATGATTTTATAAAAATAAATTTAAATATATAGTATAAATAAAAAAATTCAAAGAATGGTTTTTATCTAGAGCGATTTTTTCTTCTATAGATTCAAATGGCACCAGGTTTATCCACATGATCACAAACGAATAATTTATAAGTGCTTCGAATATATATCAGAAGACCCTATATGAGTGTAAAAGTCGTTGAAATGAAATTCATGTGTTTCGTTGTTGCCAGATTGCCGGACGCCCAATACGCGATGGAATGAAAGTTAACGTATTCAAAATGAATATTTTAGCGCCGCGCTGCGCCAGATATATCGAACTAATTATATTCGAATATCAATCAAAAATCTTTTGGGACGTGCATGGAGCGTCCTTCCAATTTTTGTTCCATCGGTTAAGATGATCATCTTGACCAGAATTACACTGATGTGTAATAGAGCGTCCGTATACGGACGCTCAATTACCACGGACGCTCTATTAAATGCAATTCGTCAATGTACGGACGCTCTATTGATAGGAAGATATATATATATATATATATATATATATATATATATATATATATATATATATATATACATGGGATATTACGAAATTTGTTAACACGATAGAGGTCGCAGTTTTGGAGGTATCAAGTTCAAATTTGCTACAAAAATCAATCTCTCAAATATCTCGGCCGAGTTCGTTATTGGGCAATATCGGGTAAGTAGTTTCAAAATGGCGACCGTTCAAACATTAAAAAAAATTATCAAAAAAGAGCCGTAGTGTAAATATCATCAAAAATAATTTTAGGTTATCGATATAATCAGTACCTACAACTTTTGTTCGAAGCAATTTTCCATAAAATGCACAGATAAAAAATAAAAATTAATTAAGAAAAAATAAGAAATATTGATAAAACATGAACATTCAATATAAATTTGATATAGTTGTACATTTCCTGGATATCTTAATATAGACTCTGATTAAAAAAATATATAGTATATTTATTGAGATGAAATAGACGAAAAAAAAAATTCTGCCTTGAAGTGGAACTCGAACCCTGTCTGCTTTATATTCAACAGCCAAAACAAAAACCTCGAACCGCAAGGCTATGACACATACGGCAATTTTTTGTAATAAAATGTAGGTATACCAATGAAAAAGTTGTTAAAATTTGAATTCAATGAATTTTGAGAAATTTTTTTATGTTTCTATAAAAGTAGTTAAACGGGCTGCGATTTTGAAAAAATGGGAAATCACTGATTTATTGGAAGCCTTGTATTTAATGTATTTTCTGTTGACACTCAAAAAGGTGACATAAATAACATTTAACATAAATCAAGAGCTGGGACTTTTAATAACTTATTTTTCACGTCGAATGACTTGAAAATTTCCTACTCCTATCAAGGATCAATGACAACACAATAATTTATTAACTTTATCTTAGTATTCTGACCAGGATGATCACCCTGATAAAATCAAATAATTTTATCTTCATTACAGATTAAGTACCTACAGTTTGTTTCACGAATGTTGGCGTCACGAAAAATGGATCAATCCAACTGACGGGAGTAAATCAGTGGCGTAACGATTTCGAGCTAAGATATGGCATTTAAGGAAGTTCATATAATTAGAGGAAAAAATATCGATTGATTAAATAAGTAAATATAATATGAAAGATTTATTATCAAAAATAATGCAGACACACAAAATACAAATTTATTGCTTGAGTTATGAAATATAAATTTATGCACCTGAATTATCTGAAATGTCACAATGACTTTGTGACGCCTATGAAATAAATATTGCGTTGTCTTCGGACATACGTGCAGCGCCCTGTCATTGTATAAAAGGACATAAGCTTGACATATTGATGTCGTAGCTTAGATCGACAAACGTAGTAGAGAATTTCATGATAATGAGATGCGATGAGACGTATAGCGATATGTACGTAGCTCGTGAATGATTACACACAATAGGCATGATTCGTGAAACAAACTGTACATAATACTTATCCGTCTTATTCAAAATTTGATTGACGGTTCATGAGGTTATATAATAATATATTTTTTTTATTTTTTAGTTTGGATTATTACCAAAACGTATTTTTTACTAGAATTTATTAAATTTCATTGCTTAAATGATGGGATTTCTTATGCCTAAGAGTGGTTTAAAATCCTAAGTCACGGTTGACCGACTTCAAAAAAAAGGATTCAGTTGTATGTTTGCTTTTTTTATGGCTGTTTGCGCGTTTTGCATAGTAAACGTAATCCGATTTAGACGATTTTTGTTTCATTTGAAAGAGGAGAGTAGAGAAATGGTCTCGTATTTAGAAAAACTCAAATCCGAAATCTTCTCTCCAAAAAATCGTTGGCAATTTTTCTCGAACATCGAAAATCTGAGAATGAAGAATTGAAGATGGAACCATATCCGGAAAAGTTATATATCTATATCTGCGCCGCGATGTTTTGAGATCTATATCTAGTAACTTCACTTTCTTCTTCGGTATTAGTGAACGTTCAACACTTTTCATGACTACTATTACACTCAAAATTGTGAAGCAATTTTTTTTTACAAAAAAAATTACCAACTTTATTTGTTGTTGCACTGAAAAATACAAAATACTAAATTCTATTAGTACTGGGAATTTTGAAAATGTGCCATAGTAGTTTGTTGTTGTAGGCACCAATTAGTATAGGTTGGGTAATTTTCATTCTCTTAAAGAAATACTAAGTGGAACTAGAACATCCCTTGATACTTGATCTCCTGAACTCGATAGGGCAGGCTCTGCCCTTTTCAAATTATAGGATACGCTTTCATTTGGAAGGGTCCAGTTCTCAAACCCCATTTTCATAATCCTGCAGTGTAATTTCTATAGAATTCGTAATATAACATTGAACTAAATAAATTCTTGTTTGTAGATTTGCATTTCAGGTACAAAATACTAATTCCTTTTACTACATCAACTAGATTCTATTGAATGCATCTTAAGTTTTTTTTTAATAATATAAAATTTTAAGACCACATGCTTGAAATAAAGTATCAGAGTTACGAATTTTGTTTCGATCAAGACAGATTCATTCGTATGTTGATATTTAAACAAATTAAAATGAATGAAAATGTGTAACAAAACACTTTTATTGTTATCAGCAATGTTTACAAAAGATCACTCGATCAAAAACTACACAAAATCCATTTAAATCATCACCATGTAGGTACCTAACTGATTAAATTTATAATAAAGAAATACACTTGCTACACCACTCACGCCGTTGATTTTATTCAAGCAAAACTAAACTTAATGTTATATACCTATGTAAGGAACCAATGGACACTAACTTGGACAATAAAAGACCGGAAATTTCATATTAACAAAACACTGATTGCTTATATACTTCACAAGAGTTGAACTCTTGAGCAAAATAATAAATATGACGCCGAGATAAGAGAACTATATAGTAGATTGATATAATATACTTATTATCAGAGCTACCGTATCAACGAGAGAGTAATAAATATATAATATATAACTTCACTCACTTACCAGGCAATAATAAATTTGATTTGATATGTAGATATTTAGAGAGGAAATAATAATTCAGAATCCACGTGAAAATTGGAATTGTTCACAAAAATAATAGCACTTTCAGTCAAAAATAACAAGTTTATGAAAACGAAACACTTTTAACAATAACTAGATCATTGTAAAACACAGAGCACAGATAAAGTTTACATCTTCATCAATGTCGTAGGTATAAATTTTTGAAACAAGTTCGAATCGCATTTGAAAAAAATCCATGGAACACAATACTACTGTCAATCAAAGATGGAACAATAATTTTATTTTCGTATAAAAATGAAATCGCATATATATATTATATTTCTATTACAATAGATGTAAGTACAATAATTAATTATTGTAATACCTATTATTTTTTTTTTGTTCAACGTTTCGAATCAAATTCTGAGTTACAACGTCTCCACTTCGGAGTTGCGCTCACGGAACTGGTCTGCTCTGGCTGACGGCGCCCGAGTGGTTCAAGCGCGGCACCGATCGGTCGTTATCGAGCGGGCTCGGAGGTAGCCCCACACTCCACTCACACACACACACACACACAGCAGAAGCAGAGCACATAGAGAAGCTTCTTTGGTCGTATTCTTCGCGGTGTAATTTTATATATTTTTTAAAAGCTGCGATTCCAGGACCGCAAGGGCAGGCAGGCATCGGGACGACTGGGAACAAGATGAGAGTGAATATTGTTATATTAACTTAACTATTATAGAGTAATGAAATCTTAGAGCTTAGATTACAGAGATCCACTAGCAAGAAAATAAATATGTGATATAAAAAAATCACATCCAGCATGTTAGTACTACTATTATCGAATTTCGATTCAGCGAGAGGCGAGAAGTGGATTAATTTTCGCTTATTTATCGTAAATTTGTAATGGAAACTAAGCACTTTTTTTTGGGGGGGGATATACAGGCTGTTTCAAATTCAACTCTCACCATTGGGATCTTAGAAAGTAGGTATAGGAAATACGAAGCTGGTTAAATTGGGACAAAGTTGCGCATTTATGCGCCTAACAATACGCTGTTTAGAAAGTTTGAAAATTTTGAATAGTTCCGGAGATATCCGGAAAAAACAGAATTTTCGAAAAATCATTTTATTTTTTTCTGGCTTCACTTCTTAATGAATTTCTAAATAAATACCACATTTACATTGCCACTTTTTTCACTATTTCCAATGGTGTTCAAAGTTTAGTTACCTGACGTTTCGTCTATGTGTAACGATCCTTAACTTTTTCTTTTTTTGTGGGAGCCATAATGGCATTCCACAAATTTGAATAGCCCTTTTTATCACCTTTTTGACGATGTATCATAAGTTGCCTTGTTGTCCCAAAAATCTGAGGAATTAAATAAATTACTTTTATAAAGTATTTGGCTTTGATTTTTCCAATCGGTGAAACGTAAATGACATTCTGTATTATTGTCATTTGCTGAGTCTTTGATAATGGAGTTCTCCAATGAAGAGAAACGAGATATGATAAAAACTTTATTACAAGAATTATAGAAACTTTGTGAATACATTGGAAGTGTTTCTTAACATGTATCCCGAGAGACGAGAGAGACTCTATTGCCCAATAACAAACTCGGCCGAGATATTTAAGAGATTGATTTTTGTAGCAAATTTGAACTTGATACCTCCAAAACTGCGACCTCTATCGTGTTAACAAATTTCGTAATATCCCATATATATATATATATATATATATATATATATATATATATATATATATATATATATATATAAACTTTTGAACCAAATGTTTTTTTGGACTAACTTATAGACATATAACAACATGCCGTTGAAATTTTTTCGAAATTCAAAAGTGTGAACGATCGCAATAGGTACATTTCTATAAGAAATTTACCTAATAAATCAGTTCTCATTCTGGGCTCTGGGAGTTAATTTTGTGAAGCAAATTAGTAAATGTTTTTCAAGGCATATCTTACCTAACCGCGCTGCGTTATTGCAGGTTGATAAGGGACACAAGGTATGTCCACCGCTAATTTACTGGTGATCATTGTATAATTTACCTCCGGATTAATGTCAGGAAATGTTCGTGTATGGACACAAATCCTTGACCCCCCGACCTGCAGTTGCTCACAGTTCTACCTAGTAGACAACCAGAGGCATGATAATTGTAGCATGTAATTTATGTAAATATGTAGTCTCTTCTTTGTTCTTGTTCCTACCAGATAATTTTTTAATTTTAGAATACAAAAACTCCCCACCATCCCTTTTGGAATTAAGACGGTCATCTTTAGGGAGTCATTTTTCAAATAGGAATAATACATGTCTGCCATCTTTTTGACCGACGAACCCCGAACGGAGGAGGTGTACAATTCGACTGTCTGCTTTTTTTCTTTTGGTTTGTACGCGCGTTGCATATAGTAAACGTATTCCGATTTTGATATTTTTTGATTCATTTGAAAGAGGAGACTTGAAAAATGGTCCCATATTCGTAAAAACTCAAATCCGAAATCTCATTCCCTCCGAAGACCGTCCCGAAAGGGGATGGAGGGCCAAATTTTCTAGAAAGTCGAAAATTCGAGATGCCAGAATTACAATATCCGGAAACGTTTAAATTGAACATTATTTCAAAAGAGTTACGGTTTTTGAGTTACATTCATGTTAAAATCTCACGTATGTGTATTTTCGCTATGTGGAAGGGGCGATTTCTTTCGAAAACTGAATATCTCTGGGTACCACATGAAACACAATAATATAATAATAATCTTTATTCAGCTTAATATACAAATCTTGATTTAAAAAAAAGTATGTGTTGTGACACAGTTTTTATTCAGTTTATTATTAATTCAAAATTGTAGAAATCACCCTGTAAATATCAAAAATAAATATCTTTCTGTATTCAAATAGATTTCAGTAGGTTCTCATTAATGGTGTAAAAAGTTCTTACAGCTTAGTTAGTTGTGGAGTCCCTCAAGGTTCAATTTTGGGTCCATTATTATTTAATGCCTATATTAATGGGTTATTGAATCTTAATTTACCGGGTGTTATTGTATCTTTTGCGGATGACACAGTCATTATTTATAGTGGTGAGAGTTGGGATGAAGTTACAGCCAATGCCAAACATTCTTTAAAAATTATAAGGAAATGGTTTAATTATCACAAAGTGTCTTTAAATATGTCAAAATCCAGTGTTTTATATGTGTCTCTATTTGCGGATAAGCTCCCTGTTACAGACGGACTCACAATACATGATGATGTTTGTTATAATAACTTAATCTGTGGATGTGATAAAATAAAAAGGGTAAATGAAGTTAAATACCTTGGTGTTATACTAGATGAAAATTGGAATTGGAAGAAAAATATTTTTAGTATTGTTAAAAAAGTAAGATACCTTCTTTTTGTTTTCTATAAAATGAGATATATTCTTGAAAAAAATGATTTATTAAAATTATACCATGCTTTGTTCTGTAGCGTCCTATTTTATGGAATTATTTGTTGGGGTTCAGCTTATTCAAATACATTAGGGCCGATAGTAAGAATACAAAAGCGTGCTATCAAAATTTTAACTTTTGGTAAACAACACAACCTTTTTAGTGAGACACGATTGCTGAACATTAATCAAAAATATATTTTGGAAGCACTAATAAATAATTATTGTAATCTACGGGAAGAGTATACTATTGCTGAAGCATGTTTATTTTCTAGACACAAATCGCTTACAGTAAGTAAAACTAAATTAAATATTGGTCAAAAAACTAGTTTATATCGATCCAAACTTGTCTACAATAGATTAGATAACAATCTAAAAAATTAAACTTCTCTAGAGGGCGTATTAAATTTCATATAAAGAGTTGGATTTTAAATAATTTGAAGTTATAATATACATAGATATTGTTATATTACTTAAAAAATCTGTTTTAATATTTAATACTTCCTATATCATGTGTCTTTCTCTACATTTGTAGTTGTATTTATAGTTTTGTTGCATTTTAATTTTATTATTTGTTTATTTATTGTATATTAATATGTATATTTAGATTATGTTAAGCTTGTAGATTTTAATACATTATCAAGTTCAGGTCTACACACAGATGCTATTTGCATCTCGGTAGGGGATTGTTGGACTTTATTAAGTCAGACAATCTATTAGCATACTATTTTTTAATCAAGATTTGTATGTTAACCTGAATAAAGATTATTGTTATTATTATTATTATTCAGCTGACATGAAGTGAAAATCACGTAACAACCAAAAAGGGTAACTTTGATAAATAAATTTCCACCAATAGCTAAGCAGATCAGCAGTATAAAAGGCGTGCTGCTTCGCATTAAAAGAACTCCAGCCTGCAGGGGAGGCTTTGTCTCCTACAGCAGGCATCTTTTGTTCAATACCCCAATTAGATATGAAACAAATAGGAAATAAACGTTTTTGAACTTGAACTTGCATTAAAATTCAATCAATTTCTTCGACTCACTCCGAAAACATCTCCTGTCAGCTTCTGCAGGTTTTCCATATATACCGAGAGTTTTATTTCACTACTAGTCTTGCTATCTTGTCTAAATTCTCTCACGCTAATTTTAACTTTCAGGACTTATTTGGGCTTGTTCCCCAAGTAGTCGATTCTAGTAGGAGAGACTTCTCACTCTTCTACACTCTCACTCCCTTCAGGGCTTACTTGGGCTGGTTCCCCAAGTAGTCGACTCTAATATTTCAGGACTTACTTGGGCTTGTTCCCCAAGTAGTCGACACTAGTGAATAAGGCTGGTTCCCTTACTCACGCACATCTTTTACCTAACTAGCTTTTAACCTCTGTACCTGGAGGACTTCTTCTTAGTGAATACGCGAAATTATTGTCGAGACCTTCTGTGTAGGACTGATACTCCATTAACTTGAGTATATTCAACTATTATTTGACAGATGATACACCACCACTCGACAGTATGCTTATAGATTGTCTGACTTATAAAGTCCAACAAACCCCTAACGAGATGCAAATAGCATCTGTGTGTAGACCTGAACTTAATAATGTATTAAAATCTACAAGCTTAACATAATCTAAATATACATATTAATATACAATAAATAAACAAATAATAAAATTTAAATGCAACAGAACTATAAATACAACTACAAATGTAAAGAAAGACACATGATATAGGAAATATTAAATATTAAAACAGATTTTTTAAGTAATATAACAAATAATATCTATATATATTATAAATTCAAATTATTTAAAATCCAACTCTTAATATGAAGATTAATACGCGATTTATGTCTAGAAAATAAACATGCTTCAGCAATAGTATACTCTTCCCGTAGATTACAACCATTATTTATTAGTGCTTTCAAAATATATTTTTGATTGATATTTAGCAATCGTGTCTCACTAAAAAGGTTGTGTTGTTTACCAAACGTTAAAATTTTGATAGCACGCTTTTGTATTCTTGCTATCGGCCCTAATGTATTTGAATAAGCTAAACCCCAACAAATAATTTCATAAAATAGGACGCTACAGAACAAAGCATGGTATAATTTTAATAAATCTTTTTTTTCAAGAATATATCTTATTTTATAGAAAACAAAAAGAAGGTATCTTACTTTTTTAACAATACTAAAAATATTTTTCTTCCAATTCCAATTTTCATCTAGTATAACACCAAGGTATTTAACTTCATTTACTCTTTTTATTTTATCACATCCACAGTTTAAATTATTATAACAAACATCATCATGTATTGTATTGTAGCGACATTTAAAATGAACATTTTTCTAATATGATAAGAACTATCTTCTGCGGTATTAGTGAACGTTCAACGATTTTCCTGACTAATGTTACAATCAAAAGTGTGAAATAAATATTTTTTACAAAAAATTGTACCGACTTTATTAGTTGGTGCACTGAAAAATACCAAATAATATTATTTCTATTGGTGCTGGTACTTGTGAAGTTGGTGCCAAAAGTTATTAATCTAACTGCAACTGCACAACTTCAAAAGTAACAGCACCAAATAGAATTAATATTATTTTGAATTTTTCACTGCACCAACTCATAATGTGGGTCCAATTTTTTGTAAAAAATATTTATTATGTTACAAAAAGTTATTTAATTTTGAAATATTCTGCTTAGGTCATGGCGCTAACGCCGTTAATTCATAAAACAACATTTTTTGTGGTAAAAGTTTACTTTTGTGGTTTTTGTTATAAAAGCCCTAGAAAATCAAATGTTTGCAAAAGTAGCTGTATTTTAGCATATTTTTTAATAAAATTGAGGCGGAAGACACAATGATTAATAAAAAAAGTACAAATGGTGTTCTTAAGACTCTCGACTTTTAGCTGGAATTTTCGATTAGGAAGTGTCTTTTCAATCCCAAATAGTATACAATCATCCTTGCATTCTATTAAACGGTAACATTCTTCAAAATTATCAAAAATATGCGTGAAAATACTAAAGATAACTAAGTTCGCGAAAAAGTGAGGTTGAATGATTGACTTGTGCAGTATAACTTTCGCAGCATTATATTATTTTATGAATTCCATTTCCAAGAATATTTGGTTTGAGAAAAAAAATAACTACAAAATCTTCTAGTAAAGCAATCACTGAATTCACATTTTCGAAAGTCTGAAGAAATGTTCGTCACCTTCGTCATCAAAAACTGCCATAATATCGTATTTTTGCTCTAAAGCAAGTATTTGCAAAAATAAAATTAGTAAATTTTAAACATGAAACTATACCTTTAGAAACTTAAAATCTGACAACGTGGCTTATGCAAAAGTTATGTTGGCAGTTTTGGCAACACTGGAATTGACAGTTTTCAAACGTCAAACACACTGCACAAGTCATTCATCAATTCGTTTAACCTTACTTTTTCACGAACTTAGATATATTTACTATTTTTACGCATATTTTTGAAGGATGTTAGTGTTTAATAGAATGCAAGGATGATTATAATCTGCATATTTAAAAGATACTTCTAAATCGAAAATTCGAACTAAAAGTCGTTATAATAACAAAAGCCGCTAAACTAGACTATTACCGCTTGATTTGTCAGCTCATCAAATTGTCGTACCGGTGCATAGTCTATTTATAGACCATGGTACCGGTGGCTTTAAATGAAATCGATTTTTAAGAATTAGGTAAACTCCAAAAATTATCTCATAATATATAGACACCCACAGATTTCATCGAAATCATTCTCTCCTACAGAGTTTAATAGTAGCAGAGATAAATATCTAAATATAAATTCAAAGTATCCAAGAATAATGATTTCCCATTTTAACCACAAATATTATTTCAGCAATCACGTTAAACAAATACACGATAAAATAAAATATTCCACTCGTTGAGACTCTTGGAACAGTATATACATATATTTATTTATATTTTATTGAAAACAAACAACATTTGTCAAAACAAACTAATATTTTGGATTTTGGGTTGGATTCAAAGAAATGCCGCCCAATCTATTTCAGCTATCGTCATCCTCTTGTGTCACTATACTCTAATAAGCATTCAAGGTTGCTTGATTTAAGCTAGGTATATTGTAGACTAAATTTTCTTTCAATGAATGAAGGTGTGACAGTCAAGTTTTTTAAGTATTTAAATTCGTATTCTGGCTAAACTCGTTTTCCATTTATCCCCTAACAAACAATATGTGTCACACCACACCGGTATCGGTACCCAAAAAAAGCAACAAATTGGACAAACTAACGCCTGAAATTTTCGGATTCAGCGACCTCTAAAACGTAAAGATCACTTGAAAACTGGATGCAGAACATTTCATACGATACAATATTTTCCTTACATATTAGCTTCTAAGGATAGCGGTAGAAAAGTAAAAGAACCGTTGAGTATATGTTTATCAAGAAATGTTTTTCGAATTATATGTTCTTCAGTCACTATAAACATTTCCAAAGCATTTCATATGCAGAAATACAGCAAAACAAAAACTTTTTGAAACAGTAATAATAAAGCTTAGTTTGTCACTGACTTCGCTCAAATTCTAGATGCTTAGATACCCAAAAATTAAATGATTAATAAATAATAACTTGGTAACCTGAACTTTGCCCCTAATATTTTTTGAAGTAATCTGCCTAATTGACTTTGATTCCTTAAAAGAATATAGGTACCTAAGTAGGTATTACAATAACCTTTAAAGAAATGATAATTTCATATAAACAACAAAGTAACCATTATAACGGGAACCTGATCGGTATACCTATGAATTTTTAGATGTAAAATTTGCAATAAAAACAGAAACTTACCTCTTTGAATCATTTGAATGAAATGCACATTCCATAACTTCACATCACAGTTCTATCATATCAAAATTTATTTTTAATTAAACAAAAATTAGAACACGACAAAGCACTGAACTTGACCAAACCGATTCATCAAGTGAACTTATCTATATTAAAATCTGAATCTGCAATTTTGCATCGAAAATTGTATCTATGTCTATCATCGTCACAGTCGACTAGGTTTTGTTTCAAGGCGCTAGCCTCTGATTGGTGGACGCGACTTCGGCAACTACAGCGACTTGGTGAATTCTTGGAAAATTATAGCAACCACCCCTCAATATTTACAAATTATTCCAAGAAAAATACACACTTGCTCAAACTGGTCTTCGTGTTTCGTGTATGCTTCTGGGATTTGAAAGGAAAGGAAATCTTCACGTACCTTCTCACCTTAGTGACTTTAGATAATTTCAATATTATTTTGAATGTAGAATAACTAATTAGGAACGAATCTACACAGAAATAATATTTTGTTATTAAAGTTGAGGAATATAAGGCATATTATATACGTAAGGAAAGGTTATAATTTCAATTACATTTCAGGGTAATGAAAATATTTTTAATTGAGGTATATTTTAAAGGTAAAGTAGATACGTTCTTGATACTTGTAAGGACAGGGTGGCCACCAAAATGTTATAGCAAACGAAATAAAAATTAAAAACACGTATTTGCGTAATAATATTGAAAGTTGCTGTTATACTTAGTTATAAATAGTTATAAAATATGACAATTTTGTCTCTCTGAATGTCGGTGAATGTGTAGATTCGGCTCCAAAGGATTTTGGACAATTTTTTTGCTTAGTTACAGAAGCGTGAAGAGAATAGGGGTGCTGGGTATGGAAAAATAGATATTTAGTGATATTCTTTTAGTAGTAATTTGACATATATAATACTAAATTAACCCGATAAATAAAAAAGTGATAGAATTAGCGAAAACGGAGCCAAAAAAATACAAGGGGAAGGAAAAATTAGCTTGCCGCTATTTAAGTTGTAGATAAAGCCATTGTGCGATGTTGCCAAAATAACACGTTTGTACGGACATCCGATACATCAAGTCGAATTTATTTGTATCAATAAAGTAATAAATAAATAAATAACCAATAAAATATTGGATAACACGCCATCAAAGTAAACAGTGCAGCAGCGCAGTGGCGCACAGACCTGTCGGAATTAGGAGAAATTCGAGGTGAAAATAGTAAACTTTAGAATTTTTTCCTTCGCCAAGATGAAGTGAGCGCCTAAATTATCGAGATCCTTTGGAAGCGGATCTACACATTCACCCGAATGAGAATTATTCTAATCGAATATGGTAGGTAAGTTTAATAAATATATTTTACAAGAAATTGAACCGAAGTTATTAGTTGGTGCACTGAAAAATACGAAATAATATTAATTCTATTGGTGCTGTTACTTTTGAAGTTGTGCAGTTGCAGTTAGATTGATAACTTTTGGCACCAACTTCACAGGTGGTACCAGCACCAATAGAATTATTCTTATTTCGCATTTTTCAGTGCACCAACTAATAACGTCGGTCCAATTTTTTGTAAAAAATATTTATTTTAAACTTTTGAGTGTAATATTAGTCACGAAAATCGCTGAACGTCGCTAATACCACTAATATCCTATAACCCACGTATATTCTTTGCTTGTCCTTGTTATTATATGTAGAGATATCAGAACATCGCTGCGGAAATACGCTTGAATATTTTAGTTGTTACCATTTTAACACTGATTTTACTCGAAAACCGTAACTCTAAGGGAAAAATGTTCATTATAAATGTTGCCACAAATAATTATGTCTTTCATATAGTGTCCATAAATTTTCAATTTTTTGAAAGAAGTCGTCCTCTCCACGTACCAAAAATGCACATATTTGAGAATTTAACATGCATCTTACTCGAAAACCGTAACTCTTTTGAAAACATGTTCAATTTAAACGTTTCCGGATATTGTCCTATACTTATTTATACAAACTCAGATTTTCGATTTTCGAGAAAATTTGCCCCTACACCCCCTTCGGGGGCGGTTTGCGGAGGGAAGGGGATTTCGGATTTGCGTTTTTATGAATATGGGACCATTTCTCAAGCTTCCTCTTTCAAATAAAATCGGGGTTCGTCGGTCAAAAATAAAGCCGCCACTTGTCCGGTTACTTCTTCTCAACCCCGTAACGGATTTTGATGCAGTTTTCACTATCGTTTGGAGATTTCTTTCACAAGTAGATTATATGTACCTACAATACATTCTGCATCAAGTTTTTGTATAATGCTATACAGGGTGATTTATGAACGCCGTCCATTATAATTTTTCCAAATTGCAGTCGGATTAGAAACTAGAAATTTGGTGTGCAGTCATATAATACACATTCGATCATGTTCGTTCTACCTAGAATCTTTTTAGCCCTAAACAGTTGTAAGGGATATACCCAAAGTTAATAGGTACCTACCTACAACTTTCTCTCTTTGAAATATTCATGCCCAGACAACATCAAAATGGTAATGTGCAGGAAAACTTCGAAATCCAGCAGAAAGAATACAACATCCAACAGAATATTATCATTATTCCTCTAACAAAATCAGCTCTGATACCCAGACTGAAGGTCATACATTCCAGTTATTTTTAGCTACATCTTTTTTTTTTGGGACAAATGGATTCATAGCAATAAATTTATACCAAGATGGATTCATAATCTATTAGTAAAAATAATCAGGAAAGAGAGACAATACAATAATGAATACTATTCTATAGATACAAAAGATACTATGATATTTATTTCAAGTCACAGTCTGAATCTTAATATTGAATGCTTCTCTTGGTTTGAATATCATCCAGAACAGCTTGCAGTTCTTCATCCTCGAATCTACCCTCTAGAGATGGTATAAGTGATTTGGCCTCCTCGGTAGTTTCAGGGCAGAGATTTGCAATAGCAGCCAATTCAAATTTGTGCAGTTTTTTCTGCATAAGAAGGCTGAAAAAATTTTTTTTTAAGGTGAATGTCTTATTTAGCGGCTTTTGCTATAATAGCCCTAAAAATCAAATATTTGCAAAAATAGATGTATATTAGCATAACTTTTAATAAAATTGAGGCGGAAGAAGCTATTTTTAATGATTCACTAATAAAAAAAAAAATGGTGAAAATTAGGACCTATCACAAACGTTGTATTGGCAGTTATGGCAACACTGGAATTGACAATTTTCAAACGTCAAACATACTGCACAAGTCAATCATCAATTCGTCTAACCTAACTTTTTCGCGAACTTATGTTTACTATTTTCACGCACATTTTGCTTATCTTGAATAATGTTAGTGGTTAATAGAATGCAAGGATGATTATATCCTATTTGAGATTGAAAAGATTCTTCCAAATCGAAAATTCCAGCTAAAAGTCGTAAGTCCTAAGAACACCATTTTCCGATATTTTTATTAACAAATCATTAAAAATAGCGTTTTCCACATCAATTTTATTAAAAGTTATGCTAATATAAATCTATTTTTGCAAACATTTGAGTTTTTAGAACTTTTATAGCAAAATCTGCGAAACTAGAATACCTTTTTTTTAAATATTGTCTATTAAAAAAGTAGATCTATGTCAGATTTGAGTGGAACGGTCAAAAATTGCCATGTTGTAACATTGGAATTGGATAATAACTAATCAGATGTTTAGGTAACCTAACCAATCAATATAACTTCAAAATTGCAATATTCATCGTGATAAATTTCAGAATCAAGTTTATCGCGCTTATTTATCTGTTAAAAAGGTCTATAAAAAGTTCCTAACTGATGGAAAGAGGTGCATGTTATTTTTTTTTTAAACTATAATTTAATTACACTCACTTTCTAACAGCTGAAATGGTTTCCTTGTTTTTAAATTTTCTAAAACGATCAGTGTACGTCAATGTTTTCATGAATACATCACTGAATTCTTGTTCATCTTCAGCTGATTCATTTTGATCTTTTCTATGCTCTAACAACATGTGTACCTCTGATATCAGCAGTGTTTCAGCATTCTCAAATTCTGAAAAAACACCACACTGATTAAGAAAAATCTAATAGCTAAGCATACATATAATATACCAACAACACTCTTTAAAAATGACCTCTCAAGAATATTAAGTAATAAAATACTTACCTTGACAACAGTTTCCACTAATGCTATAAAATAATTCAAATATGTACAAGATGAACGTCTTTTTATCTATAACAAACGCTACAAATTTAAAGAAAGCAAAAAACAAATACATTTTTTTAACTTGGATACTTGTATATTTTATGCTAATATAAAAAACAGTATCATAAACTTTAATCACAATATACATATAAATATAATGAACATAACCTCACTCTTTCCTTATAAAACCATTCTCAATCAAAAAATCATACAACTTTCTCGTCTTGTTCACATCAATTTTCAACAAACGCCTTGCAGTCTGCAACTTGACACAGCCCGTTTTCGCCTGCTCCGTCGTCAGAACATCTCTCAGCTGCAAATAAGTGGCCGGTACTAGTCTGATGTTGCGACAAAGTTCACGTTCATTGTCCGACAACTTGGTGTAGCCTGGCATGCCGACAATTTCGATGGGGGCACAGATGCGTCGTTTCGAGAATTTCGTCATGTCCAAGGTGGCGTCTTTGTTATGTTTCCAATTGAATTGGGCGCTGGTGCGGAAGAGTTTCAGTGCCTTTCGATTTTGTTCGTGTATCTCGCTTAGTTTTATAAATAGTTTGCCCTCTTCTAATGTTTGAATGCCTTTTTTACGTAGTAGCATAAGTCTATAATAAGAGATTAGGTAGGTATATTACATCATTAATTGTTTTATGGACAATGTCATATTCAGAATAAGTATAATTATTGGGATAGTTAAATTGCCTACTAAACCCAACGTCACTATGAGAATATTTCTTTGTATTATTAGTCTGTTGGAACATTTTCGATCGATCGAGCAGTTTAAAAGAACAATAATTCGAAATAAGCTATTGCAAATGAGAACATAAGTGACTGATTACCAATTACTAGTCAGTAATCAGATAGTTGACAGTTGACAGGTAAATAATAGTGTAACATAACCTCACTTTCGTTTCTCCTATTACCCAATTCAATTTATGCACATCTACATAACAAGAAGATTGGAAACAGGAGATTCAACTCGCTCTAAAATCCGTGTAAAATTTCATACAGTTTGTTTCACGAATGTTGGCGTCTGCCTTGAAAACACGAAAAATGGATCAATCCAACTGACGGAAGTAAATCAATAGCGTAACGATTTCGAGCTAAGATATGGCATTTAAGGAAGTTCATATAATTAGAGGAAAAACTATCGATTGATTAAATAAGCGAACATAATATGAAAGATTAATTATCAACAATAATGCGTACACCCAAAATAGAAATTCATTTCTTGAGTTATGAAATATAAATTTATGGACCTGAATTATCTGAAATGTCACAATGACTTTGTGACGCCTATGAAATAAATATTGCGTTGCCTTCGGACATACGTGCAGCGCCCTGTCATTGTATAAAAGGACATAAGCTTGACATACTGATGTCGTAGCTTAGATCGACAAACGTAGTAGAGAATTTTATGATAATGAGATGCGATGAGACGTATAGCGGCGATATGTACGTAGCTCGTGAATGATGACACACAATAGCCATGATTCGTGAAACAAACTGTGCGCATATCTTTCTTTTGTAAATGCGTCTTTGCGCACCATGCCTTGCGCAACAAGAGGCTCTCGCTTCAAAAAGACAGCAGATCATGACACGAAGGTAAATAAATGGAACATTGTAATAGTCAAAATGCTCGTCAATGTTCGTCGTACACGAGACCATGCCCCTGATGTGCAACTTTTGTAATCTCATGTGGCTACGTGGAGTATAGTTTAGTAAGTTTACTCTCCTGTTTCCAGTCTGCCTGTTACATAACCTCATTCATTATAAATATATTGGGAAAAGTCTAGTTTAGCGACTTTTATTATAAAAGCCCTAAAAAATCAAATGTTTGTAAGAAAAGATGTATTTTTTTTAGCAAAATTTTTAATAAAATTGAGTCGGAAGGCGCAATTATTAATGATTTATTAATAAAAAATTTAAAAATATCGTTCTCGAAACTTATGACTTTTATTTGGAATTTTCGATATGGAAGTATCTTTTTAATCCCAAATGGTATATAATCATTCTTGCATTCTAATAAACGATACCTCGCGAAAAAATGAAGTTAAACGAAGCGATGATTGAGTTGTGCACTTGTCCAGTGTGTTCGGCGTTTAAAAACTGTCAATTCCAATGTTGCCAAAGCTGCCAACATAACGTTTGCGATATTGAACATATTCTTACATACACGATAACGACAAATACTTGCTTTAGATCAAAACAGATTTCTGACAGCTCTCAGATAATGTCGTGTTATTACCACAATTCTCACAATTTTTGGAGTTCACTAAAATCCTATGAATATTTTAAAAATGCAATAGTTCGTCTTAATTTTCACTTCAAAAACTAACTTGCCATTCAAAAAGAAGTTAAAACTATAAATTTATATAATATGTTGAGCTCAGTTGTTATAGTCGTAAATTTTTTCTAAAGCAAATATTCTTGGAAATTGAATTCATAAAATAATCTAATGCTGCGAAAGTTATACTGGCAGCGTTGGCAACATTGATATTAACATCACTTGGATGTTGAATATCAATATCATCAATTCGTCCAACCTCACTTTTTCGCGAACTTATGTTTACTATTTTGAGGCATATTTATTTTTATCAATAAACCATTTAAAATAGCGCCTTCTGCCGCAATTTTATTAAAAGTTATGCAATAAATATTTTTTACAAAAAATTGGACCGACGTTATTAGTTGGTGCACTGAAAAATATAAAATAATATTATTTCTATTGGTGCTGTTACTTGTGAAGTTGTGCAGTTGCAGTTAGATTGATAACTTTTGGCACCAAGTTCACAAGTACCAGCACCAATAGAAATAATATATTATATTTTATATTTTTCAGTGCACCAACTACTAATAAAGTTGGTCCAATTTTTTGTAGAAAATATTTATTTCACACTTTTGAGTGTAAAATTAGTCACAAAAATCGTTGAACGATCACTAATACCAATGAAGATAGTACTTATCCTGTTACCCACGTATATTCCTTGTTTGTAATTGTTATTATTGAGATCTCAAAACATCGCTGCGGAAATACGCATAAATATTTTAGATGTTACCATTTTAACACCGATTTTACTCGAAAACCGTAACTCTAAGAAAAAAATGTTAATTATAAATGTTGCTACAAATAATTACTTATGTCTTTCATGTAGTATATATATATATAAATTTTCCACATAGCAAAAATACATATATTTGAGAATTTAATATGCCTCTATTTCGAAAACCGTAACTATTTTGAA
The DNA here is from genome assembly GCA_958507055.1 of Crioceris asparagi. NCBI lineage: Eukaryota > Metazoa > Arthropoda > Insecta > Coleoptera > Chrysomelidae > Crioceris > Crioceris asparagi. The sequence continues at coordinate 79,009,425 of OY293829.1, read as the reverse complement.
AAAAATTTCGATTTCAACGTTTCCGGATAATGTCCTATATTTAATTATACCACCTCAGATTTTCGATTTTCGAGAAAATTTGCCTCCTCCACTCCTTTGGGGGCGGTTTTCGGAAGGAAGGCGATTTCGGGATTTGAGTTTTTATGAATATGGGACCATTTCTCAAGCTTTTTCTTTCAAATGAATTGAAAATCATCAAAATCAGAGCTCGTTTACTATATAAAAGGCGCGCACAAACCAAAAAAAAAACGGCAGTCAAATTGTATACCACCTCCATTAGGGGTTTGTCGGTCAAAAATACACCTATGTTTGCAAACATTTGATTTTTTGGGTTTTTATAAGAAAAGCCGCTAAAATGGACTATTAATATATATATTGAATAGAAAATCCTTTCCTCTTCCTTTCATTTCTTATATATAATTTACTATATATAAGTGTTTACGTGGTCTATGGGTACAAGAATTGTTAGCTTTTTTGAATACATAGATCAACTAAAGCAGACAAAATTAATTTATAGATACCAAATATATACTAGAAATAAGAAAACATAAAACTGTTGTGTATATTCCAATTAATTTCAAATATTGCTCACAATAATTTTATCCATATATTTTCTTCTTGTCCAAGACACGACGAACAACATTTAGTTTAGTTTTAGCCTGTCAACCTTTTCCTATGCATTGCCTCTCCCGTTCCTTATCAGTTGGTCGCATTATTTTAGGCAATATAACATGATAGATAATCGTATATGTTACCAGAACATAAATAGGCAATCGTCTTCGGAATCTCAACACATCTTTAGTAGTTGTCATAATAATTTGGACAAAAAACTTCAAAATATAAAAAGTGATTTAAATTTATAGTCCAGGAAAGATATCACCAAATATAGGGAGTCGGTCATGAAGCATTTGAGAATGACGCTTCAATCAAATCTCCTCAATAGTGCATTTTTTTTTGTTACAAAAACTCTTTATTAGTTACACTTAAATATACAAAATAATATTAATTCTACTAGTGCTGGTAACATTGTATTTGGTATCATTAAACAAAATGCACAAGACATAAGAATCTTGTATGTCGAAATCATCACTAGTAACCTAACCTAGAACTCTTGACATTGACAGTGACAGGATCTCACTCATCCGTTGTGCCATCTGGTGAGTGGTGAGCACAATAACGATAATTCCCCATTAATTTTATTTTGTATTTTTCAGTGCACCAACTAATAAAGTCGGTTCTAGTTTTTGTAGAAAAGCTTTATTTCAACATTTGACATGAAAATCGTTGAACATCAACTTATATACCTACAGTAACTCGGAAAGTCGTTAATTTTTTTTAAAAGTGTCCAATGTAAATCGTCCCGGATATGATCGCTTCTTTATTTTTACCATCTCAAATTTTCGAAGGTCTAAAAAAATTTAAAACAAGTTATTTTTTGCGGAGCAAGGACGTGTTGGATTATTTCTCAACACTCCTTTTTTTAATGAATAAAAATCTATCAATATCGGAGCACGTTTACTATGCGCACATAACTCACAGTCGAAATGTATGAACCTCATTCGTCTGCGAAGTCGGTTGAAAAAAATAATTTTCAATCTTTTTTATGTAAATTCAATATTTCCTGGACTATAACTACCTGACCCAGTTCAAAGATAATGTTTATGTGTACAACAAACATATCTACATATCCACGTTCATTGATTATGTTTTTACCTGAAAATGACCGGAAATGACATGTATCAGATTTGTTTTTTTGTCAAAATTAATCAGGCAATTATTATCAGCTACTTATAGTTAGGTAAGTATTGGACTTATCAATGTTCCAAATGCATTATTCATGATATTGTTGATAATAACACCTATTTTTCATTAAGATATGCTAACTGAATTCCATTGAATACATATAAAGGAGTTTCAATAAGAATCTATTAATGTGTTTTGACTAGGTATCATCACCTTTTTGTTGGAGACTATAACGGATACATTCAATATCTTTATATTATTATGAAGACTTTAGCTAAAAGGTACTGTGTAAAGAAAAATATGATTTCAATGTTTCTTTCTTGTACGGCATTAAGGAGAAAAAGATGAGATAGAAAAAAATATATATAAAAGGGTAAAGAGTTAACAATTGCTGCCAAACGATAGGTATGTCGAGAAAATAATTTTATGACATTAAAGGTCAAAGTTCGATATAATTAATGGTCGTGTCCACAGCAGTGTCTCATCGCTTAGTAATCAGAAATCAAAAAGTTGACGTCTTTAATATGACAGCTCTCACTAAACAATAGTGTAACATAACCTATCTTTTTTTCCGCTATTTTCTATTATGGACATCTATCGTTCCGTTTAACACATCTTGTTAATATATATATATATATATATATATATATACATCTCGGTATCATTCTGGCGTCCTTTCAAAAAACAGTAATGAAGCGTCCTTGCCGTATATATTTCACTTCGCCATCAATGTGAGCTCCGTTCATTCTATAGCCGTTTGGGCGTCCAATGTATATAATAATTTCAATCTTACAAACAATAGAGCGTCCATACGGTGTATATTTATTTCATTTACAGTGAATACAGCGTCCGGCGCTATTGCCAAATGTGCAGTGGAATGGGATGATGAAATGTGATTTTAAATATATTTCTCGTATTTTGAAACTACCAGCGACTGCCTAGCATTGTTTGTTTCTCCGAATAGTATTTCATCTGACTTTTTGTTCCTTAAACTTTATTATAATTACTCAATTGTCATATATTCTATAATTCAATTTATACAAAATGGAATTGTAGATGCTAATGATTTTAAAATATAAACTCATTTTCATCTTTGTCATTATTTCTGTCTCCAACATCAAATAGAAATAGAAATATTTATTTCATGTAAACAATTAGGCACGTATACTTTTGTCCTGGATAGTGATATAGATCACACCAAATAAAATAAATTAAAATACGCTTCAGATGAAGACATAATAAACATACAAGTGACCAAGTACATATAACTTAATTCAAGACAAGGATTATGAACATGTTAAAAAAAGAAAATAATAGTAATAACAATCTAGAAAAAAGGGTAAAAAAGGATTACCTACATAAATGTACTTACAACATGTTCCAGATAATCATCTAAGAAGTTAAAACGGTGTTGTGTTAAATATTTACGGATCTTAATTTTGAGTGATGCACAAGACATATTATTATCTTTGAATTGTTTGGCAAAGCATTATTCAATTTTATGCCCAGAAATTTATAGGAATTATGGGTCTATGTCTGAATAATGGAGGACAGATGTAGTTTTTTTCTCTTGTATTATAAGAGTAAACATAATTGTACTGGATTCTTTGGCATGTTTTTTATATGAAGCAGGCACTGCAAAATGCAGCAACATGGTAATTGCAGTATGTTCAATTTTTCTAACAATGGCTTACAGTGATCATCATATTTGCTGGATGTTATTATTCGAATGACTTTTTTTGTGCAATGCATATTTTGGGGCTGTGACATGTGTTTCTCCAGATTATCAAGCCATACGGTCACTATTATGCTATGAAACATAACAAAATATGCCACTCTTAGATAATCTTTATCTACATTCAGCTTCAGTTACCTGAGAGTATTTCCCTTTTTATAGATAGGTGTAACTTTGGAAACCTTGAGAATATCTGGAAAAATACATGTACTTATACGAAGATTAAATAGATTCGGTAAAGAAATCGCTACATTTTTATTTATCTGCGGCTCTAGAATTTTTCAGTTTATGAACAATGTTCAATAATTCTGATTAACTTGTTGGGTGTAGGTAAGAAGTCAAATGGTTTACTGCTATTTTTTGCATGCAAGAATCGAAGGGATTTGCAATATAGTTCGCAGAATTTTGCATTAAATTGCTTATGCAATGTTCAAAAGAGTTGGCAAAGTCCTCAGCGGATAAATTGCTCTCATTCCTTAGGTTATCAGTTTTATCTAAATTTGTATTTAATATTCCCCAGACTGACTTTTGCTTATTTTTGATTCAGATATTATCTTATTATTAAACTCCACTTTTTTCGATTTGTTAATGTTAAGTAATTCGAAGCTATCCAGCGTCCTGGTCACTTCGGCAATAGTATGAACCTGGGTTAGTTGTGACTTTAGATTTTTAATATCAGGAGAATTGTCTCGTCCTTGAAGCTAGCAGAGCAAAGTGAGCAGAATCAAAATTACAAATTTGGTGCTTGCAGAGCTAATTAATTGCTAATTAACTGCTGTATACCGAAATGAATTGCTCTTATAGTTTTTTTAATGGCTGCTTTGCTAGCTGTAAATCTAAAGCTAGCAGAGCAACATTTAAAAATATTTTTTTAGTACTTATTTTTTTGTGTTTATAGGGCTAATTAAGTTCTAATTAAGTGCTTTATTCAGAAATTAATTACTCATATGGTTTCTGGAAAATGGCTGCTTTGCTTTAAAAAATCAACTTTTCCGAGAAAATTTTATTTGGTGCTTGTAGACCGAATAAAGTGCTAATTAATTGCTGTATTCCAAAATTAATTGGTCTTACATTTTTTTAATGGCTGCTTTGCTAGCTTTAGATCTAAAGCTAGCTGAGCAACCTTTAAAAATATTCATTGAGAACTTCTTTTTTAGTGCTTAAGGTCTAATTAAGTGTTGTATTCCGACATTAATTGCTCTTATGGTTCTTAGGAAAATGTATGCTTTGTTTTTAAAAAATATTTTTTTCTAGAAAATCGTAGTTGATGTTTGTAGAGCTAATTAAGTGCTAATTATTTGCTTTATTCCGAAATTAATTGCTCTTATAGTTTTTTCTAAATAGCTGCTTTACTAGCTTTAGATCTAAGTCTAACAGAGCAGCCTTTAAAAATCAACTTTTCGAGAACTTCTTTTAGTGTTTATAGGGCTAATTAATTGCTGTATTCCAAACTCAATTGTTCTTAAAGTTTTCGGAAAATGACTGCTTTGCTTCAAGAAACACTTTTTCGAGAAATACTTTTTCGTGCTTGTAGAGCTAAATAATTGCTAATTAAATGCTGCATTCCGAAACTATCGGCTCTTATAGTTTTTAGAAAATGGCAGAGATTGTCGCTATCAGAGCAAAAACATATAATCTATACACCCGATATATAAACTATATCGGTAACCATTATTTGAGGTATTTTTTATAAAAAATCAATAAAACTTACATATTTCCTATGTTATTTAATCAAGTACTGTATCCCGAAATTAATTTCTATAATTTCTATAATATTTCGGCCAATACAATTATATCCGTAAGAAAAGTACTTACCGACGTGGTTAGTAATGAACTTATCCACCGGTAAACCTATCTTACAGTCATAGGAACAATACGTTTAGCAATCGAAAACCGTCCGGTGCTACAAAAATTAAGTTTTATCCCTTAGCTTTTTGGTATCAGAATTGTACATTTCTTCATTGGGAGAGATAATAAATTCAAAACCATTAAAATCTCAATTTTAAAGTGGAATTAAAAATGGATTACATAAAATTAAGTACTTTCAAGTTGCCCGGTATACCTTTAAAGCTATAAATATCCCCACAATAGATAAATTGACATTTTTATTTGTCTTAAAAGAACGTTCTCTCTCAAAAAATTATTAGAGCAATTAATTTCGGAGTACCGCAATTAATAAGCCCTACAATCGCTAAAACAAAAGTTCTGAAAAATTATGATTTTCAAAGGTTGCTCTGCTAGCTTTAGATCTAAAGCTAGCAAAGCAGCAATTTTTTTAATATCAGAGCAATTAATTTCGGAATACAGCAGTTAATTAGCACTTAATGAGCTCTACAAGGACCAAATAAGATTATCCCGAAATAATAGATTTTTAAAAGCATCCATTTTCCGAAAAACTATAAATAAGAATAAATAATTTCGGAATACAGCACTTAATTAACAATTAATTAACCCTAAAAGCACTATAAAAGAAGTTCTAAAAAAGTAAGTTTTCAAAGGTTGCTGTGCTAGCTTTAGTCTAAAGCTAGCAAAGCAGCCATTTTCCAAAAAAAACTATAAGAGCAATTAATTTCGGAACACAGCATTTAATTAGCTCTACTACAAATTTGTATGTTTGATTCTACTCACTTTGCTCTGCCAGCTTTAGGGACGTAGAAATCTCAACATTTCAAAGTTATTTTCAGGGATACATAACTTTTTTTATGGAAAACGAGATGTTTAAAGATCTGACAGAGTAAACTAAATGAGCAGCTTTTGTTTCTGGATCTAAATGGCATATATTTCAGATCATTTCATCTAATGCAGCTGTGAAACCTGAGATAGATTTTTTTGACATTGGTCGACACATGATAAAATTCCTTTATGGTCGGACAAGTGCGGCTCTATGACTTCAAGAATGAAAATGTTATCATCTAAATTTGTGAACAGATTATCGACTCTAGTTTCTCTAGATTTAGTTATCCGCTGGTGTCAACAAAAACTTTTTCTAGCATATCATGTGATAAAAAATATGTTTGCATTCAGTTAATTTATTGTCACTGGTTTTAAGTCTTAAAGCTATAATTGAAAGTCACCGACAGCCTGTACCTTATTATTGGAGTTTTTTTCTGATAATATTCTGTGCAGATAATATTAAAATAAATTACTATCACCATCCGGTGATCTATAGGCACAACAAAAACTAATTTTCATATTTTTAAGCTGTGTTAATTCTGCATCTATCTTCGCGCAAAGATCTTTTACACAAATGTTATGGAAATCTAAATTGGTCTTAGTATAAATGCCACCATGAATACAAATCTGTCGAATATGACTTATTAGTCTATATCCTCGCGGAATACGATACGATAGAGATAATGTCCTCCATTTTAAATGAAACGTCTGTCAGTAGTAGTACGTCAATATTGTTCGTATTGTTAGTTCACTTTGTTCCTAATACATTGAATAATGATTAAAAAAAAATTTAAATACATACTATAAATAAAAAAAAATCAAAGAATGGTTTTTATCTAGAGCGATTTTTTCTTCTATAGATTCGAATGGCACCAGGTTTATCCAGATGATCACAAACAAATAATTTATAAGTGCTTCGAATATATATCAGAAGACCCTATATGAGTGTAAAAGTCGTTGAAATGAAATTCATGTGTTTCGTTGTTGCCAGATTGCCGGACGCCCAATACGCGATGGAATGAAAGTTAACGTATTCAAAATGAATATTTTAGCGCCGCGCTGCGCCAGATATATCGAACTAATTATATTCGAATATCAATCAAAAATCTCTTGGGACGTGCATGGAGCGTCCTTCCAATTTTTGTTCCATCGGTTAAGATGATCATCTTGACCAGAATTACACTGATGTGTAATAGAGCGTCCGTATACGGACGCTCAATTACCACGGACGCTCTATTAAATGCAATTCGTCAATGTACGGACGCTCTATTGATAGGAAGATATATATATATATATATATATATATATATATATATATATATATATATATATATATACAGAAAATACTGTATCTTCTTCTATTTTTCAATTTCTCTGATATGTGTTATTATTGAATTAAATTATTTCAAATCATTTGACAAACGTCAGTTTTAAGCAACGTCCCCCTTCGACAGCGACCAATGCGGCAGAAAATGGTAGCTGAAAAAAGACTGGACGCTAAGCGAACCACTTTTTTAGGCTCGTTTCAATACCTTTCTGTATAATTGTGGTCGTGTCCACAAGATACTGATTTTTGATTACTGATTACTACGCAATTGGTAATCAGACACTGCTGTGGACACGACCAATATATACCAGGTGATTCATTAACAATAACTGCTCCAAGAATATTCAACCCTGAATAATCCAAATAGGTTTGTATCATCCGATGAGAAAATAAATACGATAAAACCCATTGTAGAAAAAGACGGAAATGAGTTTCTTGTGTGTGAATTTGAATATCCTTGTACCACTAAACGATAATTAAAAACAGTTATCTATAAGCAGACGGAACATTTCAAGAATTCTTGTCGCTCAAAAATGACAAAAGTAACGAATAATTAAGAAAAGTTCAAGGTTATATAAAATATCTGACAACATCAACAAATTATACCTTGAAATTTGTATCTTCAATTCACCAACTCTATGCAAACCCTCCATGAGCATATCAAAGCGCATCGGCTGACAAAATTGCATAAATCTAATCAACTTTTCATAATTACTCTTCGATATAGTCAAATCGTATCTATGCAACCAAGAAATCGTCTTTCTAAGCAACAGCAAACCATGTCTACTGACAATATTCTTCCAACGTTGTCGTTCCAGCAATTTCCTATTGTAAATTTGCACCAATGAGCACTGCAGCCTGGCCAATAGCTCGTATTGAGGATCATCTTCATCGATTGTCTCCAAATGGGCAATTATGTCTTCGGCATTTTTGTTGTACTCATTTTCAAATTCTGATCTTGCCGGATTGTAGCCTGCCAGCGATTTGTAACCGATGGTGTTTGATAAATATCGCGGTGGTTCATCGCTATCCAACAAAGAGAACCTATAGGGCACCACAATGGGTGGAAACACAGCTGAATCACGCTGCGGCATCACTGGCAGACCTACAGAACCATTACGTTTCAAGTAAAAGTACTCGTAATGTTCCACAATCTCATCGACTGTTCTATTTGGGAATTCTTGAGCCACCAAATTCCAATTACCATAGTTGAGAATTGCATCGAGCAATGTTAATTCCTCATCGGCAGTCCAATCGGAATTTTCATACAAAATAAATTTGGTGTTTGCAATCTTGTAGTCATGATCACTTTTGTGATTGAGAAATTCGGCTCCATTACAAAAACATGCCATACAAATATTGAGATCACATTTATCACATATAATGTATTGATTAAGCACTTCACTATAGCAATTGGCACAATATAATGAGTCTGAATTTTCGAGAAAATTAACTTGCGAAAGGCAAGATATCATTCGGTTTCTTGAGAGGTCATCTATAAAATATCCACACATAATAGTTTGGAATTTAAAAGTAAAAGTAACACTTACCTTTGGGAAACTGTAGATCTGCAGCATCTTCGTCCGTAAGATCGGTATTTGTATTCGCCATTTTTTTCAGATAAGGCTCAAGTAAACAGTGAAACACTAACCGCGAACGTTCCAAACAAACTTCCACAAAGATTTTTTCGAATTGAGACTATTGTTAGGTTAGCTCGATTTACTTTGACAGATATGTGAAATAGTATTTTGAGCATAGATAAAATATATACACGGGTGTATAGTATGTTGCCTGACGCATGGTAACAAAAACAAGCCCAATACAAAAACAACTAATGTTACACTCTTCAATCAAAATTGTGAAATAAATACTTTTTACAGAAAATTTGACCGACTTTCTTAGTTGGTGCACTGAAAAATAAGAAATAATATTAATTCTCTTGGTGTTGGTAATTTCGAAGTTTGTAGGCACCAACTCCAAAAGTACCAACACCAATATTATTTTGTATTTTTCAATGCACCAACTGATAAAGTCGGTTCAATTTTTCGTAAAAATTATTTATATATCTCTAAATAGACTACTATTATAACTCTTACAATTATGTGCTATAATGCATTGTACTTATACAGTCTTTGCTCTCTTGTTCAAATGAATAAAGTTATTCAACATTTTATTTGCAACATTATAATTAGACCAACATTTCGTGACAACATTTGACAGAAAAAATACATTCGTGAATTAATAATTACCCTCAAATTATCGTGAATATATGAACAGAGATTTGTTTGGAATATTTTTACCTAATAGCCGACAATTTAAATGAAAAATTGTTATTTTAAATGCTGCACTCACGCAATGGACAGGACCGTTTGGAAAAACAAGTTAAATTTTTGAATATATCAACGAAAATATTAATATAAAAATTTACATTTGGCCTGTAGTTCTCAGTTCTATGTATATATATAGATTAAAAAAGTTGCAGAGTTGTACAAATCATAACTGTGATTTTCTTCTGATTTGCTTCTTCGATGTTATGAGTTTTATCTGTTAGTTTAAAGATGAGAGTTTTTCGGAGAAAAAAAAACTGTGGAGTGCTTGTCTCAACAGTAGGAAAATTCAATTGTGACCAGGCCATAGACAAAATTACCTTTAAATTGGAATATAAAATGAAATCCTCTTTTAAGACAGACCTGTTAAATCTCTGTACAATAAAGATGCATGTAGATATTTAACGATATCTATAAGAAAGGATGTCAATGTTGATGTTGCTTTCAGTTTGTGGCTGTTATAGTGTCAGCTAGATTTTGTGATTTTACAGTAAGTAGGACGTTAAATTCATGTTTGTCTTCCAAAAATCGTCAATATTTCATGTTCAATTAACGGGGCTTTCAGAGAAATCCAATTTATAATTATTTTGAGGGGTTGGGATCGCATTATCTTTGGAAACGAGGGTATACTCTTAGCCTCCTCCGTATGGGCTATCCTGTTTTCTCAGCCTAAAAGCCTTATTGTTCTTTCCAACGAGCATAAAACGTTGAATACGACTTTGATTCGGAGCTCAAATGAATCCAGACTGCCTGGCTTTCATTTATGTATCCTGGTATAGAGATATTAGGGCTAGGTTTCTCCACAAACAACCAGATATTAAAATTCCTTGATCATGGAGTAACATATTTTAAATGATCTTATTTTTTGGCCAAGTTCCTCAAAAAATATTTTTTCAGCCGAAAGCTTAATCCATAACTGTAAAGTTCAAATTAAAAATTAAGTACCTATCTTGAAAAAAATGTGGCTTGTTATCCACTGAAATACTAAAATTATTTTTAGATGCTGCTCACATCGTCCTGGATAGTCGACATTTTCTTATTTCTTGCGGCAATTGTCTACCTTCTTTACAAATACTCTACTAGAAACTTCAATTATTGGTCCAAACGACACGTCTATCATCCCAAACCAGTAGCATTCTTTGGAAATTTTGTCGACATTAGTCTTTTTAAAACAACCATCGGTGAATGGTTGAAGACACTATACGATGGTACGGATGATCCATACTTTGGAATTTTCGTCTTTGATCGACCAAAATTGGTGCTGAAAAGCCCCGAACTGATCAAAAATGTATTGGTGAGAGATTTTAACAATTTCATGGACAGAACCGTAGCTAACCCAAAACATGATGAGACCATTTCCAATATGATGTTTGTGCAGAGATCGCCCGATTGGAAAATGACACGAGCTCAGATTACGCCTGTCTTCACGTCGGGGAAGATGAAGGGCATGTTTCCTCTAATGAACCAGGTATTGGAAAATACATAAAAAATATCTTCTATAGTGAGCAGTCGAACCCAGTTTGTCTTTCAGACTTAAGAATATGGGACTGACAGACGTACTACATAGTTTCGACCTCTTAAAGGTTACTTTTCTAACTTTAATGTACCTACAGAGCCCTAATTATTACATACCTGGATTTTTCAATAACAATTTACTGGTTTTCTTTACCAAAATAACCAACCAATCTACATTTCTGGTAATTTTTTAGGCTGGTGAAAAGCTAAGCCATTACATTGGCAAACACTTGGGTGACATGGAAGCTAAGGAGGTCTGTTCAAAATATTCCACAGAAGTGATAGCAAAATGTGCATTTGGCATCAATGCACACTGTTTCGACAAAGATGATGCCGTATTTAGACAGATTGCACGATCGGTCTTTGATTTTACTTGGAGAAATGCTGTGGTAAATTTCATTTTAATGCTTGTATATTTTTTCCTTCTTTATCCTACTCGCAGCTTTAAACTAGTTTCCTCGCTTAGATGGTGTGCACAGTTGCCTAGTTTTCATAAATATGCTAGGGATTGCGACGTTCTGATATGTTCTCTCTTCCCTGGTATCTTCAAGAAGATTGGAAAGATGGGGAAGAGAACCCATTATAACTTATAACTATTCCTGAGTTCCCCCATAATTTAATTTAATTTTATTTGTTAGCGCTGTTGATATCACTAAATACTAAAAATAGGGCCGTCTTTATTACTTGGTGCACACAAATAACTGCACAAATTCAAAATTAGGAGTAATTCGAATTTTTCAGTGCAAGTCGGTCCTATATTTTGTAAAAAATATTCATTGTATCTCATAAACTATCCCAATTAAACAATGATTTTCACTATATTTTTTTTTCAGTCCCAGACTACCTATTTCTTTTGCCAAAACTGGGTAAACTTTTTCCGCTTGTATTTTATCCCAAAATGGACCTTGGATTATTTATCTGACACATTCTTCGATGTTATGAAAAAAAGAGAAAAATCTGATGTACGTGCCAATGATTTGATTGACATACTGAACGATTTAAAGAAAAATAAAGAATTCTGCGAAGACATGCATTTCGGTGAGCAACAACTAAAAGACGACTGAAAGAACAGCAAAAACAATGTATCCAGCTTATAATAATCGTATTCAACATTCTTTTCTAGACTAAACAGCCCTTTGAAATATTTTTTAAAGGCGATACTTTGAAAATTCCTATTCAATATATATATATATAAACTTGATAGTTATAATTGATTTCAGAGGGTAACAGAGTAGTATCACAGGCCATCCAGTTTTTTTTAGCTGGTTTTGAAACGACTGGTTCCACCATTTCATTCACATTATATGAATTGGGCATGAACCAACATATACAGGATAAATTAAGATGTGAAATTTTAAATAATATCAAAAAGAACGATGGAATTACTTATGAGGGTGTTAATGATATGAAATATTTAGAAATGTGCATAAACGGTAAGTATTGATCTTGTTGTTTTTAATTATCTTACAAAAGCATTCATAGATGGAGCTAACAATGAGTGAAAGTTAAAAGCCGCAAAAAAGTAAAGATTAAAAAATTTAGAGTAGTTTTATGCAAATTATTCAACAACTTGAGAGAGATGCTGTCTAATTACATAATACTATGGTAGCAGATTTTGAACTAATATTCAGAAATATGTAGAAAGAATTGTCATTGGAGAAAAACCTCAGGATCATCTTTATTCATTATACATTTTCTAACGTCAGTAGTTTTTTGTAGTTTCAAAAAAAGCTGCACGAGCTTTTATGTAATCTTTAATTGTTTTCATTGTGAGATAATCCCCGTTTCTGTTTTATATATGTTCAGAGACACTCCGGAAGTATCCAGTTCTACCATTTCTCGACAGATTGTGCAATGAAGATTATAAGCTACCTGGGGCAGATCTGGTGGTCGAAAAAGGCATGCACGTTTACATACCAATGTTTGGCTTACATTATGATGAAAAATACTTTCCCAATCCTCATAAATACATACCTGAACGTTTCACAAAAGAAAATCACAACAAAGATGGTCTGGTCTATTTACCATTTGGAAGTGGACCTAGGAATTGCATAGGTATGGTTTAGTTTACGACTCATACGATAGGGTGTCTTCTACTTTTCTGATTGTGTGCTCACTGACTTTCAAAAAAAAACGACCACCAAAAATTCAAAATTCACTATTTCTCAAAAGGCTTATTTGATTTTGAGGATTTTTTTGTAATCTGTAGGTCAATTCCTTTGTAACAAATACTACTGTGGTAGAGATTTAGATGCAGAGATAACTTTCTTCAATCGAAGTGTTATCAAATTAACAATATTACTAATAAATGCTTGAGGAATTGCAACGAATTCTTCATGTAGTGTCATTCAGGGCTCATAGAGGGAGGCAAAGTAGGAAGGCGACGCCTGTGCCTCTGCAGTTGGTCGCAGAGATGCAAAATGGGACTGAGATCAGGGCTGCATGCTGGCCAAACCATTCGTTGAGAAATTCGTACGACTTGCATTAAAAAATTTCAATGATTAAAAGTACAATTCTTACTTATCTTTATTTTTAAGTGTCTGGAGTGTATTCAATAGTGTAACTTTTAATCTCTCTCTAAGATGAATAAGAAACCAACATGTTCATCAAACATGGGATTTAAGTTTTAGACCAGTTTACACCGCCTGGTTTAGTTGCTATATCTCACAGGTTGTTGCAAATTTAAAGGTAAAAAACCAAACATTCATCTATCTCGTACTTTCTCAAATAAAATTTTGAATGAAAACTTTTGCCACAGTATTGCTAAAGAAGAATTGACCAACAATTCACAAGAAAAAAACATCAAAATTAAATGAGCGGTTCGACAAATAGCCAATTTCAAATATATCTCAAGTTTTTGGGTGGCGCTTTTTAAAGACGAGTATAGATGTTTGAACTATTGTTCAAAAATATATTTTATATTATTTTCTATATATCATTTGGGATCATTCCCAAGCGTTTTTGTAGTTCAGTGTTTTTATTATTATTTTAGGTTCACGATTCGGTATGATCGCCACCAAGATTGGTTTGATTCATATTATCTCACAATTCCAAGTCGAGAAGACAGACGCTACACCAAATCCAATAGAATTTGAACCGAAAAGTTTTGTGCTGCAATCAAAAGTTGGGATACCGTTGAGATTCAAAGCGTTTGTCCCTTCGCCAGCCTAAAACTACAATACTAATATATCTGTATGTGGGAATCTATTGAAGACGAGCAAATTTTGTTCAAAAACTAATCTTATATGCGACACATATTTTGGAAAATGTAGCGAACGAATAAATAATTATATATTTACCCTATATTCTTATTAATTACTTTAATTCATTTTATAATGGCAATAATTACGCAAATACCCGTCTCAATTAATTTAAACTTCGATTAAATGCTGCCAATAAAAAAACCTGGTGTGTCCACTCACACGACTTTCCTACCGCTCGCAGGCAAATTCCAGTGATTGAAAAATACAATATTTTCCTTACATAGCGACGATAATAGCGGTAGTACCTAAAGTAAAAATCATCTGGTCAAATCGTACTACCACTAATTTTTTTAGCATGTCAAGACAAACAATAATGGTCAACATTTTCTCGCAAGATGAAACGTTTAGCCAGAATCTGAAGAAACATGTGGAAAATACGGAATGTTATTCAAGCATAACTTTTTTGGGTGCTTTTTCTCAGAGATGGCACTATATGTGGGAAGTAAAGGGCTCTCAGAAGAATACTTTGGGCAAATTTAATCAAAATTCTTAGAGCCGTTTTCGCGCTACAGTCTTGAGCAAATCAAGTTTTTTGGCTATAGCTGAACACCCAGTGTATAGAGGATTCTCATTCAGTGTCACCGGCGAGTGATATTGGTACCAAACAAAATAACAAATAAAGCAACAAAATACACCAATCCGTTCCCGAGATACTGCTGTCACAGACAGACAGACCGAAAATTTCACACGATTACAATACTTTCCTTATACAACTACTATAGTGGCATAGAAAAGTAAAAATCATATCAGCTGTGGTCATTAGATAACTGAACTATCTAGATCGGCACTAAAACTTAGTTTGATAACAAAAATGTATAGAAAAACCTCGATGCCACATGAAATACCTTCCAGTAATATCGAGCGCGGTCAGTACGCGTCGGGAGGGTTCGAGTTCGAGAAGCTTCTCGGGCAAACATTGTCACCGGCGGAATAAGTTAATTATGAGCAACTTGTCAGACGTTTAGAAATGAGGAATAGCTGAGCTCACCTTGAATACGTCTTCCATTCTCAATTGAGGGATCGCTGCCAGCTGTCGAACGAATCTTTACAAAAGTTCGAAGCAGATGTATCTCGCCTTGCTCGTCTGGCTTGTCCAACGGTGCCAGAAAATGATATGGAGAGGTTATCCAAGAATTCTTGGATGGGTTTCGTGATGGGGAAACAAGACAATCCCTAATACTTGCACGTTCGGATTGCTTAACGGATGCACTGACTCGTGCACTAGAATACGAGGCCACGAAGAAGAGCTGGAAGATCCAAGCTCGCGTAAGTAGGATAAAAGAGGGTCAATCCCAGGAGCCATTCGAAAAAACAGGCGAGTAGTGAACGAATTCGATATTGGAATTGTGGTCAGTCTGGTCATGTCCGAAGTCCCTGTAAGGAAAAGAAGGACATGAAACTGCAATCTGAGGCACAAAACTAAGTCGAGTCGAAGAGAAGAGGCGATCATCGACCCGTGTCCAGAATGCCTCAACAAAGATTGCTCGAGTGGTATCCATGAAGCATCATGTGAAAAATTTGTTTGTGAATGGTTTCGTAAATGGTGAACAAAAATTGCTGCTTCTGGATACGGGAGCGAAGAAAACCATCGTTAGATCTAATGGATTTACAAGGAATAGCAATGTGAAACCATCTAGATGGAGGCTGCGTACTGCTACTGGTGACTCTGCGAAAATCTATGGTGAAATTGAGATAAATATAAAGAATGGTAACACGTATATTAGACATCAAGCTTTGGTAGCAGACACAGAGGACGAAGTGATAGTTGGAATGGACATAATGGGCTCGAATGGATTTCAACTGGACTTGAAGCGTGGCTTTATCCAAGTCAATGATGTGAGGAGGTTATTATTTACAGACAAGAAGAAGCTGTCAGAGTAATATTATTCGAAGAGGTTGTGATACCAGGAAAAAGTGCTGTGATTACGCAGAAGCTCGGTTGGAAGATGGCTCTGATCAGGGAAGCATTATGATATTTGAACTACAGATGGATAACGCGCAAATCGCGATCGGAAAATGCCTGGTTCGAGCTGATGATGTGATTCCAGTAAGACTGATGAACGTTAATGATTTTCCTGTACACCTCAAAGAAGGGACACGACGAAGGTGGAGTAGTAGAAAGGAGCTCAAATTCTATGGCCAAAACCCCAAATTCCAGGTCATCTTTGATATTGGTGTTGATGAAAAAGGGAGAACAAATATCGTACGACATAAAATTAATTCAGGTGAAGAACACCTTATCTGGCAATCAGTGAGAAAGCTACCATTGTCTTAAGCGGGAGATGCCGACAAAATTATAAAATAAATGGAACAAGCAGCAGTGATCAAACCATCGATCAGCCCTTGGTAATCGCCAGTGGTACTGGTTAAGAAGAAGGATGGCTCGACGGGATTCTGTGTGGATTATCAGCAACTCAACAACGTTACCAAAAAGGACAGCTACCCATTATGCCAAGGATTGACGACACATTGGATACTTTGGCAGGATCCAAGATACGCTTGACTTGAAGAGAGGCAATTGGCAAGAGAGATGGAAATAAAAACCTCTTCACCGTTCTTTCTATTGGTACTGGTACTTTTGGAGTTGGTCCTACAACATACAAACTATACAACGGCACAACTTCAAAATTACCAGCACCAATAGAATTAATATTATTTTGTATTTTCAGTGCATCAACTGATAAAGTTGTTTTGTAAAAAAAAATTTTATAACTCTCACAATTATGTGTTTTTGTTAATACAATGTACCTAAACAATATTTGCTCTCTTATTCAATTGAATAAAGTTATTCAACGACATTTTATTCCCAACATTATAATTAGAGCAACATGGCGTGACAAAATTTGACAGGATAAATATAGTCGCGAATTTGTAATTATCCCTAAATTATCGTGAATATATATGCACAGAGATTTTTTGTGGGAATATTTTTCATATTAGCCGACAGCTTAAATGAAAAATTGTTATCTTAACCGCTGCACTCACGCAATGGACAGGAAAAACAAGTTACATTTTTTAATCAGTGGCAATGCACTCAGAAGCATTAATATCAAAAATCTACATTTGACCTAAGAACTACTACTATATGATATCAAAGTTCAGAGATAACAAAATGTAGATTAAAAAAAATTGCAGAGTTGTACAAATCAAGACTGTAATTTTTTTTTGGAATTGCATTTTCGATGTTATGAGATTTATCTATTAACTTGAAGACAAACTTTTTTTGGGAACCTGTGACGTGCTTTTCTCTGAATTTAATAGGAACATGCAATTGTGGTCAGGAAAATATGATAGCCAAAATTAACTGTAAATTGGGATATGAACCCAAATCCCCTTTGAAGACAGGCCTGGTAAATCTCTGCACTATAAAGATGCATGTACACATATTATGATACCTATAAGAAAGGTGGGCAACGTTGATAATGTTGCTTTTAGTTTGAGGCCGTTATAGTGTCTGCTAGATTTTGTGATATTAAAGTAAGTAGAACGTTATATTATTCATGTTTGACTTCCAAAAAATTGTCAATATTTCATATTCAGTTGTCGGGGCTTTGGATTTGATTCTCCATAATGTCCAGAAATTCATTGTATAATTATTTTGAGGGTTTGGGATTGCATTGTTCTTGGAAAGGTGGGTACACTTTTGGCCTCCACCGTATGACTTTTTCTCTCTCCTCAGTCTAAGAGCATTTTGCTTTTTCGCACGTCGAATACGACTTTGATTCGGAGGCCACTATATCTCCAAATGAACCCAGGCTATCTGGCTTTCTTTTAGGTATCCTCTCATTCCAGGGGGTAGTCCCTGCTCTTACTGATATCCGGAAGCAACCCGGTTCCAGCAACCACTTAAGAATCTAAGGCCTTCTATGATCAGGGCTAGGCTTCTCCACAAACGACAGGAATTAACATATTGTAAATAATCATATTTTTTGACCCACTTCCCGAAAACAGATGCTATACACAATCCCATTTTCTTTCTGTTTTTATATCTATTCGCGAATTTCACAAAAATATTTTTCCAGATGGCTTCTATCGAGCCCAAAGCTAAATCCATAACTGGTAAATTCAAATTATGAAATTATTCCTAGACAAATATCATTTAGCTCGTTAATCTCTGAAATACTAAAATTATTTTTAGATGCTGTTCACATCATCCTGGAAAGTCGACATTTTCTTATTTCTTGCGACAATTGCCTACCTTCTCTACAAATACTCAACTAGAAATTTCAACTATTGGTCCAAACGACACGTTTATCATCCCAAACCAGTAGCATTCTTTGGCAATTTTGTCGACATTAGTCTTTTTAAAACAACCATCGGTGAATGGTTGAAGACTCTATACGATGGTACGGATGATCCATACTTTGGAATTTTCGTCTTTGGTAGACCAAAATTGGTGCTGAAAAACCCCGAACTGATCAAAAATGTATTAGTAAGAGATTTTAAAAATTTCATGGACAGAACCGTAGCTACCCCAAAACATGATGAGATCATTTCCAATTTGATGTTTTTGCAAAAATCGCCCGAATGGAAAATGACACGAGCTCAGATTACGCCTGTCTTCACGTCGTTGAAGATGAAGGCCATGTTTCCTCTAATGAATCAGGTATTAGAAAATACATAAAAAAATATCTTCCATAGTGAGCAGTCGAATCCAGTATGCCTTTAACACTTAAGAATTGTTAAAAGAGGAATGCAGTGGAAAACATCATATATATTTTCAAACTAGAAATTGATAAGAGAATATGTGTCTGACAGACGTACTTAAAGTTGCGACCTCTTAAAGGTTCCTTTTCTAACTTTAATGTACCTACAGAAGCTTGATTATTACTACATAGCTGATTTTTTCAATAATTTACTGGTTTTGTTTACCAAAACCAACCAATCTACATTTCTTGACATTTTTTGTAGACTGGTGAAAAGCTAAACCATTACATTGGAAAACACTTGGGTGACATGGAAGCTAAGGAGGTCTGTTCAAAATATTCCACAGAAGTGATAGCAAAATGTGCATTTGGCATCAATGCACACTGTTTCGACAAAGATGATGCCGTATTTAGACAGATTGC
The DNA here is from genome assembly GCA_958507055.1 of Crioceris asparagi. Classification (NCBI taxonomy): domain Eukaryota; kingdom Metazoa; phylum Arthropoda; class Insecta; order Coleoptera; family Chrysomelidae; genus Crioceris; species Crioceris asparagi. Next base: position 78,989,773 of record OY293829.1, on the reverse strand, counting down.
ACGATCGGTCTTTGATTTTACTTGGAGAAATGCTGTGGTAAATTTAATTTTAAGGTTTGCATATTTGCTTCTATAGAGAAGCGTATGAAACAGAAAGCAGAAACTACTAGAAACTTTATCCTAGCGAAAGCGTTAAACGATATGCTTTCCCGCTTAAATGATGTGCGCAGTTGCCTAGTTTTCATAAATGTGCTCAAATAGAATTACTCTGTGAATGTGCTAAATAAAAGAATGGATGTGGTCACTTTTTTTCGAATTATATCATATATATATATATATCAGTTGTGAAACTTACTATGGGGATTGCGAGTTTAGTACGCATGCGCGAATGGGGAGGTTGAGGGAGGCAGCTTGGAGTCAACGTTTATAAACCTTGGCTTGGAGTCACATAATGTATGCCACATATGGTATCCTTGGTAATTAAATAGGGACATGTCCCTTCCAAAGCTGTGTCCCTTCTATTACCGAAAAAGTTCATGACGCATTCGCATATCGCCAGCTATCCCTAGGTCTTTGGCTTCATTTTTGCGTATGTTTTTCCACAATGCTAGCGGTATATAAGTTTAAGAATACGGTAGATACTCCATACTATGGACTGTAGACCATACAATAGAAATAACTTATTCTATGCTCCATACGCTTATCCTTCTTATAATCAGAGATAGCCACAAGAATATATAAAGGGAAGATAACTAACTCTGTATCCTGTTCTATAAGCAGAAGTGGCTGAAATAACGTCCCGTGATAAGTTGTCAATTTGGTATGTTGCGCAGTATTTCACTGAGTGTCTATTGTTGTATTTAAGCTTCCTTCGCCCATACTACATTAGGATGCGCAGCGTGATTTTGCGCAACCTACCGAAATGACATGCGATAACCCAATGTTTTTTGTGCTACTCCCACTACTCGTGTTACTCGTCCTCCCTATATTTGTTCATGGATAGCCATTACAATATGTTTGTACAGAACATACAATAAGCATATGCAACCCATTATACATGATAAATTCCACAATAACTGAGATTATTATGAAAGTAAAATTTCCATTTTTTGCTTCCTTACTCTTAAATTATGTCTATGTTCCTTACATCCTTACAATACGGATGATCAGCTTTTACGCTTTATTATGAATATTTATAATAATATCGATAAATGCTTATTAACTTTTTTTTGGGAGGCTAAGCTAAAATTGATTCATTCCTATATTATCCTAAGGAACACTTGAAAATCCAAAATGTTCAAAATTCAACACACACATAAACAAACGGACAAAATTTCTCTGCCACTATAACGTGAGGATAACAGAAATTACCCTTTTTTAACCGACTTCCAAATGGAGGAGGTACACAATTCAAGTGTCTGCTTTTTATGTTCACCCTTTTTGTATAAATAAGTGCAGCTATATTTCTCATTCATTTTATAAAATCCAATTCCTCTTTCCCTAAAGAATACTCTTCAAAGGGGTGGTGGAAGCATTTTTTTCTGAAATTGAAAGTTTTAGCTGACAGTTTTAAAATTAAAATTTACATTAAAAAAATAAATGTTTCCAAGTTACAGTAGGTACCATGAAGGTTCCAGATTGCTGCTTCATTATGAAATAACTAAATATAAATGTTTTTTTATATTTTAAATATTACTGGCCTTATTAGTTGGTACACTAAAAATTTCAAAATAGGTTTAATTCATTTACAAATTGGAGCCAAGTCTTTTGTCTTCCTATAACTGCACAAATTCAAAATTATCAGTATTTCGTAACTTTCTGTTTTGTATTTATGGTCATAGAGCGTATATAAATAGTTTATCTATATCATAGAGTAATTAACATCACAGTATAAACACAGTATAAAGAACTATACTATGGTCAGAGAATATATACCTACTGACTGTTGTGTTCCCCTATATATACTCTTTGCTGTTGTGGTATAAAGATGTAGTTTTTTAAACTGTGCTAACATGTATACGAAATCGCTAATATAGTTAGTTGCAGAGACAATTAGTTGTAAACCTCCTATCAATATTTATATTAGTCCAAGATCTTCTCTTCAACTGTGTTTAAAATATAATTTTCACTATTATCAATTTTTTTTTCAGTCCCAGATTACCTATTTCTTTTGCGAAAATTGGGTAAACCTTTTCCGCATTTATTTATTTCCAAAATGGACCATGGATTATTTATCTGAAACCTTTATCCATATTATGAAAAAAAGAGAAAATTCTGATGTACGTGCCAATGATTTGATTGACATACTGAACGATTTAAAGAAAAATAAAGAATTCTGCGAAGACATGCATTTCGGTGAGCAACAACTAAAAGACGACTGAAAGAACAGCAAAAACAATGTATCCAGCTTATAATAATCGTATTCAAAATTCTTTTCTAGACTAAACAGCCCTTTGAAATATTTTTAAAGGCGATACTTTGAAAATTCGTATTCAAGATGTTCAACAATAAATTTTAAAAGAGCTCTTTTAGCTAAAAGAGGATTTTGAATAACCGCGGTATATATGATCAACTTGATAGTTGTAATTGATTTCAGAGGGTAACAGAGTGGTATCACAGGCCATTCAGTTTTTTGTAGCTGGTTTTGAAACGACTGGTTCCGCCATTTCATTCACATTATATGAATTGGGTATGAACCAACATATACAGGACAAAGTAAGATGTGAAATATTAAATAATATCAAAAAATACGATGGAATTACTTATGAGGGTGTTAATGATATGAAATATTTAGAAATGTGCATAAACGGTAAGTATTGGTCTTGTTATTTTTGACTATTTTACAAAGTCATTCATAGATGGAGCTTATAATGAGCAAAAGTTTCAAAGCCGCAAAAAATAATATTATATAGTAATTTTTTGCAAATTAACCAAAAAATGGAGAAACTTGATTGATAAATATATTGATCCTTGCCTAAATATACAATAACAGTTACAATTTCTAAACTATAGAGTAATAAATTACTCAATATGTTCGAAACAAATATTCAGAAGTATGAAGAAAGAATTTCAGTGAAAAACTTCTCTAAGGATCTTCTTTATTCATTATAAACTTTCTAACGTCAATATTTTTTTTTAGTTTCCAAAAAACTGCACGATCTTTTATGGAATCTTTAATTGTCTTCATTTTGAGTTTATGAGATAATTAATCCCTGTTTCTTTTTTAAATACTTTCAGAGACACTCCGGAAGTATCCATTTCTACCATTTCTCGACAGATTGTGCAATGAAGATTATAAGCTACCTGGGACAGATCTGGTGGTCGAAAAAGGCATGCACGTTTACATACCAATGTTTGGCTTACATTATGATGAAAAATACTTTCCCAATCCTCATAAATACATACCTGAACGTTTTACAAAAGAAAATCACAACAAATATGGTCTGGTCTATTTACCATTTGGAAGTGGACCTAGGAATTGCATAGGTATGGTTTAGTTTACGACTCATACGATAGGGTGTCTTCTACTTTTCTGATTGTGTGCACACTGACCTTAAAAAAAACGACCACCGAAAATTCAAAATTGACTATTTCTCAAAAGGCTTATTTGATTTTGAGGATTTTTTTGTAATCTGTAGGTCAATTCCTTTGTAACAAATACTACTGTGGTAGAGATTTAGATGCAGAGATAACTTTCTTCAATCGAAGTGTTATCAAATTAACAAAATTACTAATAAAAGCTTGAGGAATTGCACCGAATTCTTCATTTATTATCATTCGGAGCTCCTAAAGACTGGTAAGCAAAGCAGGTCGTTGACACATGTGCCTCTACCGTTGATCCCGGAGATGCAAAATGGGATTGAGATCAGGCCTGCATGCTGACCAAATTATTCGTTCACCACGCACCTTATCCAGATCTTCGTACGACATGCATTAAAAGTTATAAATGATAAAATGTACGTTTCTATATTACTTATCTTTCGTATTAAGTGACTGAAGTACATAAAATAGTGTAATTTTTTTAATACAATTTAAGAGAGAGATAGTAGACGAATAAAAAACAATATGTACATAAAACAGGGGTTAAAGTTTGAATCTAAACCTCTACCAGTGTATTGTTAAAAAAATTATTTACAGTCCACAAAAGAAAAAGTGGTTCGAGAAATCGCAAATTTAAAAATATCTCAAATTTTTGGTTGGCTGGTTTTATTTAAGGAAGAGTCTGGGTGTTTGAACCATTGTTCAAAAATATCTTTTATATTATTTTCTTCATATCTGTGATTCTCTTTGTTACTTTCCGAAAAGTTCTTATAATTCAGTGTTTTTTTATTTTTACTTTAGGTTCACGATTCGGTATGATCGCCACCAAGATTGGTTTGATTCATATTATCTCACAATTCCAAGTCGAGCAGACAGACGCTACACCAAATCCAATAGAATTTGAACCGAAAAGTTTTGTGCTGCAATCAAAAGTTGGGATACCATTGAGATTCAAAACTTTTGTCCCCTCGTCAGCTTAAACTACCTACTTATTATATATAATATGTATGAGGGACTCTATTGAAGACAAGCAAACTTTGTTCGAAGCTAATCTTAAATGCGACATGTATTTTTTCAAATACAGCTAAGAATAAATAATTAAATACTTACCCGATATTCTTATTAAGTACTACAATTCATTTTGTAATGACAATAAGTAATCAAATACCCATCTCAATTATCACTGTGTTAATAAAACTCCCCCTAGTTCGGCACTAGCTAGTTTTAATTTTTAATAATAAAAATGTCACATATAACATATAATAATTATTTTGCCATAGTGATAACAACCATGGTCGTTAACGTTAACGACCTTGGTAACAACAAACTAACTAGTATTAAAGTTCTTTACGAATACGGCCACATGTCTTCAATTTGCTCTAATTATATATATAGAGCAATATTGCAAGATGATGGAACCTGAACTTAATTCAGAACTCGTAAAAATTGGTACCCATTGCATGGGTTCGTTTTTGATTGTTCGCGCATTTTGCAAAATAAACTTGCTTTAATTTTTATTATTTTTCTTTCATTCGAAACAAGACTTAAGATAAATGGTCCTGGTAAAAAGAATAACATATGGTCGTGTCCACAGCAGAGTCTGATTAACAATCGATTAGTAATCAGTAATCAAAAATGTGTATCTTGTGGACACGACTGATTACTTCATTTGTCAATTACACATATTAGATGAATTGAAAATGGAAGAAGAAAAAGTATTTTCCATTCAATACGTTTAAAATGAAAAAGATTATATGGTAAACGGAACGATAGATGTCCATATTAGAATTGGGAAATATCTGAAACAAAATGGTCGTGTCCACAGCAGTGTCTGATTACCAATCGATTAGTAATCAGTAATCAAAAAGTTGACGTCTTTAACATGACAGCTATCAGAAAACCATAGTGTAACATAACCTACATTTACGTCGTGTCCACAGCAGAGTCTGATTACCAATCGATTAGTAATCAAAAATGTGAATCTTGTGGACACGACTGATTACTGATTAGTTCATTTGTCAAACTGACAGATGTCAAAAGATCTGAAATAATTTAATTCTACAATTACACATATTAGATGAATTGAAAATGGAAGAAGAAAAAGTATTTTCCTTTCAATATGTTTATTATAATGAAAAAGATTATGTGGTAAACGGAACGATAGAATTGGGAAATATCTGAACCAAAATGTAGGTTATGTTACACTATGGTTTTCTGATAGCTGTCATATTAAAGACGTCAACTTTTTGATTACTGATCGATTGGTAATCAGACACTGCTGTGGACACGACCTTAGTTTCAGATATTTCCCAATTCTATTATGGACATCTATCGTTTCGTTTACCACATAATCTTTTTCATTATAAACATATTGAATGGATAATACTTTTTCTCCTTCCGTTTTCAATTCATCTAATATTTGTAATTGTAGAATTAAATTATTTCTAATTTTTTGACAACTGTCAGTTTGACAAATGAACTAATCAGTCGTGTCCACAAGATACATATTTTTGATTACTGATTACTAATCGATTGGTAATCAGACTCTGCTGTGGACACGACCAATGTACGTTATGTTACCCTATGGTTTTCTGATAGCTGTCATATTAAAGACGTTAACTTCCTGATTACTAATCGATTGGTAATTAGACACTGCTGTGGACACGACCAATGCATCAAGTATTTTTACCCAAAAAAGTGTTTTTTTTTGGATTCTGGAAATTTTATTTGGCAAAAATAGAAAATATGAGAACGGGAAAATAATATTAAAAAACAACATTTGAACAAAAAACTCAAGTCTCTAGTCGTTTATAAGATATATTTTGAAAATAGTTTTTGGCCGCAAAAAAATAATACCAGTTGTTGTTTCTAAGATATAAATACTACATATTTCATTGACAATAAATAACTAAACTAAGACACAATCCTATTAATTTAGTGTTAAATATAATAAAAGGTAAAATTATCTTAAAAAACGAGAATTTACATGAAAACAAATCATTAGAGAACACCTTAAAGTATTCTAAACTACTATAATCTGAGACATAAAACAACACAAAAACGAAAACTATAATTAGAATTTTTGTTTTCTATCTTCTATTTTTAGAATATGGTCGAGGATTCCGTTCATTCTTTTTTATACTATATCTACTCTTAAAACTAGGCTTAGATGATGTCGTACTATTGGTAGATGACAGATGCTTGTTGTACTGAAATTGTACTATCACAGGAGTTTTGGTAGCCAATGTATCATTTATCTTTAATTCGTCTTCCTTTTTCTTTTCCATTAATTTAAGTTTTGCTTCAATGGCTTGAATCTGACTAGCTGGATCAGTTCGCTTACCTTCTTTCGATATAGCCAAAGCAGGTATGACCACTGGAGGTTTGGGTTTTTCCATTTCTTCCTACAAAACAATACAAAAATTACAATATTAAACACCAAACCTATGATTATATCAAGCTTAACTTGGTACACTTACTGTTGTTAAGCTATTGGCCCAAGAGACTATAAGAGATCTAGATCCAAGCAGTTGATTGTTTAGCGAATCTTTTGCTGTTAGAGCATCACTTTTATTCTTGTATGAAACGAAAGCATATCCTCGTGGTTGTCCAGCCAATAGACCAGTTCGATGGAAAATCATGTCAAACTTCTCGATATTACCATATTTTTGCAAGAGTTTCAAAAGTTGATACCAATAATAGAGAAATAACAGTACAAGTTAGTTATATCTAACATTAACACATTAGAAGTTAATAAAACTTAAGCTTAATCTGAATTCAAATTTATTGGAATCTAGTAATAATAATTATCAACCAATATCGTCAAACTTACTCGCTGATTCTGGGATCCAAATTTCCAATCCATAAACGTTTATCGTCAGATGATTCTCCGCCAACTGCACTATCCATTTTCTGTGTTTTGGTGCGAATAGCGTATAAACTAAATCTCCATCAGTGACAATTCAATCAGTACGAATTGTACTTGCTACCAATTCATAATTGTTTTCAATATTTAAGAACACAAAATAGTTATTAATTTAAAATTTTTTGGTTAGTAAAATCCGTGATACAAGGATAAAAATAAACAATTTTGACTTGTAACTGTCAATGTCACTGAGAACTAGAGAACGAAAAACTTATCTCTAGAGTCCAGAGAACGACTATATCCAACATGACAAATTCATCTGTCTGAGGCACGGTCCTATGAAAAGGCCTTGAAATGCACGGAAAAAGTGGTTAGCTTAGCGTCCAGTATTTTTCAGCTTCCAATTTCTGCCGCGTAGTTCGCAGTTGTGGAGGGATGTTGCATAACACATAAAAATAGCAATTTATAGGATGCTGCATAGAACTGGGAGTCAATTCTCGAGATCGATCGTTCGTTGAACGTATACGTTCATGAACGAATAAAATCGAACGGATAAATCGACCAAGTCAATATCTTCAACTACTCGTTCCAACAAAAGAGTACGCTAATTTTGGACGAAGAATAAATTTGGCATCGTGGCAAAATTTATCAGTGAATGAGAACAGAGAACATACACTAACATTTCAGATTCACCTACAATATTATTATATTATCTAATATAAGATATTCTACGTTCATTTTTGAACAATTGGAAAACACAAGTTGAGAGAGAGAGAGAGAGACTCAAAGCTATTGACTTTTGAATAATTAACAGTTCATTAATAAATAATGAACTGTTAATTTGGCATTTTGTGTCTTGTGTGTGAAAGCATGCCACAAAGAATAAATTTTAATCGCTTACGCAAATGTTAAAAGTCTCTCTCATTTTTAAATTTTGAAGCAAAGGAATTATTTTTAGCCATTCCTTATACCTTGCTAAACACAAGTTAATATTCAAAACCGTCAAAACATGTGCTTTATTCAACATCGCTCGCTTTGGAACGATTAGTTCAGGGATTCGTTCTCTGAGAATTGCAATTTCTAGAAATCTACGCTCATTACGTCACGAACGTATACGTTCGACGAACGACCGATCTCCAGAATTGACTCCCTGGTTGTAAGATTCACACTGTCTCCGTTAACATTTTTTTCATGTCGATAGGTCGTGATATTATTATTCATAGTATTCTGCACTCCGAATTTCATATTTTTTAATACGATAAAGGTCTATTATCAGAGCTCTGATATTATGTTCTAAGTTACATCACCTTTTCTCAATTCTGCAGTGCCATTGTTGACTTTGACATTTGAACAAGATGCTAAGCGACCCAAGCTATTTGCTTCCTATGTAATTCCACCTTCGATTCCAGACCTGTTTATACGACCGTAGTTATAGTCTGAATCACGGTCATACAGAAAGGTCTTGAAACGAGCGTGAAAAAAGTGGTTCAGTTAGCGTCCAGTCTATTCAGCTTCCAATTTCTGCCGCGTGGTTCGCATTTGAAGGGGGATGCTGCTTAAAACATAAAAATACCAATTCAAAGGATAATACAAAGTTGTACGATGGTTCAAACTGTATACGATAACATATTTCCAACTCGATAGGTCTTTATATTGTATTCGGCGCTCATAAACTCATAACTTTTCAATAAGATTAAGGTATTTTATGTTCTAAGTAACATCCCCTTTTCTCAATTTTGCAGTGCTATCGTTAACTTTGACATTTGAACAAGACTAAGACTCTAAGCGATCCACTTGCTACCTATGCAATTCGACCTTCGATTCCAGACCTGTGATTTTACGACCGTAGTCTGAATTCATTGAAATGATGCATGCGCAAGTGTTTCTGAGGTACGCAAAAAATTGATCCCGAATTATAAAAGGTGTTCGAGCAGCGGTTCAAACCAGTCCCAAACCGTCAGACGCCTGCGCACTTCAATTTACGATAAATAATTTATTCCCAACTACTAGTAAGATGTTCGAGCAGTAGTTTGACGATTTCCAAACTAGTCCGGACTCAGTTTGAGACAGGCGCAGTTGGAGCGTCTTCTTCTTCTTAGGGTATAGTGTTCTCTGTTGTTGGAGAAATCTTTTTCAGAGAACACTACCACAGTCCAAAAATAAACCCTGGTTTGTGTATTGTCCATCAGTCTTTCATTGATGTTCTCTCTTATCTTTGGTCATAAAAAATATCTATTGGGATAGTCATTTGTTCTATGACGACGAAATTGTAAGAAAGTGGAAGGGGTAGTTAGCAAACTGCTGTTTGGTGTTCGAGCAGAAAATAATCCCAAGCGTCTTCTTCTTCTTAGAGTATAGTGTTCTCTGTTGTTGGAGAAATCCCTTTCAGAGAAAACTACCACAGTCCTAAACTCTCTTATCTTTGGTCATAAAACATATCTATCGGCATATTCATTTGGTCTATGACGCCGAAAATGTAAGAAAGTGGAAGGGGTAGTTTGCAAACTGCAGTTTGGTGTTCGAGCAACAAAATCCCAAACAAATGCAACATCTCTTATCTATGTCAAAAACCACTTGGAAACTGTTTCAAACCGCACATGCGCATTTTAAACAGTTATCAAACCGTCCCAAACTACTGCTCGAACAGCCTTATACAAAAACTAAATACATTTTTGCAGTGAAATCTATAAATCAGATGTCATCAGCCTTTTGATTCTCGTACAAATAGCTATTTCCATTTTCGTTCTAGTATTTCAGATTACATAGAAACTGAAGAGATTATCAGTGTACTCAAGTATGTCATTGATTTATTTCTAATAATGAAATACAATATGTACATACTACATATTTTAAATTCTATAAAATGTAATTTTCACATTATCTTGTGTTGCACTCGTCCAACGTTGCCAAATCTGAAGTGTGAAGAGTGTTCTATGGGTATAGTATCATAGCGCTACCTCTATCCTAACACTCTACCGACCGACATATTCACCGGTAGAGTTCGTTTCATCAAAGAAGTACATGTTGAGTCATCGAAATCTGACTGTCAAGCAATGAGCATGAGCGTAGACATTTTTATTTTGAATAGGGTGCAGAAATAAACAAGCAAGTTAAGCTACGTTCACACGGGATAGAAAACAAGATTATAGCGTTTACTAGAGATATAGTAAACAAACATATATGTTCACATGAGCTCCATCTAGTAAGTTCTACTCAAAATTTTACTATCCAATAGTCGAACTATACGTAGTTTCCGGTGATATAAACCACATGTATTGTTGCTTGTGAACCGTCGTCGCTGAGAAAGTGACGAAATAATTGTATATACACTATCAAGACTTGTTGTTTTATAAGGCAAAAGAAAAAATATTTCCAATCAGACAATTTTATTTCTCAGATTGGTTTATCTTGCAAGAAATCCTTAAATATTCTATAAAACTGCAACTTAATAAGGTATTTACACATTTCTACAACATAATTTTTCAATTTATTCAAAAGATGTTTCACAATTTCATTTACTGTTAATATATTGATATCTTTAGACTTGGAAAATTATATATATTGATTATAAAATAACATTCAGAAACACTTGAAATATTTATAGCAATAATAAAACAACAAATAAGAATGTTCCTTAGTATATCTCATCAGTTTCTTCCTGTTGGCATTACAGAACTTGAGTTTTCATAGCATGTGAAAGTTATTGAACTCAACGAAGCCTTTGAGAAACCTTGTGCTCACTACAAATTTACAAATATTTCAAGTTTTAATGTTATGATGTATTCAATTATTTTATGTACTACTTTTTGGAAATAATTTTTCAGAAATCCTAAATCCAGTTTAAATATGGAAACCATACACATGAAATAATTTTCCATCGGGAATCCTCTTAAACAATTATTCAATACCCATGTGACGAAGAATAACAGCTACATTTGAATATCATTTTTATGCCAATCTTTGGATATTCTGTAAATGAATATAATTAGCAAGCATTATTAAACATACTGTTGAAGCATACTGTGATAAAGTTTTCCATATTCTGAAAAAAGTTCAAGTTCTTTGAAATCTCTTTAGATGTACTGATTTTCAAATTCTTATCAATTAGAAAACCTAAATATTAAATCTTTTAATTGAGCATTATTTCAGCCAATGGGATGATATTCAAAAGATGCCTATAGCATTGTTAACTTGAATTTTAGTTAGTTCAAGAAAAAATGATTTGCAATATCATGTAATGAATTATTAATTTTAAATAAAGCATGACTGAGCAAAACTATCTATACCATGTACACACAATAAAATTGAATAATTGCAAATAATTTTAACCACTTTCAATATATTGTCATTTCCATTTTGGTATTAACAAAATAGAAATGATCACGTATGGATAAGTTTATATTTGAGTATCTGACAGATCTTCTTAAATGACATCAATAAGTATCTAATGCTCAACAAGTGAAATTTTTTAAAAAAAAGTAAAAATTGTTTTTATTGGGCATTTAAGATTTAAACCGTACCGATGAGTACCTACTATTGCTATCCTTTTCTCGATTTTAACTATAATTATGTATATGTGTTTGCCAGCAAAAGCAATTCCATAACAAATTACTGTTTGTTTACCACAACACAAAATTAAACTTTAAATTAACAATAACGTCTGATGTCTGACAATTGCGACATAACCATAGACGATCTTCCAGAGAACGAGACGAATATATACCCTCCATGCTCGTGCGTAATTCCAGTGACGGATCCCATTGTCGTTCCATGTCGACAAAATAATGATCTTGGTTAAATGAGATTGAATCAGATAATTATAATTACCAATATTGGATCACACTTGGAGCTTAACAGGAGGCGAGATGTCTGCGATCTAAGTACGAATTCGAAATTTCAAGTCTCTAGATCGTATGGGGCCTGAGAAATCGCTGCGGAGTCCATTGATACAAGAACCGAAAGTAATAAAAACTATTTAAAAACATCCATGAATTTTCTGGAAGGGTTACACTCCAGAGCTAGTGCTCGGACCGGGTGAAGAAATTGATTGCAATGTGTCTGACACCTCTTCTTCGTCGTCTGTTGACCACAAATTGTCATCATCTGCATCAGATTCCTCAGTATTTACTGTGAAGGTTAATTCATCGTTTCTGCTATCCAATATGTGTTCCTTCTCTATATACTCTAGAACTATCTTGTCCACATGATCGCACACATTAGACCAAGATTCTGGAGTAATAGCATCAAATTTTTCCTGTGCAAGTTTCATTACATCTTCTAGTTTGAAAGAAGTATTTCGTGATGCTACATATTGTTTGACCTGAGCCCATATCTTCTCTATTGGATTGAGTTCAGGGTGATATGGAGGTAATCTGAGCACCCTAAAATCATGTTTTGCCATTTCGGTGTCTAAAACATACTGGGGATTATGATTTTTGTGCCTTCTAATAATCTCATATAGTTCGGGCTTCGTTAACTTGCTACCAAATGGAATATTTCTCTCAGAAAGCCAGGTCACCATCGACGTCTTTCTTGTCGCCATTGTAGGTTCTTTATTAATGACGACATTATGATAAGACGCATTGTCTATAACTAAAACACCTCGAGGAGGGAAATTTGGTATCAAACGCTCGTTGATCCATCTCATGAAATTTGTTTGGTTCATATCATCATGGTAGTCTCCACTTTTGGAGCCTACAGAAAAAAAAGGTTATGAATTCATATAGTTCTACTGAATTGTGCATATTTATTCTTACCTGAACGAAACATGATTAGACCATTGTTTATAAACCCGCTTCTTCCACCGGCATGAACCATTATGAGTCTTGAACCCTTTGAAATCGGTTTTCTGAAGGTAACCTTTGACTCATCAGTCCAGCATTTTGATTGGCAGTGGGAACTGTGAATATACGATTCATCAGTGTATATGATAGGTCTGTCTTCCCGGATATATTCTGTCAATTGTCGCAAGTAATTCACTCTCTTCAAACGTATGTCGTAAGTTTCCATTAAATACTTCCGATTATCAGTTGTCTTTTTCCAACTGAAAATAGGTTTCAGAATGTTATTACCGATTCAATTACCAAATGCAAAATTTACATACCGAAATCCCATATTTTTTATCATTCGCCATAAACTTGTCCGACTACCCTCAAAGTCTATGCCAGAATCCATGATTTTCTGACGAATACCTTAAAGAATAACAACTATTAGATTTCACATTATGTCAATGGTTTTCTACCCACCTTCCAAAGTTGGCTGCATCTTCTCTATTATATGGAAGTCATGTATAATGGATCGTATGGATTCTAATTCACCTCTATTTAAGTCAGACTTCGGTTTAGCCTTAATTTTCTTGTTTGTGGGTGAAGAGAATTTTGATTTCTTTGCACTCAGAATCTCTTTGCCTTCATTCACCACCTGACGATAGATTTTGTCACTTATCTTCGTAGCAGCCATCAGTCTTTCTTTAAAATGTGACAGAGGAATTGAAACTCCATGTGCAGCTTCGTCTTTCATGAAAGAAAGCACATTGAAAATTATTTCACGTGCCTGACTGTGAATTATTTTCCCCTTTACACCGACTGTTTTCAGATTTGCCATGTTGGGTAATATAAACGGAATCGAGGTTCTATTATTGGTCTATTGGTACTGGTATTTTTGATGGTAGTGCCCAATGTTCTCTCACCTATAACGACAATATCTTGAAACAGCAAATAATTGATATCGTAAACATTTAAAATATTTCGTCACAAAATATTGCCTTACCTGCAGCAAATTGCGATAAAGTATAATAAGTATTATTAATTATTGTATTATACTTAGCTATTATATATAAATGGTGTAACCGTATACGTAGGTATATAAAATAAATATAACTAAAGAGCTGCGTGCACATTAGAAAACACTAAACCTCTAAAAATTAAAACATAGTATTATATGCAACCAACAGTACATACATGGGTATGGCTGGTTGCTTATCTTGCGAAATTACTTTATTAGGCAGTACTTCAGCAAAATACACCATGATACAGCACTGGTTTGAATAGTTTACACACCCCTTCGATCTGCTAATAGACTGGTTCTGACAAATTATCGTCTCTGCGCATCGTATGACGACATGTACTTTACTTCTGATACAGAGTCTAATAAAGACATCAAAATCTACCTTAACAGTGCAATTTTCTTTTGTGCATACAAAATGAAGTCATTTTACAATTGATAAATATATTTATGCAAAATAACTTGTAATATATAAAATATTCGAACTAACACCACCAACAACATTCTATTTATTTACCTACGAGAATAAGCTGCCAAATCACATAGAAAAATTAATTATCAATATAAAAAATGCTTAATATCAATCAATTAATCAATATCATTAGTACCTATTTAGAAAAAAGTATATTAAAATGCATCAATACTTCATCATCAATACTGCAACCAAATATATAAATTAATACATATTATTAACAATAATTTATAAATGTGATGCATACATAATTATTTCTAATTACACTTATATAACAGTAGAAATTTGAATAATTAAAAAATGTTATCTGAAAATTTCAACACTTGTTGATACCTTATAAATATCCACAAATGTACCTGTTTAGTCTTCCAAATTCTCATCTCCATTTAAATGATTCGAAATAATATTATTTTCACTACCAACATGACCATTTTGTAATTCAACATCCAATTTTTCAGAAAATGATGGATCCATTTCAGTTATCTGCTTGAGGAAACTTTCTTTCTGTTCAATATTCCATTGCACGAACCACTCTTTGAAGAGCTTCACCTAGAAATCGACAACATAGATAATTATCAAAAACACACTATAATTTAAGTTAGGTACCCTGCATTCGAATAAAGACATGGGTTTATCCCGACAGTCCACATTGGCAATACTATTGATGATACCATTAACATAAGCTCTGTTGGCATATTTTTCAGCAAGTATAGGTACAAAATCAGATCTTTGCAGTTCACTCCATTCTTGGAACCATTGAACTAGATACCGAATTTGAGCTTCTGCACTAAGCATTGTTGCTATAATGATATTGTTGTTGTAATTTAAAATCGAGTCACTGCTTACTGAAATGTATTATTGCCTGAAAATAAGAGAAAGGTTAACAACACCAAAACATGACGAGCTGTTTTTGTGTTACTAAAAAAAGCAGCGGTGTAAACAAAGACTTGCCAGTTGCACTTACTTAACGCTGTTCGTTCTTTGTGTATCCAAAAATATCAAAACCTCACCAATATTTCCCATACAGATGAACCAGCTCAATAAAAAACGGTTCTAGTCTAGAAACGTCCTACTTTTGCATGTACCAGATTTTTGATTACCGTTCCTCACATGACGTACAACAACAGTAGATGAACATATGGTATATGGTTTAATCCGGCGACATAATAACTTGAGAGAAAGGAAAAGGAATGTTGTGATTTTAACCGATTAGATTCAATGAGCAGCATAAAATATAAAATTAAAAAAATATTTATGTATGAATATCGAATATGACATCATAACAGTCAAACAGAGAACACTACCTCTAAAACTGTCAAATTACTGAACAACATATATATGACAAAATTGTTGTTCCTGTTACAAGAAGACCTGGAAGTGCCTGGAAACACTCCCTGTGTCCAACACACATCTAGCTAAGAAAGCGCTGCAACATTTTTGACAGGATTTGCTGTTAGACGTCTTGCGCTCTCAAGCTGGTTTATAAAGAAGCTTTTAAAAATAACTGTTGGGTTATTTCTGATGCTGCAGCTTAAAAAGCGCAAGCGTTTTCTACCGAAATTTGTCAAAAATGTTCCAGCGCTTTTTTAGCTAGATGTGTGTTGGACACAGGGAATAGTTGCATATCAGGGGCGTGGCCTCGTGTACGACGAAAATCTTGTCAATTACCTTAAATATTTGTTCTCTTTACTTATCTTCGTGGGTGGTACGCAAAGACGCATTTACAAAAGATATGCGTATGAAATTTTACACGATTTCTCCTGTTTCCAATCTTCTTTCCCTGTGTTTCCAAGACCCACATAATTCTATATACATATAATTTGATCCTTGAATTTTTATGTGAAGCTCAGTGCTCAGTATGGGGATTGTGAGTTTAGTACGCATGCGCGAAAGGGGAAGTGGCTTGGAGTCACCAGAACTCACATCTATAATCATTTGGTATCCATGGTAACATCACAGATTACCAATGGTACAGCTTACCAAATAAGCTAATGGTAAGTATGGTAAGATAATGACATGTCCCTCCTCTTACCAAAAAAGTTTGAGACGCATGCGCATATTGCCAGCTATAACCAGGTCTTTGGCTTCATTTTTTGGTATTTTTTTCCACAATGCTAGCGGTATAGAAGTTTAAGTATATGCTAAAACCACGTCAGTTACCAAGGTTAGTGACTGATTTTTATTTTCGTCTTCTTCTCCTTTGCCGTAAAGTAAATTCAAATCTTTGACATCTCATACTTCATGATGATCCATGGTTGACACTTTTTAAATACGTGACCTGACGTGTTATGGGTATCGGCAGAGAACACTTCTGTTCTCTGGACTCTGGTAGCGGTAGCGGTATCTGCCAGACTGCCAGTGTCAAAATATTCGTATTTGGCGAATGGCGAATATTTCATATTTGTATTTTGATTCTGATTGGGAATTATTAAAATGTTGAGCTCCTCAACAAACACAATGACATCTAATAATTCCTATTCTAACGATAGAAGTTCAAGCTTTGAGACCGAGTACGCTATAGATCCAGCTTCTGGTGGATTCTTCAATGCAGACTTCAAGAAACATGACGATCTGAAAGAAATGTTGGACTCCAACAAAGACAGCTTGAAACTAGAGGCTATGAAAAGGATTATTGGTATGATAGCAAAAGGTAGAGATGCTTCGGTGCTATTCCCGGCAGTTGTGAAAAATGTTGTCTCGAAGAATATTGAAGTGAAGAAGTTGGTGTATGTTTATTTGGAGAGATACGCTGAAGAACAGCAAGATCTAGCCTTATTATCAATATCCACATTTCAACGAG
The DNA here is from genome assembly GCA_958507055.1 of Crioceris asparagi. Taxonomy (NCBI): domain Eukaryota; kingdom Metazoa; phylum Arthropoda; class Insecta; order Coleoptera; family Chrysomelidae; genus Crioceris; species Crioceris asparagi. Next base: position 78,972,373 of record OY293829.1, on the reverse strand, counting down.
CCTTAAAAGAACCGAATCAGTTGATCCGAGCCAGTGCTTTGAGAGTTCTTTCAAGTGTTCGAGTTAAAATGATTTCTCCCATTGTTATGTTAGCGATACGAGATGCCTCAGCCGATATGTCACCATACGTAAGAAAAACAGCAGCTCATGCCATCCCTAAGTTGTACAGTCTAGATAGTGAATTGAAAAGCGAACTTGTATCAATCATACAAAAACTGCTAGCAGATAAAACAGTGCTTGTAATTGGGTCTGCCGTGATGGCATTCACAGAAGTGTGTCCTGAACGAGTAGATTTAATTCATCAAGTTTATAGAAAACTATGTGCTCTGCTAGTTGATGTCGATGAATGGGGTCAGGTTACTATTGTAAATATGTTGACCAGATATGCTCGAAGTCAATTTGTTGATCCAAATATTCACGATAATGGGGGTAATGAATCAGAAAAAGAGTTCTATGATTCCGGTTCCAATACATCTGATAAACCTGTACCCAGTCTAGATCCGGATCATCGTCTTCTACTGCGATCGACTAGACCGCTATTACAATCAAGAAATGCAGCTGTCGTTATGTCCGTTGCCCAGTTATATCACCATGCAGCTCCAAAAAGTGAAAGCCCTCTTGCAGCGAAAGCACTAATTAGACTGCTGAGATCGCATGTCGAGGTCCAGAGTGTTGTTTTAAATGCTATCGCATCAATCAGTGCAAAGAATAGAGGCATGTTTGAGCCATATTTGAAGAGTTTCTTTGTTAGAACCTCAGATCCGACCAACATCAAGTTGCTTAAATTGGAAATACTTACAAATTTAACAACAGATTCAAATGTATCAATTATTTTGCGAGAATTACAGACTTATATATCGAATAGCGATAAAAATTTCATAGCAGCAACAATTCAAGCTATCGGTCGTTGTGCCTGCTCAATATCTGAAGTCACTGACTCCTGTCTCAACGGTCTCGTGTCGCTGCTATCAAATCGAGATGAGGCAGTGGTCGCTGAAAGTGTGGTAGTGATTAAAAGATTATTACAAACTCAGGCTGCCGATCCCAAAGAGATAATAACGCATATGGCACGTCTTTTGACAAGCATAACAGTGGCACAAGCAAGAGCTGCAATTTTATGGCTGCTGGGTGAACATTCACAAAAAGTACCAAAGATTGCACCAGATGTGCTGAGAAGAATGGCCAAAACCTTTCCAGACGAATGCGATATCGTCAAGTTGCAAGTTATGAATTTGGCTGTTAAACTATACATAACAAATCCTGAACAGACATCGCTTCTGTGTCAGTATATCTTTAATTTGGCCAGGTATGATCAGAACTATGATATCCGAGATAAGGCTCGTTTTCTCAAGCAATTTGTTCCTTCAAATGAGGGTAAATTTCGTTCGCAGGCGGCCACAATATTTTTAGCCAGTAAGCCAGCACCGATGTTGCAATCCCAATTTAGGGATGCTGAAGATCTGCAATTGGGCTCGCTATCGCATTACATTAAACAACGTGCCAATGGTTATGAACCATTGCCACCATTTCCTGTGTATCCGCCTCCAGGTGATACACGAAACGTTGAACCATTGTTTGAGGAGGATAAATTACGCCTAGCCGCAACAAAAAAGGATAAAAAAAACTCATTTAGTTGGGGCGAAGATGAGAACAGCTCCCCAAACAATATTAGCCCAAGTAGTTCAGACAGTGAATCTTCGAGCAGTGAATTAACTAGTGAATCCGGTGAAGATGGATCAACAAGCGATGAAGAAGATGAATCTGATGCGAATTCCAGTAAAAAGTCCTCATCATCGGGTGAAGAATCTCTTAGTTCCAGTGAGGCATCCAGTTCCGATGAGGCAGAGCCCATTATTCAACATATAAATAATAAACCAAAGAAGAAGGTCGAAAATGAAAAATCAAATGTTGATTTATTGTTGGATTTGTGTAATGTTGATTTGCCCGTTTTGACACCGTCAATGGATGGTTTTCTGTCACCGGCGACGCCACAAGAACTACCTTCCAACGCCACCACAGAGCAAAGCAGCGTTGCCAACCCGTCACTCTCAACCGGTGATACAAATTTACCGAATTTGGAGCAGGATGACCGTGTATGATTTCTGCATGGTGAAAATGTTTCCTAAGGAATATTTTAATCAAGAAAAGCTTTATCTTTATAGGAATGGGATGATTTAATTTGATTCTTGACTTCAATTACTAAAACAATATATTGAAAACCTGAACTTTCGTCCATCTTGTCATAACTTTCATTAGATGTTAAATTTTACATTGGCTTACCACTTTGATTTTGAAAAATATTCTCAAATGTAGAGAAGTAATGAGCTCGACGCGGTTGGAGAAAATTGAACTTTAATGCTAGTTTTTTGTCACAATGTATTCATGTTTATGAAGATAATTTATATTTAATTTAATTCAAACTGATTTATTATTCAATGATTCTTTTAGTGGGAGTTGCTATTATTTATTAATCAAAAACCTCCTTGATGCTGGTCAAGTTTTCGGAAATATTTATTCCCTTCTGCAGGGCAAATTGGGTTAAATAAATATTTCTGTTATAACTCTTATGTTTAAGTTTGTTCTTATACAAGGAAACACATATTCACGAAAGCTTTGCTATTTTCACTGTTTTATTATATAAATGATAGCAACAAGCAATAAAAAGATTGCAAACTGTCATTCGTACTCTATTTAATATTATACTTATCTACATTGTTCTCTTTGAGATAAAATAAACTATTTTGTATATAATAAATCTTTATTTACAAGTAATAAACTGATTTCATTAGTTCTTTCCTACATCGGCACTTTCGCTTGTTCCTTCATCAATCCTTTTGCTTGTTTTGTCAACCGTCTCACCTTCCTTGACCTTGAGAGGTAGCAAATCACCCCACTTTGACGCTCTGGCGCAATGATATACTGTTTTGGTGTGTTTTGCAGCTGTGAAAATTACTTCAGTCAATTTTCCACTCGTTGAACACATTCTGCATATACTGTGCTTCGATCTGACCAATGTCGGCCTCACCAGTCTGGGCCATTCTAAATCATCGTCTGATCGCTGTGCTTTAGTTAGTACTACATAAGAATATAGTTCTCTTTGTTGAACTGAAGCTCCACCAATTGGTAAACCATCGTACTTGACTTCAAAGTTGCACGGGGAACCATCATCTGCTAAAAATCTGGAAAAAATGTTTAGTTGATCGGTCTGGGCAAAACAGATATTTTTGTCTTACCTTGGGCACGTTAAATCATGGGGACAAGGACTGAATACATGACCAACACTGTGTTCTTTCTTGAATTGCAGTATAAAATCTCTCAGTTCATTCACAATCTTGAATCCAGCATTCGTACCTTGCTCAACTATTACTAAATATTTTTCAGTTTTATTCCAAAGGTTCAATACAGTCTGTAACCTTGTTTGTAGGTTTGGTAGCTCGAACATTGTGAAGTCGGAAACTACAATGTCATAGGTTACTTTTTCTGCGGGAAGAAACTGTCGATAGAATACCCCTTTTTTGATATTTTTGCCAGTGCCTGTACCGCCTTTCAATATAATCTCCGAAAGATCATTCATATCTCTTGATACATCAACATTGTAGTATTCATATATATCTTTCTCCCAAAAGGTATTGGCTGCCCACATTGCAGTACCTAAATCAATATTCCTTCAATTGAATGAAACGTAAATTTGAATCATTTAAAATTTACCAACCTGTTCCTGACCCAAAATCAAAAAAACTTCTAGGTTTGAATGTTGGATCCCTCATGTTTATTTCTCCAAATATCTTACTGAGGACTGCATATTCAGCGGCTGATCTACCAAAAAGATATAGCAAACAGTTATATGTATCGTATTTCATTGGTTTCCAGTTGTAAATCTTTCTACTAATCACGTTGTTTGTTTTATCTTTTATCATTTGCTTGAACTTCAATTCATCTTCTTCTGAATTAATCTGTACATTACTATGTTTTGCAAGAATTCTAGCTTGGATAGCTTTAGTAGTTTCTTTTAGTTCTTCATCTTCCATTGGAGCATTTCTAAAGTGTAGATGTCGAACAAGTTTCTCACTATCTTCCAGTAAAGCTTTAACAGGATAATCCTGTGTAACACTGACAACAGCTTTGATGAATGATTCTGGCATAGTGACATTCTTGGGTTGCATTATTCCGGGATGCTTTCTCGGTTTAAAAATATTATTGGCAATGTCATTAAGAACTTGTTCATCAGGTATAACTGCAGTTTTCGTGGCATACCTCCGCCTCAAACAACGAACCATCCTCTTGACAAGCATTGTATTCATGATATGCTTTTAAAACCAAAAAATACAAAATATGCGAATAATATTCAGTATGGTTTCGTGAGAATCATTTTCACAATATTTATAGAAGTTTGATTTTAGATGGTTGTCTCTGGTTTCTGATTTTAGGTTATAGTTTTAAGCGCATAGGAAATGACAGACAGATGAATAAAGTTGGCCACACACTGCGCGAGTATTCGCGCTACTGCACACTGCACTGCTACTGGTCAAAAGGTCTATGGGTCAAGTTCCAAATACAAGTCAGGGTGTCAAAGTCAAGCTACTTGTATACGAAAAAGCTGATACGAGTGAAAGTAAGAACATAACCATTCCTGGACCAAAAACACTGACCGAGTTTCAAGAACTTGGCTTATGTTCCTTTTCTTGTGTTACAAATTATGCAACACATAAATTGAAGACGACGATTTGGGGAGGTAGAGAACAATTTTGGCAACACTGCACGCATGTGTGATGTGTTCATAAAAGTCAACCATCGAGATTCGATTCGACATCACTTGTCAAATGATTTGGTAAAAAAAACTTATTTAAGAATAAGGAAGCGAAGATTGTAGTTAATTAAATATTAAAGTGTAAAGAAACAGAAATGTCTGATTTGAGAAACCGCAAGCAATTTACAAAAAAAGAGCCGTCCACTGAAGGTGAGCTGAAAATTATTATTACAACAACGTAAATTGATCAAAAACAATGACCCTATAAACTTAAATAATCATTCCATACACCACTCATTTACACCATCATATACCTTTGTTCAGTTCTAATTGTCACTCTTATTAGCATTTTTAATCATTCGTAAGCGAATTGTGTTACAAGATGTGTTAACCTTGTCGGAATCATTTCTGTCTTAAAATAGCAAAAACAACGTGTACTGACGTCAAATTTGACTTAAAAATTATGTATTGAACTTGACCAATATGTTTTATTGCAACAAAATTTCAATGTTTTAGATGAATTTGAATATGAGGATACAATGAACAAACCTCATGCCGTGCCAATTGTGGTCACCGGTGAGGACCATTCCTTCAAATTGGACGAGGAGGCACTCACAAAAGTCCTTATGCGCGATGAGCTGAAAGATCGCTACGTTGTTGTGGTATCTGTTGCTGGGGCATTCAGGCATGGCAAATCCTTTTTGTTGGATTTCTTTTTGAGGTACATGAATGCCAAGGTACGATTAATTAGTCTTTATTTCCACATAAATGTTCCAAAACAACTGTTGCTCACACGATTACTTTTAGTATGTTCTCAAACAAAATACATCCGAATGGATTGGATCAGAGGATGCTCCATTGGAAGGTTTCTCGTGGAAAGGCGGCTCTGAAAGAGACACTACGGGAATACTGATGTGGTCGGAAATATTTACAACAGAACTTAACACTGGTGAAAAGGTACACACGCAGTTTTATATGGTTATATATATATCCAATGAGATCTAATGTCGATTATTTATTATGCAGGTGGCTGTTATATTGTTGGATACTCAAGGGACGTGGGATAGTAAGAGTACTGTTAAAGAATGTGCCACTATATTCGCCTTAAGTACTATGTTGAGCTCAGTTCAAATCTATAATTTGTCTAGTAATATACAAGAAGATGATCTACAACATTTACAGGTATTTTTAACTTAGTTTCTGTAAATTTATATACGGATATTTTTTTATCGTGAACGAAGCAAGTTTTGTGATTTTTAGCTAGTTATATAATTTTAAATATTGTAGCTTTTCACTGAATATGGTCGCCTGGCACTTGCCGATTCGGGTACGACGCCATTTCAACGTCTGCAATTTTTGGTGAGAGATTGGCGTTTCCCATACGAGGCACCGTACGGTGCAGTTGGAGGACATCAGATATTGGAGAAGCGATTAGAGGTCAATGAACATCAGCACAGTGAATTGCAGTCATTGCGCAGGCATATAAGGTCTTGTTTTACTGAGATAGCTTGCTTTTTGATGCCACATCCTGGTATTAAGGTGGCTACAAGTCCAACTTTTGATGGTCGTCTAGGAGGTAAGTGATAATACCTGTATCAGGTACATTCTGATAACTTAGGTGTATTTTAGCATAACTTTTGTTAAAATTTTTAATGATTTGTTAAGAGAAAAAAATTCTTAGGACTTACGACTTTTTGCTGGAATTTTCGATTTGGAAGTATCTTTTCAATCTCAAATAGTATATAATCATCCTTGCATTCTATTAAACGCTAGCAACCTTCAAAATTAGTAAAAATATGGGTGAAAATAGTAAACATAAGTTCGCTCAAAAGTGAGGTTAAACAAATTGATGATTGACTTGTGCACTATATTCAAAATTCAAGTGCTGTTAATATCATTGTTGCCAAGGCTGCCAGTATAACTTTCGCAGCATTGGATTTCATTTATGAATTCCATTCTCAAGAATATTTGCTTCAGAAAACGACAATAACAACTCAACGTAACATATTATACAAATTTATAGTTTAACTTTTTTTTTTGTAAATGGCAGCTGTTGGGTATTCTGGATGCAACTTTCTTTTAGACGAAAATGAAGACGAACTTTTGAATTTTTTAAATAATTATGGTATTTTCGTGAACTCCAAAAACTGTGAGAATTGTGGTAATATAAAAATGGCATTATCTGGGAATGGCACTATATCTCACCACTTAGTTTATGTTTTCGTTATCGAATATTTACGAATATGTTGAATATCTCAAACGTTATATTGACAGTTTTGTTAATTTTGGAATTGACAGTTTTCAAACTGAGTGTCACATGCATCTATCGACTAGAAATATGTTCAGCTCTGCGACGTTGCCGCCTATGTCCAAAAGTATTAGCAACGTTGATGTTTTACTTGGGATGCCCTGTATATACTTTTATAGGTTATCTATAATGTCTTCTGTATTCTGTATTTTTTGTTTTCTGTCGAATTTCTCTCATCACCTGTTATCTATACAGGTATTTTATTTCACGATATTAATATTCTTTTTCAGAAATCGACTCTGAATTCAAAGACAATCTCAAGATTTTGGTACCGATGCTCTTGGGCCCAGAAAATTTGGTATTGAAAAAAATTAATGGAGATAAGGTGAAAGTTCGAGATTTTGTGCAATATTGTAAGTCGTACATGCAAATTTATGAAGGAAACGAGTTACCGGAACCAAAATCAATGCTAGTGGTATGTAAAAAATATATTTTGAATAAACTTTTATTCTCCAAACCGACAACAGTTCTTTTTAAATTATTATGCACTATTATCTAAATCTTTATTGAATTGAAAATATGAGCAGATGTTTCAAAAAAGATAGTTGATCAAAGAAAAAACTTTTTTTTTGTGAAGGCCACTGCCGAAGCAAACAACTTGGCTGCCGTAGCTGATGCCAAAGAAGTGTACGTAGCCATGATGGAGGAAGTTTGTGGTGGCACAAAACCATACATGAAGACAGAAACCATTGAATCGGAACATCGAAGAGTCAAGGATAAGGCAATAAATCAATTTAATAGCAAGAAGAAAATGGGTGGTGATGAATTCAGTCAAACTTACAAGGAGCAATTAGAAAAGGTAATTAATATTATTTGTATTTGTATATTTTCCAATTTTCTCAATAACTATTCCGAATGTCAAAATTAATCCGCCAAAATGTATATGTAAATTCAAAACTGATTTTTTTCTAGTATTGATTGGACCAATAAAGTAATGGGCGTACCTAATGCTTAAAGAAACATTGAGAAACCCACTTATGAAGAATCATCTTTCACTTTTTTAGTAAAAAATCAAGTTTAATTCAATCAAATCAAATACTCCTCCACTGTAAAATTTTTGGGTTTATTCATAGATGAAAATCTATCATGGTCCAAACACATTGAAAAATTAAGGAAACAGATAACTCCAATAATTGGAGTTTTATTTAAAATGAGAAATTATTTAATTTCAGTTTGGGGCTCAGCAACAAACTCTTTACTGAAACCTTTAAAAAATACTTCAGAATAAAATTATAAAGTGCACATTCAAATTGAATTGCAGAGAACCCCCAGTTAATTTATATAAATCCAGGAGCTTATTTAATACTGGTTCATTATATAAAATTAAAATTTGTATATTCATTTATCTTGTCGCAAATAATTTAACATTCAAATTTCGTTCTTTGATTTAAAGTGATCAATACAATCATTTAACTAGAAGTTCCAATAATCTTTTATGAATAAAAATTAAAACAATAATTGGCAAACACTCTATTCTTTATAACAGTATAAAAGTATATAATGAGTTACCGATTTTATTAAAAACTTCGGCAAAACAAGATTTAAAAATAGTTTAAAAAATATTTATTGTTAATATAATATAATAAATAATTTTTATATAGCTTCTTGAATTACATTTCTGCTTTCATTGCTTCTTCAATATTTATGTTTTTTTATTAATTTTTTCATGGTCATGGACTTAGTAGAGAAAATAATATCTTATTATTGTTATTTAATTAAAGCGATTTTTATATTGTTTGCGTTCTTAAATCCTAGACTTAAAAAAATAATTATTATATATACCAATTAATTATTTCGACGTATAAATCTCAATTAAAGACAATAAATAATATTTCATTAAATTTGAAATAATCAATAACCATAAATAAAAACTAAAAGAACGAGACGCCACTGGCGTCATATTTCCTACGCGAAGGAGATCAGTGGAGTGGAGGCGGGGTTAGCGTAAACAGTTGTATCCCCCTTTCTGACCGATTCCACAGCTCCCCTGGCCTAAAAACTTGTTGTCAATCAAATAAAACGCTTTTTATCAATGGAGTGTTCCGTCTTATTGTAGTAATTGTGGTCATTGGTCGGAGTATATTCGATACCCAACAAAATAAAAAAAGAAAGCAAAAATCGATCCATCAATTTTCAAGATAATATTGGCAGAAATTGACAAACAGAAATCTTACAACTTCCTTACATAGCTGCTTTCAAATAAAAAAATCTGAGTCGGTATTTATATATGAGCAAAAAAACTTTTCTTCTCTAAAATCTTATTTCTTATTATAGTTGAGCTCGAAAATTGTACTCTGAATTCTCAAAAATTATAGGTGACCTTTTCCATTGTTATTCTGGATCTTCCTATGATTATTTGGCTTCATATTAACTATTAGATTATCATATAATAAAATAGTAATTAAAAAAGCTTACAGCATCATCATCGTCTTTTTAACGCTTTCAAATTTTCGAACACGACGATATAATAAAGCCTTCTTCATTGGATATTTTTTGAATCAAAGTGTCTACAAAACATTTTTGTTATTCTTTTGCAGGACATCGATGAGACATTCATACAATTCAAGGCACACAACGAGAGCAAGAATATTTTCAAATCAGCCCGTACACCAGCCGTATTCTTTGCAATGGCCGTACTATTTTACATAACTTCAGGCATCTTTGGTTTCATTGGATTGTATTCGTTGGCGAACATTTGCAATATGGGCATGGCAGTTGCCTTTATCACATTGGGTACATGGGCGTACGTTAGGTATGTATTGCAATAGAAATATTGAGACAAAAAAATAGTCGAGTTATCTTTATGGGGTATAATGATAGTAGTTTAGTAAGTTTCAAAATTGCAGCAATTTAAGCGTAAAATTATATCACTGTAAATTAAAAGGACTGATAATTTTTGACGGACGAACCAAACGGTGGTATATATATATATATATATATATATATATATATATATATATATATATATATATATATTACGAAATTTGTTAACACGATAGAGGTCGCAGTTTTGAAGGTATCACGTTCAAATTTGCTACAAAAATCAATCTCTCAAATATCTTGGTCGAGTTCGTTATTGGGTAATATCGGGTAAGTAGTTTCAAAATGGCGACCATTCAAACATTTAAAAAAATTATCAAAAAAGAGCCGTTGTGCAAATATCATCAAAAATAATTTTAGGTTATAGATATAATCAGTACCTACAACTTTTGTTCAAAGCAATTTTTCATAAAATACACAGGTAAAAAAATAAAAATTAATAAAGAAAAATAACAAATATTGATAAAACATGAACACTCAATATAAATTTGATGTAATTGTACATTTTCTGCAGATCTTAATATAGACCCTGATTAAAAAAATATCTAGTATATTTATTGAAAAGAAATAGGCGAAAAAAAAAATCTGCCGTGAAGTGGAACTCGAACCCTGTCTGCTTTATATTCAACAGCCAAAACAAAAACCTCTAACCGCAAGGCTATGACACATACGACAATTTTATGTAATAACATGTAGGTATACCAATGAAAAGGTTGTTCAAATTTCAATTCTATGAATTTTGAAAAATTTACCTTTCCGCTGACTACAGGCCATCGGGATATTTTTTTATTGATGTTGGCACCTTATAAATAGTAAACATGCTCCGATTTTCATGATTCTTTTTTTCATTGGCTAGAGGACTATAAGAGAATTGTTTCCATTAAAAAAAATGACATTCAACATGTCCTTCCCTCAAAAATTTCTCCCAAAGGTGGTTGAGGTGGCACAATCAAAAAATTTAAACGACAAAATCAAAGACGAGACCAAATTCCGTCAACGTTTAAATGGGACGTTTTTAAAAAAAATCATAAGTTTCCGATTTACAGCACTGAGAAAGTCTGAAATAAGTGAGTCTCCGCTATGTGGTGGGGGGTTATTTTCCAAAAATTGAAAATATGAGACGGCCAAATTAAAGAATAGATTTTATGTAGCACAATTTTAATTGGACATTTTTCAAAAAAATTCACCGTTTCCGAGTTACTACAGCAGTGAGAAAGGATGAAATATGTGTATTTCCGCGATGTTTTTAAATCTCTGAATAAGTATAAGCAACGTATCATCTTCTTTGCTCAACGTCGAATGATTTTGATGAGTAATGTTTCACTCAGAAGTGTGAAATAAATATTTTTTTACAAAAAATTGGACCGTCTTTATTAATTGGTGCACTGAAAAGTACAAAATAATATTAATTCTATTGTTGCTGGTACTTGTGAAGATGGTGCCAAACGTTTTCATTCTAACTGCAACTGCACAACCTCAAAAGTACCAGCACCAATAGAATTGATATTATTTTGTATTTTTTATTTTTCAGTGCACCAACTAATAACGCCGGTCCAATTTTTTCAGAAAAATATTTTTTTGTTTCCTTTATATTTAGCGAACTTCTTTTAGAAATTTTGAAAATTAAGAAACTTTTTTCATTTTTTGCCTATTTTCGAACCTTAGAAATGGTAGATACCAGAATTTCAAGCTATTATTTTGTAATGTTTCGATTTTAGAGCCGAAAAACTTATCAGTGTAATGCCACTTTGAAGGGCTGTAACTTTTTAAGGGTACGTTTTGGCATACAGATAATTTTTGTCAAATTGACTTAAAATTTACCATAGCATATGCCGTTAAGTGTATGACCATTCTCTATGAAATACCCTGTAGATATAATTTTGAATTACAAAATTTGGCAAAAATTGTTTTCCAAAAACTGTCAAAAAATTATATTTTTTTTTCAATCTATTTTTATCTTTATCTACAGATATAGCGGTGAAATGAGAGAAGTGGGCTGTTACATTGACGAAACAGCCAACTTTATATGGGAAAATGTAAGTTAATTTATTTTATTTATATAATCTTTTTGATATACTTACATATATTTGAATTTAATGTTTTTCTGGATCTCGAGTAAAAAAAAACACATGGAAAGCAGCTGTTGTGTGTTTTTTGTTTCATAATATACAAGGTTTATCATAAAGTAAGGGTTAAATTTCAGCTTATTAAGTATTTTAACAGAATAAAAAAATATTATATTGATTGCAGCATTAGTTTGCGTTTCTGGTTGAATTACTGCTATTTACTCCATAATAGAGACTTTTAATTAATTCGTGCAGCGTTTTTGGTCATTTTCTAAACACGTTTTGCTTTTTTAATCCCACAGCCATTTAATGGGTTAAGATTTGGCGATTTCGTAAAAAAGTAGTTAAAAGTTTCTTTAATTAATCGCTAAATATGCGGTTGTACTCCTCCTTGTCTAAAATTAATGTTTTCAAATCCGTCGCACTTCGTTTTCCAAATGTTGAATGGCATAGTCTCGCAGGTATCCTACAGCAGTATCATTTACAGATACTCAATAAAGTATGTTTTACTAAAATACTCCACCACCTTACTTTATAATAAGCCCATTTTATATTTTTTATTCAAACAAAGTAACAAAACACTTCACACTATATTTAGAAAATGACAAAATGATAATCCGAATATTGTTTTTGAAAACTAACACTAATCAATGTTTTTAGCATGCATATTTCAAAAAAAGAAAGCTAAGAAAACAGCGTATGTATAAAAAAATTGAAACTTATATGCATGTGTATTTCTATCATGCACTCTGTTTTTCATGGTAATTCTTGACAATTTATTTCCACATAAATATAGTGATATCTTTATTAAAGTGGTGAAAAATAATATTTAGTAGTTGGTAATTTGTATTTTCTCATTGCCATTGTCTTTTTACAATTTAGGATGGCGTTGAATCCAAAAGAATTTCCATGAAAATAAATAACATTACTTATTAGTTATCACGCAAGTTCTAGACTTAGATTATTTTTTGTTTATGTGGAAATATATTTTTAGTTTTTAGTCATATTTGGTAGACATTTTAAATTTCCATTATTATGCTTACATTATATTTTTTACGTTATTTATCTTAGGCTTAGATATTTTACTTTTGCCGCAAAAACTATTACGAAATTGATTCTTTTTGACAACGAAATTGCAGTCTCGTAATTTTGTTCTGTGACATAAAGAGTATAAATAAAAATATATTATGTGGAAAATGCTGGAAATGGATTTTATTCCTTTCTATAAAATTTTGCGTAAAATTTTTCTATTCATCTTCAAAATCGATCTTTCCTAAAAAGCCTCTAAAAATATCAAAAGAATGCGACTTAGACGAAACGCTTCATTTAGATTCTTTATACATAATATATTTTTCTATATACCAGGTGATTCATTTTGGTATTCGTACGCATTTATTTTTATTATTCCAAGATTTTTTGCTATTAAAATTTTATATTATATATTTTTTTTGAACAAAAAACATGTGAATCAAATCTAAATTTTATCATGTCTTCTTTATATATAGTTTGTTTCACGAATGATGGCGTCTTCCTTGAAAACACGAAAAACGGATCAATTCAAGCGAGGGGAGTAAATCAGTCGCGTCACGATTTTGAGATAAGATCTGGTATTTCAGTTTTTTATACGGGTTTAAGAAAATTCATATAATTTGGGAGAAAAAAGCATCGATTGATTAAATAAGCAATTATATGGAAGATTTATTATTAACAATAATGCAGAAACAAAATAAAAATATTTTGCTTGAGTTATAAAATCTAACTGTAAAGCTTGAAATACATATGTCGTAGCTTAGATCGACAAACGTAATAGAAAAACTATAAGTACATTTTCTTTGTTGCCAAATGAAGATAAGAGAGGCCTCTTCAAAAATCTAGAACAAAAAAATATGTAACATTTCACATGAAAAACTAAAGTTGGTTATTAACATAATATGTCATGGTACAGAAAATGTAAAAACTTTGTTCAATAGATTTTGGCGGGAAATTAAAAAAAAATATCAAAGTTGTTAGTTACATTTGTTTATTGAATCAACCATATTCGGAGCGAATAGCAAACTGAATCACGTGGTAAATAATGACCTATAACTAATATTGTTTCCTTCTGTAGTTCTTGAAGACAATAGTACAAGGCTACGTCGAAAACGGTATGCAACAAGTGGCTGCCGAAGTAGCTGAGAGGACATTTCGGAACGCGACGCAAATAGCCGTGAATGGCGGTACAGGTGGTGGTAATGGTAGGAAAGAGGCGTGATAGATGAAAAAAATAATATTACATAATAACAATAATAAGTAATCAATTTTAATCTTCGTTAATGATGTGAAATGTCATCGGTAATTATTAATTAATTAATGAATATATATATAATGTCCCAATCTTTTGTGTATAACAACATTCTCTTGCAAGTAAGTGGTTTGCTAATAATATGTCTATCTCGAAACCACAACCCCGCCTCTCCACTCTTCCGCGGTTATATTTATATAAATACGGGGTGGGTCAGAATTGGGAGCAATTTTGAAAAAAAAAACTATGACAAATTATATTTTTCATCATCTTGAAATTATTCAGGGAAACGCATTATGGAAACCATTTTTTTTTTGAAAATTAGTCCAGTAAAATGGCGTACAGATTCTACCGGATTTATTTGACAAAAATAGTTTTTTTGTCTCTGTCATAGCGTTTCCAAAATTGCTTTTAATTATTTTGCTCCACCATATAGAAGGAAAAAAGGTGTCTATAGATTTGGATTGTTAAGTCTTGCCAACAAAACACAAACACCTATTCACCTATCACCTACCTTTTGATTTTTTAAACGTTGTGTACAGATTTTTTTTGTATATAAATAATATTAATTATTATTATATAAATATATATTATGTAACATCGTTTCTTAAGAAAAAAAACAAAAGAATTATATAATATTATGTGATATCTTGGCAATGTTGGTATTATTATTTTTATTATAACTACCACCAGATATACTAAACTTCTTTTATTTATTTTTACTCGTTATATTGTAAAAAAACTTGGATTAAATTTATTGTAATTAAATTATGTAATTTGCGGCGCACATGACAACAGAAGCAAGAGTTTGTTTTTCGTGATTTTTTTTTGGAATTTACCACAATGAAATACTTAAAATGTACTCGTAATGTTAATTCTGTTATAAATATATTTTATTTTATTATTATTATTATGTCTTCACTACATTATTCGACAAAAATAAATTTATGTAGCCAGTTTGAGGTTAAAATTCAGCTTAAAGCGAAATCTGGTGTGAAAATACAATAATTCATATTTCCGGCTTCCCATATCCACAGAAAGATTCGAAACAATGCCACTAGAGGCAGCACCGATGAGTTTTGAGGTACAAACATTTTTATTTAATTTTGCTTGATATAATTTTGAAATTAAATTACCAGAAAATAAATTTATGCGTGTGCTAAACCTTTAATGTAATTCAAAACATTTTTTTTGTGTAAACAACCTTATCTTAAAAGAAATTATTAAATAATGACATAATAATAAGAAACGTAATAGTTCACAAAATTTTCAACATCTTAAATCTAATAGTGTCGCTTTTAGCACTAGACTTTTTTTCGATTGAGACATACCAGGTCATCAAGTTTTTATATGGAGCAAAAAAAATTGTCTGATGAAAAAAATAATTGTTGGTAATGATTGGAAACAACTGCTTTGACACCCAAAATACATACAGATGGTGTTAGGTATTATTTTCGAAAAATGTTATTGTGATAGCTGAAGCTTTTTTTAACTTTTTAATAATTTATTTAGAGTTATATACAGATGTATATGTTTATATTTTTTATGTGATATCGTTCACTTACATTTACCCGCAAACTATTTCTTTTAATTGCACCATTGGAGTCTAAAATGCTATATTTTTTTTTCACTAAAAAAGTTCAGCTTTTAGTCTGGATTCTGCCATATATATTCGCATTGAAAAATGTTCTCATAGGTTATAGGGTAGGGATAGAACAGAAGTTTCTGGTTTGATAGGAATGTTTTAAATCGTCAATATATTTTTTATAATCAAATCTTCAGCACTTTTAATGCAATATTAATGTTATTCTTCGCTCACTGACCATTAGTATGAGAAGTTAATCTTCTTCCACCAATTGCACTTATTTATTTTTTTGTATCCTTTTATTATTGTTTGTATTTTTTAACTACGTGCACTTTTATTATTTTGCACATAATAAACTGTCTTCCAATTTCTGCAAAATTATAAGGCAAAACTTTATTTTTTTTCTCTGCGTTGATTGATTTTTGTACCGAAAAGACCAGATGGATATCTCAAAAATTGGAAGCTCATCAGGGTTATCTCAAAATACTCTTGTTCAATATGCAATTGTTAACAAACAGTGTGGAACAGTCAAATGGGAAAATTCACAAAATGTTGTTTTTGAATTTGTCGCAGGAATCAATATTGAACAAATTATCAAAATGTAAGTTAAGTTTTGTATACCAAACTTTTCACATGTATCCCAATAAGATATTCAATAGGGCAAGATCAGGTGATTCTGCTGGCCATTCTATCGATCCTTGCTTTCCATATTCAAGGATTTAGAAAGTTTTAAGCCCTTCTTGGTGGAACCATCCAAAAACAACATTGAATAAATGACGTGTCTCAGATTTTTTTTTAAATATGCACAATAATTAATGCATTTACTCCATGTGGCTGTTTCACGTTGTATATATATTTTTTTATTATTTTTCTATTTTTTTTTCAATACGTACTGACATTGCAATATGATTACACCGAAGTGCCTCGTTAGCGTCTAGTTGATGTTTTCTGAATTTATTTTGTTTAAATAAAAATATCTTGTCCCTTTCTCTTGGTTGTTAAAATTTAATAATTATTAATAGTTGTAGGATTTGGAATTTAGTCTCTAAGATTCAAAACAAAATAGTCCTAGTGGATATATATATAGTTGATAATAATACATATTGTTGATAAGAATGTTTTTAAATATAATTTGAAGAAAAACAAAACAAAAAAATCATTTATGTAGCTACATTTTAAAAAATATGTCGTGTGAACTGTAACATTTTGTTGAGAGCTACCCTTGAAATATTTTGCGGTCTAGAAATTATATAAACATATTGTGGTGGTATAAGAGCTCAATTTTTGTTATGTAATTCGAAAGTTGTATGATTGGTTTTGGTAATAAAATAATTTTTAAATTATTTTTATTTTCATTTTGCACACACTTATCACGTTTCAGTAGGCTCCAATAAAACTGACTCAGGAACAGGAGCCGGCATATATGTATATGGGGTATGGGATGCAAGTGAAGTATATGAGAGTAGGATTTGTTATGATTTATGTAGGTTCTAATTTTCAGGAAATGCACTTTATTGAACAAAGTTTCCAATACAAAAAAATCAAATGAATTACAAATACAACTTTTGTAACAATATAAAAACATTTACATGGAGAAATGAAATTAACAGTATTTTTTATTACAAATATATAAGAATATCGATAATTATAAATATGGATTTTACATTAGAGTCTATTTAAGAATAGATAATATGATTTATTATCCCTACCAAAGTATTTACAAGGTCACTGTGAAGATTAAACTGTTCAGACATTTCCTTAAGAATTCCATCCACATTTATTGCGCTATTGTATGCAGTGTTCTTGATAATATATATTACAATTGCAGCAGGCATAAACACTCGGTTCTTAATCATATTTTTGAAAACTTCCAATGAAAAGGGAGTTGTTGCGTAAATATTTTTGAAATCAGAAAACCATTTGGGTTGTTTTACATAGAGAAGTTCTAAAATTCGCAAGCTCAATGGAAGTAATGTGAACTTCAGCTTGGCATCGAATTCAAATTTAACAACAAAACATTTAAGATCATCAACTCTATTGAAAATAGGTAAATTGTTGTCCAGCGTGTTCAATATTTCCATTTCTTGGATTTTAACTGATTGAGGATTATAGGATTTTCCAGTAATTTTACCCAAATAGGCAATTATATAAGCAATTTTAAGATCTTGTTGTCCTAAATATTTACTGGCAATAAAAATTATTGTTGTGATTACCAACATCGGATCTTCGATTATTTCAGTTGCACTGTCCTTTTTTCTAATATATTTTTCAACTATATCCACAGTCATAACATACACATGAATGTCTTGTTTCAATGTACCACAAGCAAGTCTAATTATATTTCGCGTTGTTTCTTCTATAATAGGTTCATGATAATCATAATGATTCATCTGCATATCGTCTAGCCACTCCTGTAGAAATTCAGACTCGTACGCGTACTGGTTCATATTTATTGTCTCACGGTTATCGGAAGCCTGTTTTGTAAATCTTAAATCTAGTGTCGGTGATTTTGAACATATCAAAAAAATAAGCACGGAACTAAAAGTCTTATTTTCAAATTCATGATTCATCAGATCTGCATGTCATAAAATTTGATTCTGTGGCTGCCAGATTTCGTGTCGCAGCGTCCAATACGAACATAACTAAGAATTTTTATGTCATTCATGGAAAAGCGATAGTCAACCTGTCATATAAACACAAAGTATAGTTTTTTATTCTTTGTATCTTTCTAGAGGTATTGTTCTCTGATCTGGAGGTAGTGTTCTCGTTCTCTGATAATCTGTGACCTGTGGTCTTGTGATCATGATCATAAAATAAACAAATAATAGACAAAATTATTATAACGATAATAAATGTTAATTTATAAATTATTAACTAGATAAACTAGATTTCCAGTGTATGAGTTGCAAAATTATTTCTTTTTATACATTAATGATGTGGAAATGGATAGCTGGAACAGCAATCGTTGGATCACTTGCATACGGTGTATGGTAAGTTGGCAATTTAGGGTGATGTCGAAAATTGTCTTTGATGTATCATTTTTAGTAAATATTTTGCCGGAGGTGTTTGCCATTGTACCGCGAGATTAGATGGGCATGTTATTGTTATAACTGGTGGAAATTCTGGAATTGGAAAAGCTCTTGCGATTGAACTGGCACATAGAGGTAAGGTTAACCAATGTAATCAATTACAAATTTGAGGTGTTTTCTAGAAATTTCTGTTTGATAGAAACAATGACGATATATATATATTTCAGGTGCTATTATTGTCCTAGCTTGTCGAGATGTCGGAAAAGGACTTGATGCTAAAACAGAAATATTATCTCAACTGAAAAATAAGGGTGGTATTATTTATGTGAGATATTTGGATCTCTGTAGCATTAAAAGTATTATCAACTTCTCCGAATCGCTAATAAGTGATTTCACTGAAATATATGCACTCGTGAATAACGCTGGAGTGTTTTTTCATCCGCAAGGTCTTAGTGAAGACGGTTTCGAAATTACCCTGCAGACTAACTATCTTGGTAAACATTTAGCTAAACTTATAGGATAGCAAACAACTTGTTTTTTTGTTACTTTCAGGACATTTTATTCTGACACACCACTTATTAAAACTCTTGAAAAAGGCAGTGCATTCACGTATTGTGAATGTTACCTCGGAGGCTCATAGAATTGTTAATGTTTATGATTTGAAAGCGGTAACGAAGTGTCAAACTGAATTCAGAGACCATTTTGTTGCCTATGGTGTGTCCAAGTTGGCATTATTGTTGTTTACAAAGGAATTATCGAAAAAGCTTTCAAGTAAGTGTATAAAGTCAAAGTAAATCAGTATATTTTGATATTAATGATCAGAAAAACTGTTAATCTATACAATTTTCTGCCATCTCAGATGGTAAAATTATTAAGTCAAGTATATATCAGTAGTTATTTTTCTTTGGCAGATACTAACGTCATTGTGAATGCCGTAAATCCTGGCAACGTTGAAACACCCATCTATCGTCACTTTCCCTACCTCAGTAACCCTTGGTTGTATTCCCTACAGTGGCCTGTACGTCGTGTAGTTGTCAAAACTCCAAAACAAGGTTGCCAAACAATCCTACATTCCCTACTGACGTCGAATCGCAGCACCGGTCAATACTACAGCGATTGCAAACTCGACATTCCCAGCCCTTTGGCGGCCAGCGATAAACTCTCCAAAGAGTATTACGATTTAACATTGGAGGTGTTGGCAGATCGCTTCAATACTGAATCAGAGTGTTAGATAAAACGACAAAAACATGGCAACCTCCTGGGTGTCACCAGATGACAAGATTAAAAAGGAGGTTTTGCGGAAAGGTAAATTTGGCAACAAACCAGCTGAAGGTAGCCAATGTTCCATTACCATAACTGACAGTCCAATGCTGTTGGAAAACTTCACCAATGCCATAACGGTAATTATTGGTGACAGTAATGGTGACATGTGGCGATTGATCGACATCGCCTTGATGACAATGTTTGTTGGTGAAAAGTCCAAATTCTCCTTGGACTTATGTGACAGTACCATTACATTAACCATTGAACTGGTCGATTTGGTATTTAATGGTTTCATTTATGATTGGGATGCGAAAAGAAAATACGAGATTGCATTGGGTCACAAAGAGAAGGGGAATACGTTTTTCCAACAGAAGAACAACAAAGAAGCCGCTCACAGATTCATTAAAGGACTAAAAATTCTATGTTCCATACCAATTGATGTGGAACATATACCCGATGAAATTGACGGTGTAAAACTCGATGATATCAATAAATTGAAATCGAATCTGTATAATAATTTAGCTTCATGTTATTTTAGAAATAATTGTTGGGATATGGTGATAGATTTATGTAATAGGGTTTTATTGAATTTTGATGCAAACAATTTGAAAGCACTGTATAAGATTGGGGTGGCTTATGAGAATGATAGAAATTTTGAAAAGGCTTGTGATGCATTCGTTAAGCTTTTGGATTTGGATCCGGGTAATTCAGCTGGGGCTGAACATTTGATTGTTGTCAAGGGTGAATTGAAGAAGGCCGAATTGAAATGTAATGATATGATGAAGAAGATGTTTAATGCAGCTTTGAACAATTGATTATATTATTAATTATATTTACAGTGTATTGCAAATTTGGTAAATATTTAAGCTGACGGGTAGGTTAAGTGGAATAAATAAGAATTCAGAAAATCAGCAGGTCTGTTTTTTTGTTTATTGAAAAACTGAGAAACAATAAAGTTGCATTCTGTATTCCCGCCTTTAATGTTTATGGAAAGTCGAATTCAATTGTGCATCGGAAACAATCTATTGTAAATTGTTTTTCTAAAACTCAGATTTGATTTGTAATTTTTGACTAAATTCAGAATAAGTTTTTCCGATTTAACCTACTCTGTGAGATTTTTGTATTGCTCATTTTTAAAATGCTTTTTTCACGAATTTCCCTCACTAGTATCTTCCTATGTAAATAACTGTATTTAATTATTTAATAGTTATATATATTCAATTGAATATTGAATTAAAATATGACATTGCGAACAAATGATATTTTCTGTTCCAAATTTTCGTCCTATGATAGAGTAAATCAAATTTATTTACTGAATGAAATACCTACATAGAACGTTCGTAATATTAATATTCAAATTCATATATGTAATGAAATAATGAAAAATAAATGAAATAATATAGTATATCAGCGTTAGAAAAAACTCATTGATCAATCCTCTAACATAAACAGATTAAAAGAAAAGTCGGTCGGCGTTGATAAAGCACACAGAGTTTATTTTTTGGTTTATGGTACAGGACGAGTTTGCAGATAGATTCACCCAGATGATTTAGCATAATCATTATCATAGGTTTCTGTTTAAGGGGACTTTCCGATAATTGGCGCCTGTTTTCTGAATAAAAAAACAGAATAAGACGTAAATCAAAAATACGAATTTTCGAGTTTTCGTCTTCTTTTGGAGATTTTGTCCCAACCAGCTTGCGGGATGTTGGAGAAAAAAAGGGTGCTGGGTGGGTAAAAATACGCATGTAGAGGTATAAAAGAAATCGTACTAATCACTAAAATCACTGTAGACACTGTCTCAACAAGGCATTTTCTTCATAAATTGCCATTTTCAATTGGATATTACACTGAAACGAATTCACTTCTTGGTCAACCGCCGTCATATTGTAATTAATGAAATAGAAAATGGACATGCGTTTATAAATAAATTGCCATTTACTTAATTTCTGAAAAAGTATTATCATTAAATATTCTTGCTATAGTAGAATACGTTGTAGACAATAGAAAGAAGTATCTGTATATGAAAAAAAAAAAATGGTAAAAGCCTTTACCTATGACTTCCCTCGACAGACCACCCCGCTTCGAGAATGTATCTTTATCGACCTGAATAACTTACATCTCTTTGCTCATGGAAACAACCTCGCCGCTTCTATCGTTCTTATATTGACACTTAATATTTTCGAGACCCTGTATATACGATTAACGAAAACTCTTACATTGCGTCGCCGGTAGTCCTTCAATATGCATACCAAAATTCGTTTTCCTAGGTCAAGCCGTTATTGAGCTACAACGCCAACAGACTACAGACCGACGGACTTGAGATACCATGATTTTCGTGGTCTAGGAGCCCCAAAACGTAAATATCAGCAAAAATCTCGAGATTGATTTTTTACATGAATACAATACTTCCCTTATTGGGGGTAGTAATCATTGAAATGAAATTTATTCAATCAAGGAAACTAAGGAATAAAATTAAATACAGATTTAGTATTTTGTGCTTGGCTAGCTTTGTGTTTTGGTAACAGGTTTGTTTCATTAATATTTGCTACATTTGAAACCTCTATTTTAGATAAAATAAGCTGTTCCGTAAAGTGATGGTATCAGCTTACTTGCTTATTAATTATTCTTTGTATGAAATACTTCGAAACCTAAAGTACGTATTGATATTTAAAAATATTCAACTGTTTATCGCTAGATGCGCTACAAGACGCATAGCTACTGTTCTACTTATTTTTAACGTTATAGATATAGAGGCAACGGTGTAGTATTTGAAACGCAAGTCGTTTCTTGTTTCAGCCATTTTAAATTTCAAAACAACAATAATATTACATATGACAATAACAGCGGCTAGACGCTATATATGAGTCAAGGAGTGCAAGGTAAATTATACATGTTTATAGTGATTAATGTAAATTTTTCAAGAAAATACTTCCTTGGGACGGTTTCCACAGTGCCAATTCTGATGACTCTTTTATACCTACATGGGTATGTATCCTCACCCAACACCCTTTTTGCTCCAACATCCCGCAAACAAAAAGGGGCTAATATCTCCAGAAGAAAACGAAAACTCGAAAATTGGTATTCCTAATTTTCGTCTTATGTGAGGGTGTTTTATTAAAAAACACCATTAAATCTTGGCTCCACAGTTATCGGAAACGAGCCCTTTTTAATATAATTCAAACAAATTCAGTTGAGTTATTGGTATACCAACATTAAAAATCAGGTTCATGGTGAGCACCAAATTGCAAACCTTTGCCTCCTTTCAACCGACCTCGGATCTCTTCTAGTTTCCGAGATCCCGGTGATGAGGCTCGAATTTGGGACACCCTGTACATAATTCCAAGGGTTCTTATCACATTTTTATCACATATGTCTGAACCCCACAAATATCATTCAAGCATATTATAGTTAGAAGTGGCCCCAACATGGTTTCCCGAGGAACGCCACATTAGATATTTGCTAGATAACTTCACATGTTTCGCAATATAACTATTGTATACTATTTCACAACTAATCATTCATTTGAAAAGAGTGTCGGAAGGCTTGGACAAGTCCTGGCTAACGAACGGAAGACCAGTATGCTGTCAGTTGCTAAGATCACGTTGTACTTATCAGTATATTTATTTTATGGCATTTAGGAACACAAGAATTGAAAGAGTAATTTTGTAGAAAATATTTAATCTAATTTTTGTACATGGCACAAGTCAACAATAGTTATATACATTATACAATGACGGGATCATAATATTGTATGTATGGATGTAATTATATCATCAATGACTAGGACTAGACAATCGATATCTAGAATCTCCTTGCTGGGCCGGGTTGCTCCTGGTCTTCTTCGGGATGGGCGGCATTCCACTCCAAAGAACGCAAGATGGCAGCTGGAATTGGTGGTGGGGTGTTGTTATCGACTGGAGCAACTGGCAGATGGGAACCTTGTGCCTGGAATCCATTTTCGTTGGCGATGTAGCTCAATTGCACTTGCTGACCATCGGGGGCGGTCCATTGCACGGAGCCTTGCACTTCTTCGGCTTCGGCGTCCTTGTTGCCGGCATTTTTCAGTACACCTTGCTCATTGGCGGAGATGCCGTTGCCTGTTTGATAGGATGATCTGTAGGAGCCGTCAAAGTTGACTTCAGCATCCTGGCTGATGATGGGGATGGGTTCCTTGCCGGACAGCTGGGCTGCAGAGGCGGCTGCCAAGATGGCGAAGAGAGCGACCTTTTGGGAGAAATATTTAGATGAATGGGTTATCACATAATGGAACTATTTTGGAATTTTGCCAAATGTATAAAGAATCATTGCTCAAATAATTTTTGAATCAAGCACTGTTTTTGAAGTTACATTAATAATTATATTTAAATGATACATCTGGAGCACCGATTTTCACTCGGGCAAACAAAAACAGTTATTAAAAATTAATTGCAAGGACCTTTAAGTTATGAATTAATGAAAATAATAATTATAATCAGTTATCCCTTTTAATAACTGAAGATAGAGGACTATTGAGAGTCTCGTTGAAAAAAAATAACATTTAAAATGTGCTCTCCCAAAGAGGGTCGAGAGGGCATTTTGGAAATCGAAAATTTGGGACGACAAAATTAAAGAAGAGACCATATCCGGCAATGTTTAAATTTGATATTTTTCAAAAAAAATCATAGGTTTCCGAGTTACAGCATTGGTCTGAAATATGTGTCTCTCCGTTATGTGGTGAGGGCAATTTTTTTAGAAAATTGAAAACGTTACAGTTAAATGAAAAGATTATATGTAGCAATATTGAAAATGTATAATTTTCAAAAAATGTATGGTTTCCGAGTTACTAACTACAACTGTACAATTCAAAATTACCAGTATCAGTAGAATTAATATTACTTTTTATTTTTCTGTGCACCAAATAATAATGCCGGTCCAATTTTTGTAGAAAATATTTATTAACGTCTTACAAGTATAACCTCAAATAAAGATTTAAACGGTCAGTTCCAAACCCCATTTTTTGCAATAAATTAGATTATTTTAATTTTCTAATATACTTGTGGTCTATTTCTACATGGAATTATATAAAATGGAACCAAAAATAAAAATATTACATGTCACCCATTGTTATCATATTCTAACTTTTGTCAATAGTTAATTGAGTTAAAATCGCCGATGATTAAGAAAAATGAACCTCATTGTTAGTCCATGATGGAATGAGCTTTACGGGCCAAATTTTACCTTCTTGAAAGGGTCGAGCTAGCAGGAATTCGGTATGCATCAATCAGAAATTTATAGAATAACTACAAAAAAATGTTCGTAACAACGTCTTGTAAAATAAAAGTATCGATCAGTCCAAGCGTTTTTATAAAAAAAGCACCGCTGAATTTGAAATGAATCTAAGCATATTCCGTTCACGGAAGAATAAGGGATTTGATTATATGGAGGAGTTCGGAATGTGCCTACCGATAATGATAGGGCTTATAGAGATAGTCAAAATAATTTACTTTATATAAAAAAATGTTCTTATCGGGCTTCGTTATGGAGTTACTCGCCTTCAAAGTGAGAATTTGAAAAAGTAATTGCATTTCTATTAAACGGTTGCCAAGGTATCAGCAAAACAACAAAAAATTTAATTAATGATTGTTGTTAATATGCAAACTTTTGTTCATTATGTCTACATTATACAGGGGCAGACAAAATTTCCCAATTAAATTAATATTTTTTAGAAAAGTTTAATAATTTGTTTTTTTCCTTCTTTTATTCGCTTAAAATTTTGCTATAAAAAAGATATAATTTATATTAATCGACATCTAGTACCGTTTTGAAGAAAATCGCATTTCATAAACAACTTATACGAGATATCCCAAGGGATAGAACGCAGCAAAAAGTCAATTTCTCTCAAATATATATTTATCGTACATGTTGTTAATAAAATGCTATTTTCTCCGAAACGATACAAGATATTGATTAAATTTGAGTACTTGTATTTTTTTTGTCGAAAAATGTCGAAAAAATAAGAGGATGAAAGTAAAAATCCAAATTTAACAACTCATTCAGAAATCTATAAATTTAATTGAGAAATTTTATTGGTACCTATAACAAGACAAAAGTTTACATATGAAAATATTAGTATTTATTAATTTAACTGCCCAAATTGTGTTGTTACTTGATTATAATATTTGTTATAAATAAATAAAGTAAATCATTATCGACCAGCCATTTATAATTATGGATTTATCATATAGTCAATTCAAATGCTTTGGTAGTATAGTGGTTATTGTAGAAAGCTGATTCTGATTCGATTGTTGGCCATCCTTTTTTTTCTCTATTCTTATTTAAAATTGATAAAAAAACAAAATTGTATAAAATAATTATAGTGGAATAATCTTTGATAGAAGAAACTGAATAATGTACAAACTCCAAACATTTATCATGAATTACGGTCGAAATTGGACCATTGGACTATCACTATCTAGAGTTATCAAATCAACTTACGGCTAATTTCATGTTGCTATATCACAGAAGAAGGCGAGCTACGACGGTCGAAGTGACTTTGACATTCTCTAGCACCCTGTATTTATATATGTACACACACCTAATACACAAACGAAGAGCACCACATCCATCTGTAGTGAGTATTATCTTAAAGCTTAAAAGGGGGGTATTGCAAAATGTATGGCTCGAATAAAAAAAAAGAATCGTCTTATACCGAAGATGCATTAGGTATATGCGTTGGAGAAGATGCCGAAAAAAAAAACCAATAACTCAATCCACTGACCAACATTGATTTCACATATTTAATTTGTTATATAAAAAAGATTATTATTTATTTATAATTTATATATTATAGTAAATGTCATCCTTCGCACTTTCACCGCCTTCGTTATGAAGTTGATATTTGAATGGATTGTACATCATCAAGGATGAGTTTGGAAAGGCTTCTTAGTAGATAAATACTTAAATCCAATGATCATTCAACTATCACGTATGTCTCCACAGAATACTTATTAATGTAGTCCGATTTTCATTAGAGAGTATACATGATGGAACATCTCTCATCGGTAATGGTAATTTTATTTGCAGAATATTATTATAATCGCGACTTTTTTCCCGTGTTGTTTTTTTGTATTTTATTTTTTATTTGCTTATTCTAATGCAGTTGGTATACTATTAAATATTGAATTTATTTATTTATCAAATGTCATTAGGTACCTATTAATAGGCATAATTATTTAGAGAATAAATTAGTATGATAATTCAATTAATTATCGCAGTTAGAGATGTCAACAACAGCAGCAGCTTTTTCACCGACTTTAAAAAAAGGAGAAGGTAGGTATACAATTCGGTTGTACGTTTGTTTTTTTTATAGCTGTTTATGGCGCGGTTTGCATAGTAAACGTACTCCGATTTAGACGATTTTTGTTTCATTTGAAAGAGGAGAGTTGAGAAATGTTCCCATATTTAGAAAAAATCAAATATGAAATCTCCTTCCCTCCAAAAACCGCCACTGAAGGGGGCATTTTTTCTTGAAAATTGAAAATCTGAGAATGCAGAATTAGAGATGGGACCATATCCGCTAATGCCGTTTTGTACAAGCCAGCAACTGACGTACCTAATAGAACAAAATTCCCAAAAATTATATACAATTATTATATCATTGACAAAAATAATGAATTACGGTCGACTTCTAGTTTTTATAAATCTCCGCTCTCAAGAAACTTCATCTGAACAATGGACATATTCAATTTTGTCTTAGGACCAACCGTTTAGCCAGAATATGAATAGAAGAATGTAGAAGATACGATATTTTATTTAAGTATATCTAGCTTTTCGTTTTTTCTTCAGATATTTACCTTGACAGGGTGGTCATGAGCTTTCAAAAGAATATTCCAGAAGAGTTTGATCGAAACCTTTACTGCCGTATTTGCGCTTCAGTCTTAAGCAAAAACCAAGTGAGATCTATACCAATGATTTGAAATATTCAACCAGGTCTGTCATATGAAATTAAATTAAATGTTTATAAAATTAACCAAATCAGGCAGATCTATCAAATATTACAAAAAAAATCTATTGTTATCAGTAGTAGATTTATATTTATTTGAAGCAACTAGAAGAAATTAAACAAACTTTTAAAATAAGGAAGAAATATGAGGTCAAATATTGATGTGTCCATTCAAAAACAAATTATTTTCATACATTTTGAAAATAAGCTCCATTTACGCATTAATTTTTATGAAGGTCTCTAAACATTTTGTTTGCTCTAATTTCAAGTTGATTAAAGATGCCTGCTTCTTCTTATTCCGTTTTAATGATCTTACAAAAACCCATGATTGTAACCAAAGAATATTTGTGCTTGTTACAGACTGCAGAGGCACTTTTGCTTACATATTTTACAGTTGAAAGAAACAAAAACTTTCTGGGCTACTATTGCATCATTATAAATGAGATATTTGTCTTCGGGATTCAGGTCAGTTAGCAATAATTTGACAGCATGGTGGTGCGCCTTTAGTTACGTCATATATGATACAAGATACAAGAGAAAAAAATATTGACATCTAATTATATGGCTTACACCTTTCTTTATAAAATGCGAACGAGAAGGTGTGCCGTTGTATTTATGCACAAAAAATTAAGACAATCGTTCAGACACACAGAAGGAGACTTGTCGTCTATAAATCCAGTGGGAGGATGTTTATTCTGTGATATATAAAATGGGAGAGAATCAAAATTGAATTTATCTGTCCGATAAGCCTTAGAAAATTAGCTGTCCCGGACTGCCCTATTAAGTTCGTATTAGTAGGTATTACTTACTTTTTTTGAAAATTTCATATTTTTACCTCTTATACGGTACAGCGATTGTTACCTAAGGCTGAGCAAAAATAACATGGAAATCGTTCATTGTATTATACAGGATGTTTCATAATAAATGCGCAGGACTTAAGGATGTGATACCTCATTCTAAAACATGAAAAAAAGTTTATATATTAATTTACCCTATAGATATGAATATCTCCGGAACCGTTTACCGTACACAAAACAGCTTTTTAAAACATTTTCCACTCATTACCAGCTATGTTTTGAGTCAGAAAATTGTTTTTGTTAAGTCATAATTGGTGAAGATTTTGAATGAAAAGTAGGTGATTTTCTCCCTAATTTCTACGCCAATGGAAAAAGTACAATTTTGAGGCACCCATTTGAACCGCCAATGTTTTCTACGCAAAAAGGTAGGTACTATTGGTCGTGAGCTCTAAAGTCGACCGTTTTCGAGAAAAATCAAATCAAAATTGTTATTTATTAATTAAACAAAATTTATGTTATCGTTAGAACAAGTAACAAAAGCAAAAAATGACCGTGTTTTTTCAACATAAAAGTTGATTTTTCTCAAAAAACAGTTGACTTTAGTGCTCACGACGAACAGCACCTTTTTTGTGTAGAAAACATTGGCAGTTCAAATGCATGGTCCATAAACTGAGCAAATGAATGTCTCAAAACCGTGCTTTTTCCATTGGCGTAGAAATTGGGGAGAAAAACACTACCACTACCCCTTTAAAATCTTCACCATTTATGACAAACAAAAAAAACTCTGCCTCAAAACCAGCTTATTATTTGTGGAAAATGCTATATTATTTAAGATCAACGGTTCCGGAGATATTCACAAAAAATGTTTTTTTTTTAATTTTAACAATCTTTACCTATCTCGAAAATTATGTTTTTAAATAGTTTTTATTACTTTCGGTTCTTGTATCAATGGACTCCGCAGCGATTTCTTAGGCCCCATACGGTCTAGAGACTTGAAATTTCGAATTCGTACTTAGATCGCAGACATCTCGCCGCCTGTTAAGCTCCAAGTGTGATCCAATATTGATTAATTATAATCTCATTCAAGCAAGATCAAACTATTTCTTCGACATGGAACAACAATGTCGGTCAATGGGATCCGTCACTGGAATTACGCACGAGCATGGAGCGTATATATACGTCCCGTTCTCTGGTATATAGGTACTTTCTGGAAGATCGTCTATGGTTATGTCGCAATTGTCAGACGTCAGACGTTATTGTTAATTTAAAGTTTAATTTTGTGTTGTGGTAGACAAACAGTAATTTGTTATGGAATTGCTGTTGCTGGCAAACACATATACATAAGTATAGTTAAAATCGAGAAAAGGATAGCAATAGTAGGTACTCATCGGGACGGTTTAAATCTTAAATGCCCAATAAAAACTATTTTTAATTTTTTTCAAAAAAAATAAGGTCATACGCGTATCTTCAGGTAAGGGCAGTGAATAAAGAATTTTTTCAACTTTTAGGATGAAATTGCTTAATGAACCTCCGGAATATAATTAAAACTAGAGTTAATTTGAATTGATAAATTCATCACAAAATTATGAATTTATTCAAATATCTATTTATAAAATATTTTGATTCGATCGTTTCGTCTATGCAGAGATCTAGATATCACATTATTTCATCAATTTTTATCACATTTGCAATACATTCAGACCATTTTCCTCCATTCATTTCTCTTAAGGCATTTTCGAACAACACTTGAACATCATTCATTTTAAATGTGGTATTATGTCTTACCAAGTAACCTTTTACTTGCGCCCATATTAACTCTATCGGGTTTAGTTCACGGTGGTGTGGGGGCTGTCTAAGTGCATTGCGTTTTTGACAAAGCGGTGTTTATGAGACTGGACTATTGCAAGGGATTCTTTTCTTCCTTCTATTTGCAAATTATTGCACGACCTCAAAATTACTAGTACCATTGGAATTAATGTTATTTAATATGTTTCATATTTTTTTAAAATAATTTTAATAATAATCTGTCCTTATTTTGATGTATAGGTATAAACGAAAAAGTCTAGCTCATAGCTAATGGCTATTCTACTTAATTTTAACCCTTAAAAGTACAAGTAAAAAAATATTATAGTCGTGTTAAATATGCGGTGTCCTATTTTTCACAGAAGATTGCCTACGTTTTAGAGAAAAAAGAATGGCCCTTCTGTGCCAAGATTTTGTTACTTGTTCTTTTTTGTTATACACTCACAGAAACAGAAAAACGCATGTATTTTGCCCAAGACTGTGAAGTGAAAACGGCTCTGAATTGTCTAAAACATTCTCCTGAATGCTCTTGACCATCTTCTCAAGGCGAAAACTTTTATTTATCATATCATAATTTACACCTAGACAGAATTATAATTGTGATAACAAGGTGATGTAACTAATCATGTAATCATCAAAGAAAAATGGTTAACGTAACTGATACATGAAATTTAGGTTAAAAAAAATCAACGAACAACACACAGAACGTGAATGACTCTTGGAAATAATATACAATCTAATAATAACTACCTATTCTAAAATACTCTACTGCCTGGCATCTCTGAAGTTTAAGGTTAAATACAAAATTGAAGACTGAAGATAATATGTAATATCTGCACGATTCCAAATAAATTATCTTCGCAGAACCGAGCCCACATTCGCTTTGATCAGCAGCGTACAAGTGGTTCATCAGGTTCAGCAGTTGAAG
This sequence comes from Crioceris asparagi, assembly GCA_958507055.1. NCBI lineage: Eukaryota > Metazoa > Arthropoda > Insecta > Coleoptera > Chrysomelidae > Crioceris > Crioceris asparagi. Next base: position 78,940,762 of record OY293829.1, on the reverse strand, counting down.
AACAACATCAATTTTGTGAGGGTTTTTAAACGTTTTAATTCTTGGAAATAATGACAATACGGCCACAGGGGTTTAATTCATTTCAACTTTTCTTCATTATCTGTTTGGTTCGGTGAAATCTTCAAAGTTGCAAGAATGTGATTTCGCATCAAATGTGGACCTTTTCTCTATCAATTAAGCAAGAAGATATATTCTGAAGAATAATGATCTGCTGGTAACGCCATTGGGATAAGGTTGCATGCAATAATATATCTGAATGCTGCGCTAAGGCGTGTCAGGATTATCTGGCCAATAACATCGCTGAAAATGAAGATTACAAAATACTATAATAATGAGCATTCGATTACACACACCATTGTCATTCTTGAATAAATGAAGGACGATATTGCCTAATTATAATAAGCAAAAACTAAGCAGGGTTTTCTGAGTAGCTACCTATTGAAAATATAAATAATGGAAAAGGTCCATAGAGCTAGACCTATATATTATATGGTTCAAGATGCTTTCAAAATAATACGTAATTAGGTAGATGAAATGTTTTTTTGACGGACTTAGAAAAACGGAGGAACTATACAATGCATGGGTATGTTTGCTTTTTTATGTATGTGATTGCGTTTTGAGTAGTAAACACGAATTTTGATAATTTTTGATTCATTTGAGTGAAGAAAGTTGAGAGATGATCTCATTTTCGACGACTTCAAAAAAGGAGGAGGTACACAATGTGGTTGTATGTTTGCTTCTTTCTTTATTTTTTATGGCTGTTTGCGCGTTTTGCGTATTAAATGTACTCCGATTTATACGATTTTTGTTTCATTTGAAAGAGGAGAGTAGAGAACTGTTCCCATCTTTAAAAAAACGTATCCGGAAACGTTTAAATTGTTTTTTTTTTCAAAACAGTTATAGCAGTCTGAAATATTTGTTATGCGTAGGTATTTCCGCTATGTGGAAGGTGCTTTTTTTTGAAAATTGGAAATTTTCGCCAAATGAAAAAAAAGATTATATGTACATTGCAACAGTTAAATTGAACATTTATTTTTTCAAAAGAGTTACGGTTTTCGAGTTACAGCAGTAAAGTCTGAAATACATATATTTACGCCGCGATGATATTTTGAGATCTCTTTTATTACAAAAAATAGGATTTTATCATTGAGAAGAAAGGAAATACATATTTTATTGATTACAAGTCGGATACCCATCAAATCCTATTTCATTTAGATTAAAGTTGTAATTATTATCTTGAAATGCAGAAGTATATAGGGTGATTCATTAAAAAAAACACCGATGACGTTATATTCGGAAAATTAGTGTAGGTGTTCAAAGTACGTCCCTGAAAATAGTTGCTGTTCTACAGAAACATGTGTTAGTATATATATGTATATATAGTTTTTGACCGACTTCCAACAAAGGAGGAGGTATACAATTCTGTTGTATGTTTTTTATTTTTTTATTTATGGCTGTTTGCTCGTTTTGCGTAGTAAACGTGCTATAATTTTGATGATTTTTGATTCATTTAAAAGAAGAGAGTTGAGAAATGGCCCCATATTTAGAAAAACTCAAATCCGAAATCTCCTCCCATCTAAAAACCACCCGAAAATGGTGGGGGCAATTTTTCTCGAAAATCGAAAATCTGAAAGACCACAGAATCAAAAATGAGAGCATATCTGGAAACGTTTAAATTGATTTTTTTTTCCAAAAGCTACTGTTTTCAAGTTACAGCAATGGCAAACACTGAAATATGTGTGTTTCCGCTATCACGAGGGAGCATTTTTTTGCGAAAATTGAAAATATCAGACGACCAAATTAAAGAATAGATTAATTATGTTTACCAATATTTAAATTGGAAATTTTTCAGACCCAAAAACCGCAACTTCAGGTTTTTGAGTTACAGCAGTGGTAAAGTCTAAAATATGTGTATTTTCGCCACAATGTTTTGAGATCTCTATAACAATAACAAGTACAAGAAAAGAATATACATGGATAATAGGATAAGTACTTTATTCTTTGGTATTAGTGAACGTTCAACGATTTTCAAACGTGTGTAATGAATATTTTTTACCAAAAATTGGACCGACATCATTAGTTGGTGTACTGAAAAATACAAAATAGAAATAATTCTATTTGTATTGGTACTTTTGAAGTTGGTGCCAAAAGTTTTATATCTAACTACAATAAATTTAATATTATTTTTCATTTTTCTGTGGATCAACTAATAAAGTCGCTCAAATTTTTGGTAAAAAATATTTATAATTTAATTTATAGTCGAGCCTGTGTTTCCAGACTTTTTCGTCACTCTATATACTTTGGGGTAGCTTAAATAAAAAAAATTAATAGTAAATGCAAAAGTTTTTTAATTCGTGTTAGACTTTTTTTTGTCATTATTAACACTTCAGGTTCTTTGCTATTTTTACAAGACTTTTCTCAATAATTTTCCGTCAGATGCTATAATTATAGCTGGTGATTTTGTTTGTTGTTTGAATTTCACCATCTGTTTGACTATTTTTAGAGAAAAATCTTGCAAAAAAACATTATAATAATAACGCTTTTCAGCATAACATCAGCCAATGTAGTAAGTAGTAGGCATGAATAAATAATTAAATATCACCATATATGGCAAGGTATTTGAAAAATGCACTTGCGAGGGATCTCTAATGATATGCTCAGATTAATAGACATATAAATTGCAATTGTGGCTAAGAAGATGCATCACACATACATCGAGTGTCTCATTGAACAAACGCGCCCATATTATATACTATGAGGACCTTGGTGAGTACCTTACCTATATTCATCTACAATAACATTTTTACCTTTTGCACTTCATATGTGCCATCGAAAAGTTTAGCCAATGCGACCCAATTTAAGGTACCTACCTGTTGTCACTACTTAATTTATATATTTTTTTCGAAAATCGGAAACTTGAGACTGCAGAATTAAAGAAGAGAGCATCTCCGGTAGCAATTATTCGAATGTGTTTTTATTTTTTTTTTTGATTTGTGCGCGTGCTGTACAGGTATAGGAAACGTTCTGCGATTTGGTGATTTTTGATTCATTTGAAAGAGGAGACTTTTGAAATGGTCACATATTCATAAAAACTCCAATCCGAAATCAACTTCCCTCCAAAGACCGCCCTCGAAGGAGGTGGATGGGGCAATTTCTCTTAAAAATTGAAAATCTGAGACGGTAGAATTAAAGACCAGATTATTTGTATTAACATTTAAATTGATTTTCGAATTGGAGCAAAGAATATTCATGGGTAAGATGATAAGTCCCATCTTCTTTGGTATTTATGAACCTTCAACGATTTTCATGACTAATTTTTCACTTTAAAATATGAAATAAATATTTTTTCCAAAAAATTAGACCAACTTTATTTATTGGTGCAATGAAAAATACAAAATAATATCAATTATGTTGGTGCTAGTACTTGTGAAGTTGGAGTCAAGAGTCTTCTAATTAACTACAACTGCACAACTTCAAAACTACCAGCACCAAGAGAATTAACAGTATTTTGTATTAAAAAGTGACCAAAAAGTAAAGTCGGTAAATTTTAAAAAAATATTTTGTAAAAGCCATTTATTTAATTTTTTCAGTGTAAGAAAAAAAATTAAATATTAGTTGTTAAACTTTAATTTACATTCAGAGATTTCAAAATATAGTGGAAAAACACATATTTTAGACATTGAAAACTTAGCAAATGTTAAATTTTTTCTATATGGTAATTATGCCGGCTCAAATTTTTGATTTTTACACGTACCCTCTGGGGGAAGAAAACGTTGTATTCTAATTTTCTTAAATATTGGACCATTTCTCAGCACTCCACTTTCAAATGAAAAAAATCATTGATATCGTAGCAGACATTCGAATTGTTTGCCTCCTCCGCCTGGGAATTCGATCGAAACTCATTCATATTCAATGGTTCCGCACGGAAGAAAGCATAAGGTGGAATTTCATAAAATGTGTCTGATGTTCATGTTTTTTATTTAGCTTAATGTATTTTTTATGAAAAATTTTTGTATAAATCTATGAAAAAAGTTTTCAATCAAATTTAAACTTTGTCTTCTACTTTTTAGGTAAATTTCTTATAGAAATATACCTATTGCGATCGTTCACACTTTTGAATTTCGAAAAAATTTCAACGGCATGTTGTTATATGTCTATAAGTTAGTCCAAAAAAACATTTGGTTTATATATATATATATGGGATATCACGAAATTTGTTAACACGATAGAGGTCGCAGTTTTGAAGGTATCAAGTTCAAATTTGCTACAAAAATCAATCTCCCAAATATCTCGGTCGAGTTCGTTATTGGGCAATATCGGGTAAGTAGTATCAAAATAGCGACCTTTCAAACATTTAAAAAAATTATCAAAAAAGGGCCGTAGTGTAAATATTACCAAAAATTTTAGGTTATAGATATAATCAGTACCTACAACTTTTGTTCAGAGAAATTTTTCATAAAATACACAGAAAAAAAAATAAAAATTAATAAAGAAAAATAACAAATATTGATAAAACATGAACACTCAATATAAATTTGATGTAATTGTACATTTTCTGGAGATCTTAATATAGACCCTGATTAAAAAAATATATAGCATATTTATTGAAAAGAAATAGGCGAAAAAAAAATCTGCCTTGAAGTGGACTCGAACCCTGTCTGCTTTATATACAACAGCCAAAACAAAAACCTCTAACCGCAAGGCTATGACACATACGACAATATTCTGTAATAACATGTAGGTATACCAATGAAAAGGTTGTTAAAATTTCAATTCAATGAATTTTGAAAAATTTACCTTTCCGCTGACTACAAGCCATCGGGAATTTTTTTGCACTGTGACCATTTAGTAGGTACTTAACTACTTGATAGAATACGTTCATTACTGTGTATTTCTCACCAAATTTGATCACGATAGGACGGGATATTATTTATTAAATTAAAAAATAACTTCTCCATAATAATAGATGGAAACTGGATCAGCACGTTGGTACATACAATTATGAATTATGCATCAAATAAAACCAGTTCGGCTTCGATATCAGTTTTCGTTCTCGGGATAATTTAGATGATAAATATGTTTTACAAAATATTGGACCGACTCTATTAGTTGGTGCACAGAAAAATAAAAAATAATATCAAATTATATTGGTGCTGTTAATTTTGAAGTAATAAAATTGTAGTTAAAAGAATTAATATTATTTTGTATTTTTCAGTGCACCAATTAATAAAGTGGGTTCAATATTTTGTCCCCCTTCGGGGATGTTTCCGAAAGGAAGGAAATTTCGGATTTGACTTTTTATGAAAATATGGCCCTTTTTCAAATCTCTTCTTTCAAATGAATAAGAAATCATCAAAATCCGAGTACGTTGACTATATACAGCGCTTGCACAAACAAAAAAAGGAGACAGTCGAATTGTATACAATTAATAATTATCTAGCATTGAAAGTTTTACATCATCGCTTTTATAATTCCACATAATATTATTGATTCCAGATTATTTTTGGTGCTATTATTGCATATGCATATGCTCAAGGCCGTGGTGCTGGATCAGACAAGGATGCCAAAATTATAAGCCAAACAGCAGATGTCAATATCGATGGATCATATCAGTGGAGGTAATTTCCAATTAAAAAAAAACAGTGAATAAAAAATTATTTTTCTTCAATACCCTAGTCTGTTACATATTGATTTTTTGATGAACGTTGTCTGATAGTTTTGAAGCTGACAATGGCATCTCTGCTCAAGAGTCCGGTCAGCTGAAGAATGACATTGAAGAGGCGCAAGGTCAGTTCAAGTACACGGCCCCCGATGGATCACCCATCCAGATAACCTATGTCGCCAATGAGGGTGGCTTTCAGCCGCAAGGTGAGCATATTCCAGTGCCCCCACCTATACCAGCTGCCATCCAGAAGGCGTTGGAATGGAATGCCGCGCATCCAGAAGAAGATGATGCAGGCAGTAAAGGAGGGAGACGGCCTTGAATTTCCACTTTTGGCAGTGATTATGTATATATATATATATATATCTGGAACTGATGCGTACCTCATTAAATGTATTCACATACGTATCTTATAAAGATGTGAAAATGGAAAGAAATTATGTGAATACCGTCATAGTTTTCCATCTTGTCTTGTGCTTTACATTTTTTTTCTGTCTCAATCTTCTACAATTTGCTGATTATAAACTGCTTCGAAATAAAAGAATCAATGTTTTTTACGTATTTTTTTGAGAATCATAAGTGAGTATCTACAATGAGAGAAGGAGATTTTTTTAACGTCAACTTGTTGTGATATCAATCTGGAAAAGTGAAAAAGTGCAATGACTTCAACGGAAAATATACAAATTTGACAGCTGTATCAATAATTAAACAAGTGAAATTTTTGAAAAAAAATTAAAAATAGTTTTTATTGGGCATTTAAGATTTAAACCGTACCGATTTTAACTATACATATGTATATGTGTTTGCCAGCAACAGCAATTCGATAACAAATTACTGTTTGTCTACCACAACACAAAATTAAACTTTAAATTAACAATTACGTCTGACGTCTGACAATTGCGACATAACCATAGACGATCTTCCAGAAAGTACCTATATACCAGAGAACGAGACGTATATATACGCTCCATGCTCGTGCGTAATTCCTGTGACGGATCCCATTGTTGTTCCATATCGCCAAAATAATGATCTTGGTTGAGTGAGATTGAATGAGATAATTATAATTACCAATATTGGATCACACTTGGAGCTTAACAGGCGGCGAGATGTCTGCGATCTAAGTACGAATTCGAAATTTCAAGTCTCTAGACCGTATGGGGCTGAGAAATCGCTGCGGAGTCCATTGATACAAGAACCGAAAGTAATAAAAGCTATTTAAAAATGGCGAAGAAATCTTTTTCTTCCTTTGAATTATCTATCGTCTACTCTACTTCAAGATTATGAGCGACATCATAATACAAGATTTTTAGTTTTCGATAACAAAAAAATCCAACAGACCAACAATTGGGGAAGATACAAATCTTTCTTTATTCTTTCTATATTCGTTGGACAAAACTTTAGTTTTGAATCAATCATATCGGAAAATCAATAATATTTTTTTTGCCTGGATGTCTACCATTTTGAAACTAGTTTTCCATTCAAACTTGTTATACGTGCTTTATTTCCACTGGGCGAATCACAATTACATCAATGGGCAAGAAAGCTACTCATCTTTCAGGGACAACTGATTTATATAATATTCTATTACGTTATTCCAGTATTCACTGAATACTACATGTACAAATCAGAATAACAGAAAAAATAAAGCTGTAATGTATGTATCTTGAATTGACAGGTGCATTTCATCTTCGTGAATGATTAAGTAGGCACGTTCACGATTCAATTACATGTTTTAAGATATTGTTAGTAGATAAAGTTTTCCTTAACATTCTTTGTATAAATAAATAACATGTGGAAATCATTCACTCTATAAATATCTGATAAAATTTTCAACATATTTTATACATTATTATAGATATAATATGTACGAGTACATATAGAAATGTTCCATCGAAAGTGGAAATTTGAATGGTGATAAGAATAACAACCTATATATATTCCGTTTGAAAAAGATAGAGAGTAATAGACCATGATTAAATATGCAAAACTTGTACAAGGTGGTTCTAATAATTCTTGGAACTTTTGAAGTAGTTTTAAATACCTTTAATGGTTTTGTTTATTTGACCAGAATGCAATGGAAATCATTCATCATATTGCTTGTAAATGAGTTCATCAACATATCCTTAGGTGAGGGCCGTGAATAATGAATTTATTTAACTTTTGGGATATAATTGCTAAATGAACCTATGGAATATAATTAAAACTACAGTTAATTTGATTTGAGAAATTTATTAAAAATTATGAATTTATTAAAAAAAAGTAGAGTTTAGGTATGCTAGAAACATCTTTTTACGAAATTTAATATTTTATACACATAGAAAGATTAATTCACGCTCGTTATCAGAAAAATACCAAATACCAATGGGAGGAACTTTCGTCGTTTCAGTCGTTTCCTATGTTTATAGTCAGTGGTTCGATCGATTCGTCTATGCGCGGTGATCTAGATCCCATATTTGCTTCTTAAATTTTTATTACACGTATAATTATACATTTGAACCACCTGAACATCACTCATTTTAAATGTGGTATTTATGTCTTGCCAGGTAACCTTAGAAAACTTATGAACATTTGGAAAGATCCGTCAATAGCTAAAAATACAAAAGTGAGATTGCTGTGTCCACTGTCCTGCCTCATTTTTCCCATAGCCCCACGTATGCATCGGAAACATGGACCATTGAAAAAAGTGAGAAAAAAAGAATCGATGCTTTTGAAATGTGGGAATATCGAAAAATTCTGATAATCTCTTACACAGAACATCGTACTAACATCTTTATCCTTGATGAGCTGAAAATAAAAGAACGAATATTTTGGTCATTTATATCGATTACAGAACCTGAGGGGATTAAATCCAGCATTTTTTGAAAATATTCTTCAAATACGTCTGCGTTTACCTCTTCATGATAATCAAATGCACGTTTAGCCTGGAATGAAATAAGTAAACCATCTTTCACGAAGCCGTCACTTCATCCAATATGTGTAATGTTCCTGTTTCTGAGGGTGTTTTTAGGCCGGTAGATAAACCTTCTATAAAATCTTGACGAGTCCAAGTTATATTTTTATCTTGCCACATATTTATTACCTTCTGTATAGCCATCATTTAACCAGGTTTCATCTAGATAATATATTTTCTATTTTCATTGCAAAATTTTCTTACAGGTCGTAAGTATTTTCTCCTCCAACAGACAATGAAAACAATAAAAACTGTTCAGCAAATACTAAGAGGGCGCGTTCTATGAAATATTAGGCTAGTTACAAGACAAAATAAATAAACTGTTTATAAAATTCTTATTTTCCGCTATGTGGAGGGGGTAATTTCTTTCATTCTTTCGAAAATTGAAAATCTGAGACGGCCAAATTGAAGATTAGATCATTTGCAGCAACATTTAAATTGAACCTTTTTTTTATTGAGTTACGGTTTTGGAGTTACAACAGTGGTAAAGTCTTCTTCTTTGGTATTAGTGAACGTTCAACGATTTTCGTGACAAATGTTACATAAATGAGAAAAAAAATATATTTTTTACAAAAAATTGGACCGACCTTATTTGTTGGTGCACTAAAAATTCAATATATATTAATTGTATTGGTGCTGGTACTTGAGAAGTTGGTGTCAAGAGTCTTCTATTTAACTACAATTGCACCACTTTAAAATAAACACTACCAATAGAATTAACATTATTTTGTATTTTTCAGTGCACTAACTAATAAAGTTGGTCCAATTTTCTGTAAAAAATATTTATTATACATGGTGTTGCATATTGTTCAATTAAGAAATAAGTGAGGTACATTTACGTTGTCTATTGAAGAAAATCATGTTTCATTAATTCTATCGATCAATAATAAAAAAAACTACAACTTTATTTTATTCTTAATAATCGTCAATTCTCTCGGAAACATCGTTAATCTAAAAATGCATTATCGCTTATTTTTTGTTATAATGCATCATTTACCTAATTAAGATGATTGGAACCGATCTGGAAACATTCCAGCTTACTTCTACTCTTGCATTTCTCAACAAAATAAAAGGTATACCGCACGAATCAGCCGATATCGAGTTCCATAGCCTTGATGAGGTCGAATTCGCTATCGACCAATCGGCCATCAGTCATCTCTTATTCCAACAGAGTCCCAACTCCCGTCCTCTTAAGGAATCGTCAAATTTTAAGGTGAGTTTATACAGTAGATAAAATAAAATAAGAAACAAATTAAGATAAAATAAGAAAGTTGAACATGCTCATTTCCATGGGGGACGTTTATACATGAAATAAGCTAAATTAAGAAATAAGAATAAGAACTAAAGATCGCCAACTTTCATCTTTGTTTCTTATTTTATTTTGTTTAGAAACTGATAATGCGCATGATTAACCACCAGAGAACACTTAATTTGCATACAACACAAAAGTTTTTGTCAAAAAAGCTGTGATTTGATTAGTTCATTCTTATTTCTTATTTTATTTTCGTCATCTGTATAAACCAATCTTTTTTGAGGTTACTCTTATTTCAATTTTAATTTGTTTCTTATTTTATTTTATTTACTGTATAAACTCACCTTTAATCTCCTTACGAGCTATGAGTCCAATTCGGCTGATTCGATGTGTATAGATTTAATGGATCTACAGCTGCAGGGTAAACACGGTATGATATTTTCAATAACATGAAAGGATTTGATGGAATTTGTGTATCAATATATTACAGAGAAGGTGATTCAACAAGAAAAAAATATGGTTTTGTATTTATTTTAAATACTCATTCATGGGAAATATGAACAGAAATAAATATTGAAAAAAAAAATAGAACCAACTCTTCATTTGTTGGAGCACTGAAAAATTCAAAATAATATTAAATTCTACTGTTGCTGGTAATTTAGAAATTATGCAGGTCAAAAAAAAATAGAAGAATTTTTGCAGCGACTTCAGAAGTAGCAGCACCAATACTGTTTTTTGGTGAAAATATTTATTTTACATTTTTGAATGTAATCATAATTCATAGTTATAAAAATAAAGTCTTCTATCTAACCACAATTGCACAACTTCAAAAGTACCAACACCAATAGAATTAGATTTTTTTTTATTTTTCAGTGTACCAACAACAATTTTTGTTACAAAATATTTATTATTTGAAAACCTAAAAACTTATAAGTAGATACAGTACATTATTAAATAGATTGTTATCAAATATACGAAATCATATTATTATGGATTTATTACTTTGAATAAAAATTCTATCGTGAATAAATTTGACATACAGAAAAGGCCACAAAAATCTGAACCGGAGAATTCTTTTATACTTTTACCCAAACAATTATACACTTATATTTAGGTACCCTTTAACAAATGTTTTATGCATGATTCTCTTGTAAACGACTGTTACATAAGGTGCTTGAGTTCACAGAGGTTATAACATCAATTTCGATGCAAACTTGCCGATGCTTCACATAACAAATGTCAATTTAATACCAACAAGTTAAAATACTTTTCACTGAATATACACTTTGGTACTCATAGAGAAGGAACTGGATGCTTTTTTTCCTCCTCATCCTCATTATTACATATTGTTCGAAATATAGATAAGCAATAAAAGTGTGAAATATTCCCAGGTCCGGATTAAGATATCGCATTTGGCGTAATCGTATTCATTATCGTGACGTTTATACATGTTGTTGTGTTTATATATCATAATATATTGTATATACATAAACAATTTTCAATTATATTCAAGCGATTTATCTTAATAATTATCTAAACCTATTATACCTACCTATAAAACAAAATTTAATGTCTAGGATGGGTACAACTCTGCGTAGACTGCCTGCTGACAACTCAAGTGTGAATAACAACCTTCTTAGATTTCTGGTCGCACTATATCAAATGGTACCATATCTGGTACCACCTCCAGTGCCATTTTTAAGAACTCTATTCAATAGGTCCTAAACAATTATGATAGGAATGTGAAACCCCTTTTTCGCTATCTTTTACCGTTTTGGCACGAACATAAATAGCTGTTAAAGGGGCTAAAATGTCAATTTTTGATTGTTTATAGCTCCTAAACAAACAATTGAAAGTTGACAAGTGATACACCATCGTACTTGTTATTTTATGTAGAATAGGGTCATTCATTAAAAAACGCAACTTCGTGCAGCTCTGTTTTTTTGGGAGACCCTGTACAGTCCAAACAAATTTTAAAATGTGGGGCTTGTTTTTCTCTACAACTTTTATATTCAAACTGTTTTAAAATAATTGAAAATAAAGAAGTTATTCTACTTTGTCGCACTAATTGGCCATCCCGTATATATATAATTAAAATGTTAATTATATACATTATTGTATTTATCGTTGATATTTTCAAAAGAGTATTGAGCACCATCTATCTTTGATAAATATTAAACTATATATTCGTCTAGGTAACGATTTATATAATAGTGTGGCAGTTTTTGTTTGCTAAATAATGAAGCTACAGGCTAATAGATGACTCAGGCTTGATACTGAATACTGGTTGGATATTATAGATTACCAAATTAAAGCTGTGGCGTAAATATCGAAGTTTATATTTTTCTTGTTTCCTTGAAACCCGTTTTGCGATAATATGAGTTGTGTTCTCTGAATAAAATTACTTATTAAGTGAGCAAAGATGTTTTTTATTCTTTGGAAGAGAGGTGTATAGAGTTGTCCAGGACAGGGAATTAATTTGTCTATGTCTAGGACTATGACATGCGCGATTCAAAAATGGCTGCTAGGTGTAAAAAAATCGTCATTTAACATGGGATTCAACAATCTTTGGTGAAATTTAAACGTATTTGAAGAACTTTACAGTTTATGTGAATGTAGAGAACTTAGACTAGAAAAGAGAGAACGTAAAGACTTTTTGTTTAACTATAGGGAAACGTGCTCTTGCCCTGTGATAGTCATAGAGGTGCAGGCGTAAAACAGACGTGTTTTGGATTGAATGTGTGTTTCAGGAAGGAACTTTGTCGATTGGATTTCCGTATGTGTGGGAATTGAAAGCAAACATAATGAATGCAAGATGTGACTACTATTGTAAATTAGAAGCTGAACACCCTGATGTTGCTAATCGTAATACAGAAAAAATCTGCGCATAGGAAATGTAGATCCATTTAGTATTCATCAAAATGACATGAGCTATGATTAAAAAAAAAACAGCATAAGAAGTATGGATTTAGTCAGCTATTTGGTATTAACTACAAGCTTTTATACGAAAGAGCAGATGAAGGCTTTCAAAAATTTGAATGCATATAAGATTTTTGAAGCCGGTTTTGTTACCAAATGTGGAGTAGCTAAAGTTAAGGACTTCACCGTTTTGCTGGCGACTGTAGGTTCTGTTTTTTTTTGTGGGTAGAGAACATGTTATCTATTTTATATGTTTTATGCAAGTCAAACATACTCAACGAGTAAACGAATCTCCGCTCTAGGTTTGGGTGGCTTGTAGATGAACACAGATGGAATTTGAAAAACTTGTACATTATCGCGAAGTCATGTGTTGCTACAATTCACCACACAACAAAAAGAAGGCATTCTTTGAAGAATTATACGCGTTGGCAGATTAAAAACGTTTCCTTTTCAAGAAATGAACTGTATTCTAGTCTTGTTTGAACGTATTGTTTACATCCAGACGCCAAATTGGATCTTGAACTGACAGAAAAATTGGACAGCCCTATTCCTAACCTGACATAACCTAGCTAATCTATTTAATCTATTGATTTCAATATGAGTAAGTACTTCTTACTTCTTACCACTACCAGATGACAGAAATATATATTTTTTTTCATTTTGAGTCGATGTGATATATCGGGAAAGTTATTCATTTAACTGGATTTGTTGATTTTCTAGAAAGGTGATTGTGTAAATTGTGCATTTTTATTAAATAAAAACTGGGACCGTCTTTATTGGTTGATACACTGAAAAATATAAAATAATATTAATTCTACTGGTGCTGTTGATTTTGAAGAGGTGCAGTTATATTTTAGTTCAAAGACTTTTCGGTCCAATGATATTTACTGAAATTAGTAGGGATAAATTTTTAATCGAGTTTTTAAATTTATTCGAAAATTTTGATTAAGTGAATATTTCTCGGAATATTTATTTCGAATAATTATAGCAAGGTAGATTTTCAATGAACTGAAAAAAGAAACATAATCAGATAATAAGATTATGTCCACATGGGAACGTGAACTTTGATATTAGAGTCATTATGTAAATAGTAGAAGATTTTATTTGTAGATAAGTATTTAAGATTACATTGATGGTGATGATAAAGACTGTAGGAATGAGGTGGAAATTATGTGTAATAAATATCCATATTAATGGTATGCAGTAAAAAATTATGACTTTATTAGCTGAAAAAATCAAAGGAAATGTTAATATACCGTCGTGGGTCAAATTTCATTAGCATCCATTTGCATGCTCTTTGTGCAAAATAAGTTTGAGGTGTTCCTTTATCACATTGTAAATCAACTAAATGTTAATTATACGGGTGATGGGATTTATCTATACAAAGTGTGATGAAAAAGAAAAAAATATTAAAGTTTCGCTTGGATGCCTTAAGTAACAAATTTTTTCTACGACTTTAGCTTTTACCCCGTTAACGTAGATACACCGATTTCGATAATTTCTTGTTTTATTGACCGACGAACCCCGAACGGAGGAGGTATACAATTGGACTGTCTGTTTTTTTTTTTGGTTTGTGCGTGCGTTTTATATAGTAAACGTTCTCCAATTTTGATGATTTTCGATTTATTTGAAAGAGGAGACTTGAGAAATGGTCCCATACTAATAAGAACACAAATCCGAAATCCCTTTCCCTTCGAAAACCGCCCCCAAAGAGGGTGGAGTGGAATATTTTCTCGACGAACAATAAAAAAATATCCGGAAACGTTAAGATTGAACATTTTTTCAAAAGAGCTTTCGAGTTTCTGGGATCTTAAAATTTGGAATAAGTGCATTTTCGCTTTGTGGAAGAGGCAATTTCTTTCGAAAAATAAAAATATGAGAGGGGAAAATGAATGACCAGATTATTTGTAGCAACATTTATATTGAACTTTTTTCCATAGATTTACGGTTTTCGAGTTAAGAGCAGTGGTAAAGTTTATAATATGCGTATTTCCGCGACGATGTTCGTAGATTTCTGAATAATAGCAAATACAAGCAAAACATACGTGGATATTGGTGAACTTTCAACGATTTTCGTGACTAATGTAACATTCAAAAGTGTGAAATAAATATTTCCAAAAAAAATTGAACCGACGTTATCAGTTGGTGGACTGAAAACTACAAAGAAATATTAATTCTATGGGTGCTGATACTAGTGAAGTTGGTACCAAAAGTTTTCAATCTAACTGCAACTGCACAACTTCAAAAGTACCAGCACCAATAGAATTAATATTATTTTGTACTTTTCAGTGCACCAACTGATAACGTCGGTCCAATTTTTTGTAAAAAATATTTATTTGAAAGAGGACTACGCTAAGTGATGGTACCATATTAAAGTTTTCAAAAAACGAATATTTTATAGAACCAAACTTAAAATGACATAATTTCCGATATTCAATTAGATTTTTTTTTATTCTAAAGCTTCAAGAGTTTTTGAGTTATTGTCCTTGAATGGGAGTTCAAAAATGTTTTTTCTAAATCTGAAAGTGCTAAACATCATTATTAAAATAGATTGTAGGTAGGTGTTCCCATAAACTTTGTTTCGTCTCAATTTTTTATTTTTTGTCATAAATTTTTGAAATGTGAACTAATTGATTAATTGATGATGTGATACAGTAATCGACGAAAAATAGAATGTATTCTCTTCACTGGACTATACAACATCGAAAAATTAAAAGAATATTATTTTTTTCTATTGATTAAGGGTGCGGTGAACTTTGGTTGATCTTGAACTGTCACAATCTTCGCCAGTACCTATACATCTCAAATTTTCGATTTTAGAAAATAAAAACCTGCTCTTCTAACACATTTGTAAAAGGGAACTGAAACAGGTAGTATTTCTACTGGGAGCATTTCTTAGCAGTACTGTTTCAAATAAAAGAAGAATCCTCAGAAACGGAACACGTTTGATACGCGAAACGTTTTTATTTCAACTTTGCACTGAAAATACTTTTTTCTTTAATTTAGATTTTGAAAACCAAAATCGGCACACGTTTACTATATAAAACGCTTGAACAAACACGAAAAGTAAATAAATAATAATAATAACCTGCTTCTTTTTATAAATCGGTCAAAAATAGTGACATTGTGCTCGGAATAAAGTAATCCACTTGCCGGAAATGGTAAATTGTCTCTCAAAATCCGCCTACCATCCGGTATTCGAATGGAACATACATATATGTAAATTGTCCCCCAATGTACAGACAGGTAATGGATAGGTAAATTGTCCTCCGCACTAATTTACTATAATTTCATAGATGTGGCAAATACTTTTCCATTTTTTAAAAGACATTTATATGTAATAATCATGTTGCAAAATGGATGGGAGACAATTTACCTACCGATAGTAAAAGTTAACTACTGCGACAATAATTTACATTTGCCCAATTAACAGGCAGGGGTTAACTAATCATAGTAATGCAATAAGGAACTTTGTTAAATACTAAGGCGTACATTCATATATATATATATATATATAGGTACTATTTCTAATTAAAATCACAAACTCCAAATCATTATAATATATTAATTAATTGATGGTCTGCTTTGGTAGGTGTTGTTGCGTCTGTTGAATCTCTTATTGCATAATTACAATATATGCAGAATCTCGGTATGACAGCTACATTCATTGGCATCCATCCGCGTAGGTATATATTATAATGTTATTATTATTCATTCGAATAATCTTTAAATTGTTTCTAGAAAATGAGGTAACAATTAATTACCAAACCGCTGCAATTTCGCAGTACATAAAAATGTAGATATAGTTATATAGAGACGTAATATATTGGAAAGGTGCATTTGTTCGCCGAAATAGTGTTGTTTGAAATGTGGATGGACATTTAGCATTTAGACGTCATAAAAGTCATCTGTGGTTGATGAGAGAAAGATAACTGAGTTAGTTACAACACTCAATATTTGACCGACTCACGACGGAAGAGGTATACAATTCGATTTTCTGCTTTTTTGGTTCGTTCGTGCGTTTTATATGGTAATCGTACTTTGATTTCGATGATTTTTGATTCATTTGAAAGAGGAGGCTTGAACAAATGGTCCCATATTCATACAAACGCAAATCCGAAATCTCTTTCCCTCCGGTATAATTAAAGATAGGACAATATCCGGAAACGTTACGAAGAGATTTTCAACCGTAACCGAGTTAGAGGCGGCATGTTAAATTGTCAAATATGTGTATTTTTGCTATTTGGAGAGGACGATTTCTTTCGAAATTTGGAAATCTGTGGGAACTACATGAAAGACCTTATTATTTGTAGCAACAATTATAATGATCATTTACACGCTTTTATTAGCTTCACTTGTATGTTTCTTTGTTTGTTTGCATGTAATCAAAGACTTTGAGCTCGATTTTGTACTACTTTGAGCTATCCGATTTTCTTTAAACTTTGCACACCTATCAATGACTGGTGACAATGCAATAATTTCATGTGTAGGTGCAAGTGCGACTCCTTGATGGTGGGTTCCATACCTATATATCTGAGCTGTATGGATGGATTCTCGTGGAATTTTCGATATGCATGTGTGTTGGTAGGATAGGTGATGGTGTGTGAGTGCGAGTGTGACTCTTTGGTGGAAGGTTTCATACCTATGGGTGTTTTTGATTTCTGGATGAATTTTCGTGGAACTTTTTATCTGTATGTGGGTCGGGAGGTTTTATGATGTTATGTATGTGCGAGTGGGCCTTTTCGATGAAAAGTTTCATACTTATAATTGTGTACATGCGAGTGGGACTTTCTGATGAAGGGTTTCATACCTATACCTCTCGGAGCATTTTGGATGGATTTTTGCGGAATTTTCGATATGAATGTGTGTTGGAGGATTTGCGATGGAGTTTAAGAGTGGGACTATTTGGTGGAGGGTTCCATACCGTCATAGTCATATATAACTATAATTGTTTAAATCTCACTCCCTACATTCGTGCATCGCTTTAATAGCAAACCGAACTAAAAAGTAGAAAAAAGAAAAGCTTGGGGTGCTTGATGTTCATTGAAGTAAATATTTTATGTTGATAGATACGGATAAGTCATTATAAAATCAACTTAGAAAGCACCTTACGCTTTTTTAAATTAAAATGATATCTTATTTATTTTCTTATTTTTAGTTTAGTTTGCTATTAAAGCGTGTTTTTTTAGTTTTTTAAACTATTATTTATTTCCTTAGAGTTACTCTTTTCGAGTTACAGCGGTGGTAAAATGGTAACATCTAAAATACTTATGCGTATTTCCGCAGCGATGTTTTGAGATCTCATTAACAACAACTACAAGCAAAGAATATACGTGGATAATAGGATAAAAATTTACTATCTTCATTGGTATTGGTGAACGTTCAACGATTTTCGTGAGACTAATGTTACGTGTGAAAAATACAAAATAATGTTAATTCTATTGGTGCTGTTACTTGTGAAGTTGGTCCCAAAAGTTATCAATCTAATTGCAACTGCACTTCAGCTTCAAGCACCAATAGATTTAATATTATTTTATACTTTTCAGTGCACTGATAATGTCGGTCCCTTTTTTAGCAGACTATTCTGAATAAGGGGGCCTATCTTTAGTTTTTTCCTATTGATACAAAATACCTAGGTACTAAGGTACCAATTGGAAAACATTGCACTTGGTTAAGTGAGTAAAATTGACTTCATTTTCTCATCAATATTTAACAAAATAAAAAGAAAATTCAGTAAATATCAAGTTTAATTTATAATAATTATTACAAATTAAGTACTCAAAGAATCTTAAGTAGGTAGGAAATTATATTTAAAAAAGAATTAATTCGCAAAGAGAAAATAAAACATTCAGTGTGTTGGATGAACCTGGTGACTAGCTACCAATCTAGCTACATCCGGTTCAATATTGGTGAGTTGCAGCCTAAAATCTCCACGTTTGTTGATTTTCAAACAGTTTCTTTGTTTCGTCAAAATGTTTGTCACCACAATGAAGCTTTTTTCAACTAGGTATGATGATGGAAAAGCGATAAGGTATTTTTCAGCAATGTTCCACAATGTATGATACTGTGCTTCAATGTTGCGTTGCAACCAGAAATTCTGATAGCCTTAGTCGAACTTCTGCTTAAACTCTTCGTCTGTGCTCATGGTAATCAACTCTTCTTCGGCAAGTGTTGATTTGATGGAGATGCAATAAATCCGAACATCAAGTAGTCAAAACTGTATTGTCTGCTTTTTTTTTCGTGCCCGCCATCATAAAACTCTCAGTAATCAGTCACTTTACTTCACTTAATTAGCTATGTAATAACTTTCTAATCTCTTGAAATAAATGAGTACTTATATGAGTTATTGTCGTTCAAGCTACAACGAATTTCAAAACGCAAATGATCTTTCAACCTAAGGCCTAAGTTAAATAGTAAAATATCAGGAACATGTTTGGACTTGATCATGAATTCGTTCGTGTTAAATCGCGTAAGCGTCAAAGAGACGTACGCTCGAACTCATTATCTTGCACAAACTTGTTCACACAGACTTGCCGAGTTTTTCATCTTGTACGAACTTGAGACTTTACATTACTACAACAATGCTATTTCCTACAAAAAATATTAATTATTCTTAGTACACGTAACACAACATAAACAATACAGTACCTACCTATCTTGAAAGTTTTAAATAAGAACTTGTGTTAATTTAATAGGGGTCGATTTTTAGACCTCGTCGACCCCCAAAATCAGTTTTCGTTTATGTCGACCCCTAGGAAACCAATATCGACCCCGCGGGGTCGATATCGACCACTTTGGGAATCCCTGATTTAGATGAATAAGTGTGAAATGAATATTTTTTACAAAAATCTGTTCCGATTTTATTAGTTGGCACACAGAGAAATACAAAATAATATTATTTCCATTTGTTCTGATACTTTTGAAGTTGGTGCCAAAAGTTTCCAATCTAACTTACAACTGCACAACTTCAAAATTACCAGTACCAATAGAATTCATATTATTTTTTATTTTTCAGTGCACCAATTATAATAAAGTCTGTCCAATTTTTTTCTTAAAAAAATATTTAGGTATATGTATTAAATTCTATTTTGTTAAGGAAATTATATTGAGAGACACGCAAAAAAAAAACAGAAACTGTACCTATATGTTGAAAAATTTAAATGATTTTGTAGGGTATCTTCGAAAATCTCGTCTTTTATTTTCGAGTTATAACCTATAATTCCATCTTTTATGTATGTACTGATCAATTTGTTTTTTCTTTGTGGAAAATGTTTTATTTCACACGACAATATAAAGTTAAAGTTTATATCTTCTCCGTCTATGGGTAGTTGGTCAAAAAGTAACGAATACTTATTGAGTTCGTGCACAATGCTGAAGTTGGACAATTCACTCTTTAATGGCGGATAGGAATACTCATATTATATTACTGCCAATCCTACGTTAGATCAGAATTTTGGTGGCTATATAACTAACTATATCTTGCATTTTATCCGGAATCAAAAACCATAGTAAAATGAAATACCCTGTATAGACTCGAGGTCTTCAACATAATAATAATATACCAAAGGGCGTCTATAATATCATCATTTACCCGAGAATTTCAGGAAGTGAATGGATGATGGCCATTCGTTCTCATTTCCCGTTTAAAAGATTTCAAATGATATTGAAAGCAAAATATTATCTAAATACGTAATAATTTTTATGCTAGAAAACACGATCAGATACTTATATTTTTTTTTTAAATCAAAACAACATATTACACGTAACATGACAGCATAATGAGAAAATTACTTTTCATAACAAATAACAATTTGTTATAAACTTTATATGTATGATAGGTATGCACCTAATTTAGAAAAGAGTTTTATCCATGAGTTATCTGAGCTCCTGAAGATAATAAATGAGATAATAAGGAACTATATACTTTATATATATATATATATACCTAATACGAGTAGAATATATACATATAAACTCTTAATGATGATGATGAGGGTACAGATTCTTATCCCACGCATATAAGTCAAGAATGCTATTTGATAGGTTAACTGAATTACTGAATGTGGTGATTTATTGTTTATTTAAGTAAATTGATTTACATACAAAGGTCAGATATACTGGCTATCGATGAAAAATTCTCACTGATATTGCGAACTTCCGTCGTTAATTTCAACAGCCTTGTTTATTAGGCTAATTTTTTATATGCGAAAATTCTGGAGAATGTGGTGTTTTCCTTCAAAACTTTTCCCTTGAATTTAGGAATATTTTTCTCGAAATAAATAATAAAATCAAAAAACAAAGTTAAGCGGATGGTAACTATTGAAGGAAAATGGCCCACTTTCCAAACTTTTCACAAACAAAGAATCAATAACTTTGAAACTTGAAACTACATTGGCAATCAGAAACAGAAACATCTACCTAAAAAAGTAAATTAATCCAATTTAATAGAATTTTTTCGGGCATCATTTCTCTATATTACTATGGCAGAAAACTGATTTTTTTATAAATCTAGCAATTTTTGTCCTTATATCAAATGATGCCCTCTAGGAGCAACATACTGAATTACAATTGAAACGAAAAAGTTATTGATGTTTATTTAAAAAAACAGATAAACTCCCCCACCACTTTATTTTAGAGATAAGAAAAAAGGATACTTCGTAAATATTTTTCACAAAAAATTCGGCCGACTTTATTAGTTGATGCACTGAAAAATATAAAATAATATTAATTATATTGGTATTGGTAATGTAATAAGTTGTGCAATTGTATTTTAATCGAAGACTCTTGGCACCAAATACCTCCACCAGTAGAATTAATATCATTTTGTATTTTCAGTGCACCAACTTATGGAGTCGGTCCAATTAAAAAGAATATTTCACACTTTTGAGTGTAACATTAGTCACGAAACGTTCACTTATACCAAAGAAGATAGTACTTGTCCTATATTCTTTACTTGTACTTGTTATTATTCATAGATGTAAGAACCTCATTGCGGAAATACGCATATTTTAGAATTTACCAATGCTGTAACTCAAAAAAAGTAACTCTATGAAAAATAAATCATTTTAAATGTTGCTACAAATAATCAGTTCTTTATTTTGCCAGTCTTAGATTTTCAATTTTCGAGAAAAATTGCCCCATCAAAATCGGAGAAAGTTTACTATAGTAAAAGCGCGCGCGCAAACCAACAAAAAAATAGACAGTCGAATTGTATACCTCCTCGGTTTGAGTTTGTCGGTTAAAAATAGACTCGAATTTATATCAGCTTTGAAAAAAAAAAATGAAATTATCCTCTCAAAAATGAAATGATCTTTTCTTCAGTACCTACAATCCTTTTGGGAAGAATAACATAATGGACTTTACACAAGTCAATAAGGAACCATCTCTGAGGAATCTTCTTTCTTCCGTTACTATATATTATTATTACTAGATATATACTTAATTATATATATTATATAATATAATTTTATACTTATTTTTAAGTCTCTATTTGAAATAAGTAACATTCGTATGAAAATAGCACTTTGCATAAATGATGAAAAAATAACAACATTTTCGTATCATAATATGAACAGTTTGATGGAGCTCATCAAAACCAGTGTTTGTTACTTTAAAATATCGTTGAATGTTGAAATATGCCTCATTTTCCTTGATACACTATTAACATGTTGAGTATTTTGTATTGACCTTTTCACTAAGTATTGAAATTGCACCGATGATATTGGGATGAAACAGCAAAATTATAGGTTATCTATGATAATCATCTCATTGATTTAGAAAATAAGCTAATCCTACAGCAAGCACATAATCGGTCGATGGTGATTCTAGTTTCTTTTATTTATTCTTTTTTTCTTTTTTGAAGCTGGACAAATTAGTGAGGGATTCTAAACTGCACCAATGCAGTTAATATTATATAAAATTTCAAGTCAAGACTTTTTCATTTCATATTGTTTATATACAAATGTTAGATATAATGACAAATTAAATCTTGCATATAAGTAGGTACAGTCTTTGGTTAAATGCAAAACAATAATGTGGAGTTAATTCGTAAACAAAATAGGTACCTACTAGATTTTTTGAACATTACATAAACATAAAAAATATAAACTCAATAAAGAATCTTAAAATTATTTATATCCTCAAATTCAATTCTGTGATTAGTTTATGCTTGCCTGTGTCATATTGATTTGAGAAGTTATTGAAAATTTATTTTGACATTCTTCAAACATTTCTTAGAATATTATCCAGTGGCATAGCTGGATTTTAAATTTTCTTTTTGATTTTCAACTTAGGAGACAAACTTAACCAACACAAGCGTCCAAATTTACCCACCTTGTAAATAGAATGTGTATTTTTTATTGACGGCAAGTATTAAAAATATTATAAAATTAAAAATAAAGGTGTTTATATCCACCCGCTATAATACGTGTTCAATGCATCGCTCATAATGGTCTCCACCGCCAGTGGTACGCTAAAGATTGATACTAGTACGAGTTGAAAAGAAGGATTGATTATCAGACACGGCTCGATGCTCTGCGGCAAACTGAAGATAGGCAACAACCTTGAAATCATGATATTTGGTATTATGCAAATATTATGACAATGTAAAATTGTAGGTATTGTCCGAACGGTTGTTGACGTTATTCAATGGCGGAAGGACTTTTTGCCCTCGCAGTAGTTGTTGTCGTCACAGTTAGACGTCCTAGCGTAATAAGCGAATCTTGTTATTTACCAGAAATCGCTGATATTATATGATCATCTATATTATGTGTAGGAAATAATTGACCTATAAGGAAAACATAAGAAATTTTTTTGCCCCAAGGAAACATACTTCTCACGAATTTAGTTTGATATTTTGCATTACCGCCACTGGCTGTTACAATAACCTGCATACATCGACTCATAATTGCAGTAGGTATTGTAACGAATAAAATCTTGACGAAAGCCATTTCTTAATAAAAAATGAATTTATGCACCTAAATAAATGTACCGAAAAAATACAATAAAGGAAAATAATGGTTCTTAACCAAATTGTGGTATTTTGAAGGAGTTTGGAAAAGAAATTGTAGTTTTTTAAATTACGGTTGTACATATATTACAACATCTTAGCTCCCCCTGTATAATAATAATAACTAAACAGATAACATTTACCTAAATACTCTACATGTAAGTTGACATTATTAAATTTTATCTACCATTTTTTTAAAAAATTGAGTAAATTGAACTGAAAATAAAAATGTTTTAATCTAAACGCATACTCAATTGAAAAGCATAGTACATAATTTATGAAAGTTTGATAATTCATTTCAATTATCAATCAAATTTTGATTCATTTGAAAGACATTTTTTTACAAGCAAGCAACCACTAAGTTCGCAATTTTTAAATCAAATCACAGAATTAATCTGACAGATATTTGATTACTTTAGAGGTGTTTAATTGTAGCTATACCTATATATATATATATATATATATATATATATATATATATATATATATATAATTTTAGTAATTCACTGCCGAGAATGTATAACCAAAGTGACAAACATTCATAGGGTTGCGGCACTATGGGCTGTAGGATAATGAAAACTCTTTTTCAATTACCAACGTTTCGATAGCGGTGGCTATCTTTTTCAAGGCTATAAGAATCATCGAAATAATAATCAAGAAAAATAGTTATATATAAAAACACGTTATACGAACTCCAACTTACATTGATTTGAGTGTTAAATATGGTTAGGTACATCATTAATTCTTATGTTATCAAAACTAAATTGAATTTCTACATCTCATATTAAAATACTGAACTCAACTGTACGAGAATAAAGGTAGAACAGAATATTATGGTCATAAATAGCAAAAACTAGAATACAGAAACAGGGGAAGATTGTGTTTTTACTTTTTATTTAAAAATTTTTAAATACATGGAATTCAAAGTTACTGTCTTTTATTTTGTTCTTTGATTTGTGTGTTCTTTGTTAATTTTATCTATAGGTTGCATATATATATGTAGCCTACCCGTTTAAAACTTAAAATGTCACTTCAATAATTTTTTTACTTTAATATATTGTAAATTTATTTTTTCAATATTAAATCATCGTTTTTCCCCTCACAGAAAAAAAAGTGTATTATAGGTACCCGGGAAGGATATTAGATTTTTAGCACAACCTCGAGCTAAAATCTTGTTGTTTTTTCCCTTGTATAATAAATAACTGCAAATCTATTGGTGCTGTTACTTTGGAGGTAGTGCCATTGTAATTTGTTGTAAGCACCAATTTCAAAAGTACCAGCACCAATAGAATTAATATTATTTTGTATTTTTGACTACACCAACTGATAAAGTCGGTTCAATTTTTTGTAAAAAATATTTAGTTTCTTTGAGTGTAATATTAGTCATGAAATCATTGAATGTTCACTAATACCAAAGAAGATAGAACTTATCCTCTTACCCTCATATAGGCTTAGCTTGTGCTTGTTATTACTCAGAGATCTCAAAACATCGTGGCGCAAATATTCATATTTTAGACCCTCGAAAACAATAATTCTTTTGAAAAAATCTTCCATTTAAATGTTGCTACCTACATATAATCTCTTATTTAATTTGGCCGTCTCATATTTTCAAATTTCGAAAAAAATTGCCCCTTTCACATAGCGGAAATACACATATCACATAGTTCAGACTTTACCATTGCTGTAACTCGAAAACCGTAACTGTTTTAAAACAATGTTCAATTTAAACGTTTCCGGACATGGTCTCATTTCAGATGTTCGATTTTCGAGAAAAATTGTCCCCACCACAACCTTCGGGGGCGGTTTTTGAAAAGAATGAGATTCTGAATTTGGGTTTTTCTAAATATGAGACCATTTCTCAACTCTCCTCTTTCAAAACTAAACAAAAATCGTCTTAACAGGAGTACGTTTACTATGCAAAACGCGCAAACAGCTATAAAAAAGCAAACATACAACCAAATTGTTTCATCTCCTCCTGTTGGGCAAAAAGAATCCTTCTACATAGAATCATTGATTCAAACAATAATATTGCATCTAGAGGACAATCAATTATTTTATTCATCCAACTATAATCTGACCATCCCTGTAACAAGACAAAAACTATGGCATCTCACTATTTGCGCCGCGCCTTTTATCATTTAGTATATAGAGATAGATTTTATATATATACGGTACATCATCTTTGAACATGCCCCCCGCACACTTTACTCCTTGTTCTGACCTTTTAAAATAGAAACAGATGTATAAGAAGTATTAAACTGAAATAAATGCATCTCTTGCTGAGAGAAAAAAAATGCAATCGCAAAAATGCAGTCTGCGGTTTGAGGGGATCATCACCATGATCAGGTGAATCTTTCGTTGTTACCTACGTCCGTATGGTATATATAAATTTAGATTTGAAGCAAGTTGGCGTACACTCATGTTTTTAGTGTGAAAGAGTGACCACCACCATTACAACCATCTTCATACATCAACAACTACTGCACAGTCATGATAACTTGGGTGAGTTCATGATCTCACATTTTTACGGTAACACGAAATAATTTTTGCTCAAATAATTTATAATCCTTACAATATAATAGTTAGTTAATATTTTGTTTAAAAAAACTAGAACTGACTTAAAAGATGGGCCACAGAAAAATACAGTATATCTAATATTTATTTTATTGGTAGGATGGTAATTTTGAAGTTTTTCCAAAGCACCAGTTGCCATCAATAAAAGAAATATTTGTTTCATTACCTCACATGGAATGAAGCCGGTCCCAGTTTTTGTGAAAAGTTATCACAATGTCACAATTCTTAGTGCTTCACATCCGTCATCAAAGTCGTTGAACGTTTACTTATACATATTTAGTGATTTCAAAATTTCCTTGGCTTTTATTTGGAAAAGCTTGGAATTATTTGGAATATGAATTTTACTGCTATGCATAAAGTGACCAAGTGCGAATTTGGCTCGCGTCAAACGAGTTCCGGAATTTCCGCATAGATTTTCCTGGAGACTCAGTAACTGCTTTGGGGCAAATTCTCGTAAATTTTCCTTAAAATCTACTAAGTCGATAATTACTTTGTTTTACCATTCCATTATCTTTTATTTTTCCTTTCGTTTAATGTAATAATATACCCATCTTTGGCAAATAAAAAAAATAGATAATAATGATTTGGCTAGAATTATTGAGCTTGGAATTGGTGAGTGTGGGAGTTGTTTTAGCTATTTTGTCTTGTGGTTCCACTTCTGATTACATTTGCTCCTGAATTTAATTAAACATTTTCTCATTACAATTTATGGACCTTTGCTGAAGGAGAGCAGCCTAGTTATTTTTCTCATGATTTTGACATTTTTCCTTCAGAATTGTTTTGAAAGCAACTATGTTTAATTTTTCTTATCCTAACAGTTTCTTAATATTTTTCCACAGTTTTAAAATACATTACTTTCCATTTATTTATTTTAAAATTGAGAAAGCCAAGTCGAGCTCATTACACTGAAAGTATAAAATGTTATAATCATTAGTTTGGTATTAGAATTGGAATCATAGAAATATTACCAGAATCATAAAAAATGTGATTATATACCCCACCTAATGTGTAAGTCATAAAGATTTTGTTGATTTTTTCTGATACGACTGAATGTTACACTATATTCCCCTCCAAGCTATCTTATACTGTGATATATATATATATATATATATATATATATATATATACATCTCGGTATCATTCTGGCGTCCTTTCAAAAAACAGTAATGAAGCGTCCTTGCCGTATACATTTCACTTCGCCATCAATGTGAGCTCCGTTCATTCTATAGCCGTTTGGGCGTCCAATGTATATAATAATTTCAATCTTACAAACAATAGAGCGTCCATACGGTGTATATTTATTTCATTTACCGTAAATACAGCGTCCGGCGCTATTGCCAAATGTGCAGTGGAATGGGATGGATGAAATGTGATTTTAAATATATTTCTCGTATTTTGAAACTACCAGCGACTGCCTAGCATTGGTTGTTTCTCCGAATAGTATTTCATCTGACTTTTTGTTCCTTAAACTTTATTATAATTACTCAATTGTCATATATTCTATAATTCAATTTATACAAAATGGAATTGTAGATGCTAATGATTTTAAAATGTAAACTCATTTTCATTTTTGTCATTATTTCTGTCTCCAACATCAAATAGAAATAGAAATATTTATTTCATGTAAACAATTAGGCATGTATACTTTTGTCCTGGATAGTGATATAGATCGGACCAAATAAAATAAATTAAAATACGCTTCAGATGAAGACATAATAAACATACAAGTGACAAAGTACATATAACTTAATTCAAGACAAGGATTATGAACAAAAAAAAGAAAATAATAGTAATAACAATCTAGAAAAAAGGGTAAAAAAGGATTACCTACATAAATGTACTTACAACATGTTCCAGATAATCATCTAAGAAGTTAAAACGGTGTTGTGTTAAATATTTACGGATCTTAATTTTGAGTGATGCACAAGACATCTTTGAATTGTTTGGCAAAGCATTATTCAATTTTATGCCCAGAAATTTATAGGAATTATGGGTCTATGTCTGAATAATGGAGGACAGATATAGTTTTTTTTCTCTTGTATTATGAGAGTAAACATAATTGTGCTGGATTCTTTGGCATGTTTTTTATATGAAGCAGGCACTGCAAAATGCAGCAACATGGTAATTGCAGGATGTTCAATTTTTCTAACAATGGCTTACAGTGATCATCATATTTGCTGGATTTTATTATTCGAATGACCTTTTTTGTGCAATGCATATTTTGGGGCTCCTCAGCGGATAAATTGCTCTCATTCCTTAGGTTATTAGTTTTAACTAAATTTGTATTTAATATTCCCCAGACTGACTTTTGCTTATTTTTGATTCAGATATTATCTTATTAACTCCACTTTTTTCGATTTGTTAATGTTAAGTAATTCGAAGCTATCGAGCGTCCTGGTCACTTCGGCAATAGTATGAACCTGGGTTAGTTGTGACTTAAGATTTTTAATATCAGGAGAATTGTCTCGTCCTTGAAGCTAGCAGAGCAAAGTGAGCAGAATCAAAACTACAAATTTGGTGCTTGCAGAGCTAATTAATTGCTAATTAACTGCTGTATACCGAAATGAATTGCTCTTATAGTTTTTTTTAATGGCTGCTTTGCTAGCTGTAAATCTAAAGCTTACAGAGCAACATTTAAAAATATTTTTTGAGTACTTTTTTTGTGTTTATAGGGCTAATTAAGTTCTAATTAAGTGCTTTATTCAGAAATTAATTACTCATATGGTTTTTGGAAAATGGCTGCTTTGCTTTAAAAATCAACTTTTCCGAGAAAATTTTATTTGGTGCTTGTAGACCGAATAAAGTGCTAATTAATTGCTGTATTCCGAAATTAATTGGTCTTACATTTTTTTAATGGCTGCTTTGCTAGCTTTAGATCTAAAGATAGCTGAGCAACCTTTAAAAATATTCATTGAGAACTTCTTTTTTAGTGCTTAAGGTCTAATTAAGTGCTGTATTCCGACATTAATTGTTGTTCTCTGGTTCTTAGGAAAATGTATTCTTTGTTTTTAAAAATTATTTTTTTCTATAAAATCGTAGTTGATGCTTGTAGAGCTAATTAAGTGCTAATTATTTGCTTTATTCCGAAATTAATTGCTCTTATAGTTTTTTCTAAATAGCTGCTTTGCTAGCTTTAGATCTAACAGAGCAGCTTTTAAAAATCAACTTTTCGAGAACTTCTTTTAGTGTTTATAGGGCTAATTAAGTGCTGTATTCCAAACTCAATTTTTCTTAAAGTTTTCGGAAAATGACTGCTTTGCTTCAAGAAACACTTTTTCGAGAAATACTTTTTTCGTGCTTGTAGAGCTAATTAATTGCTAATTAAATGCTGCATTCCGAAATTATCGGCTCTAATAGTTTTTAGAAAATGGCAGAGATTGTCGCTATCAGAGCAAAAACATATAATCTGTACACCCGATATATAAACTCGGTAACCATTATTTAAGGTATTTTTTATAAAAAATCAATAAAATTTACATATTTCCTATGTTTATTTAATCAAGTGCTGTTTCCCGAAATTAATTTCTATAATTTCTATAATATTTCGGCCAATACAATTATATCCGTAAGAAAAGTACTTACCGACGTGGTTAGTAATGAACTTATCCACCGGTAAACCTATCTTACAGTCATAGGAACATATACGGTTAGCAATCGAAAACCGTCCGGTCCTACAAAAATTAAGTTTTATCCCTTAGCTTTTTAGTATCAGAATTGTACATTTCTTCATTGGGAGAGATAATAAATTCAAAAACATTAAAATCTCAATTTTTAAATGGAATTAAAAATGGATTACATAAAATTAAGTAGTTTCAAGTTGCCCGGTGTACCTTTAAAGCTATAAATATCCCCACAATAGATAAATTGACATTTTTATTTGTCTTAAAAGAACGTTCTCTCTCAAAAAAATATTAGAGCAATTAATTTCGGAGTACCGCACTTAATAAGCCCTACAATCGCTAAAACAAAAGTTCTGAAAAATTCTGATTTTCAAAGGTTGCTCTGCTAGCTTTAGATCTAAAGCTAACAAAGCAGCAATTTTTTAAATATCAGAGCAATTAATTTCGGAATACAGCAGTTAATTAGCACTTAATTAGCTCTACAAGGACCAAATAAGATTATCCCGAAATAATAGATTTTTTAAAGTATCCATTTTCCGAAAAACTATAAATAAGAATAAATAATTTCGGAATACAGCACTTAATTAACAATTAATTAATCTTAACAGCACTATAAAAGAAGTTCTAAAAAATAAGTTTTCAAAGGTTGCTGTGCAAGCTTTAGTCTAAAACTAGCAAAGCAGCCATTTTCCAAAAATAAAAACTATAAGAGCAATTAATTTCGGAACACAGCATTTAATTAGCTCTACAACAGATTTGTATTTTTGATTCTACTCACTTTGCTCTGCCAGCTTTAGGGACGTAGAAATCTCAACATTTTAAAGTTATTTTCAGGGATACATAACTTTTTTTATGGAAAATGAAATGTTTAAAGATCTGACAGAATAAACTAAATGAGCAGCTTTTGTTTCTGAATCTAAATGGCATATATTTCAGATCATTTCATCTAATGCAGCTGTGAAACCTGAGATAGATTTTTTTGACATTGGTCGACACATGATAAAATTCCTTTATGGTCGGACAAGTGCGGCTCTATGACTTCAAGAATGAAAATGTTATCATCTAAATTTGTGAACAGATTATCGACTCTAGTTTCTCTAGATTTAGTTATCCGCTGGTGTCAACAAAAACTTTTTCTAGCATATCATGTGATAAAAAATATGTTTGCATTCAGTTAATTTATTGTCACTGGTTTTAAGTCTTAAAGCTATAATTGAAAGTCACCGACAGCCTGTACCTTATTATTGGAGTTTTTTTCTGATAATATTCTGTGCAGATAATATTAAAAAAAATTACTATCACCATCCGGTGATCTGTAGGCACAACAAAAACTAATTTTCATATTTTTAAGCTGTGTTAATTCTGCATCTATCTTCGCGCAAAATAATCTTTTACACAAATGTTATGGAAATCTAAATTGGTCTTAGTATAAATGCCACCATGAATACAAATCTGTCGAATATGATTTATTAGTCTATATCCTCGCGGAATACGATACGATAGAGTTTATGTCCTCCATTTTAAATGAAACGTCTGTCAGTAGTAGTACGTCAATATTGGTCGTATTGTTAGTTCACTTTGTTCCCAATACATTGAATAATGATTTTAAAAAAAATAAATTTAAATATATACTATAAATAAAAAAAATTCAAAGAATGGTTTTTATCTAGAGCGATTTTTTCTTCTATTGATTCGAATGGCACCAGGTTTATCCACATGAGCACAAACGAATAATTTATAAGTGCTTCGAATATATATCAGAAGACCCTATATGAGTGTAAAAGTCGTTGAAATGAAATTCATGTGTTTCGTTGTTGCCAGATTGCCGGACGCCCAATACGCGATGGAATGAAAGTTAACGTATTCAAAATGAATATTTTAGCGCCGCGCTGCGCCAGATATATCGAACTAATTATATTCGAATATCAATCAAAAATCTCTTGGGACGTGCATGGAGCGTCCTTCCAATTTTTGTTCCATCGGTTAAGATGATCATCTTGACCAGAATTACACTGATGTGTAATAGAGCGTCCGTATACGGACGCTCAATTACCACGGACGCTCTATTGAATGCAATTCGTCAATGTACGGACGCTCTATTGATAGGAAGATATATATATATATATATATATATATATATATATATATATATATATATATATATAACTAGCTGTTTTACCCGGCACTTCCTGAGCAAAAACTTTCGTAGATTGTGCTACGAAAATATAAAGTCATTAAAAGTCTTGTGTATGGAACCCTTCTATAAGACCTACTCGAACGTAGAACCACCAACCCAGAACCCTCCACCTTTAAATTTCAGTCGCATTGACAGACTCTCAGTCCAGTTACATATTACACACAAATATATACCGAAAATTTAGCCAAAGAGCTCAGAGATACTTCTTTGGTAATTACAGATATGGAACCCTCAACCTAGGAAGCCTAGACACACGTAAAATATAGCCTATATCACCCGCGCAAATATAAAAAATTCAATAATTTTTTTTATCGAAATCGGATAAGTTGTTTTGCAGATTTCTGTGGTCATACTAAAAGTCGTTACTCGTAATGTCTTAAGGATTTTCCGGTATGGAACCCTCCACCTTTAAATTCCAGTCGCACTGACAGACTCCCACAAAACAGTCCAGTGACATACTACACACAAATATACATCGCAAAATCCACGAAAATTCAGCGATAGAGCTCAGAGATACTTCATTGGGAATTACATGTATGGAATCCTCAACCTAGGAGGCCCAGACACACATAAAATATGTCACCCGCGCAAATATAATTTTTTTTTTATTGAAATCGGATTAGTTGTTTTCCAGATTTTTGTGTTCATACAAAAAGTCGTTACTCGTATTTATGTTAGTATAGATAAAACGATATAATTTGTTGTTTTACTTATTTTAGATATCACTCTTGGCCATAGTAAGTTGTGTTTGTGCACAATATAGACCAGGATCTGTACCATCACCTGGTCAAATTATAAGGATTATCAGTCAAACTCAGGATGGACCAAATCCGGATGGATCCTATTCATGGAGGTGAGTAGAATTCTTCTGTTTCCTACAACCCAAATTCCTATTAGGTGTATCATCGTCGTTCAAAATATCTTGAAATGAACGCAAACCTAAATGTGTTGGCAACAATAAGAACGGATGGGAACGAACAATGACTGCGGGGGCCATTAGGTCTGTATTGGGGCCCTCGGTGGTCTGGTGGGTAAGAAGCTCGACTTTCAACTGTGAGGTCGTGGGTTCGAGCCGGACCAGGTGAAGAAGTTTCTCCAAAATTACTCATGAAAATTATTAAAAAGTAAGCATCTTTGAATTTTAAAAAATGAACCAAGGCTCTCATATATTTTTATGAATATTAAGAAGCGCCTGCAAATGAAGCATCGTCGAGCATTGCAAAAGTTTGGATGAATGACCATTGATTTGCCGCTTTGTGTAATTCTTCTACAGGAAGGCAGCAAGAAAATAGCGCTAGTATTTTTCCCGCAGACAATTTATTTGAAAGGTTACACCTTAAACTTTATCTTGAGACATATAGTGGTTCAGAATCCACGTGCGACTGTAGGTCCCCTGGTCTGTAGTAATTCTTTCAAGGCAGTGAAGTCGCCTACGCCTGAATACGGGAATGGAATATGGAAAACAGAATTTGGTATCTAATGAAAAACACACTAATGAGTCAAAATACTCTTACGATAATAACATTTCAAACTCATCTTACAGTTATGAAGCTGAGAATGGCATAGCGGCCAGAGAGCAAGGCAGACCCAAAGCTCAGGACCTGTTGGAGGCACAAGGTGACTTCAAGTACACAGCACCAGATGGCACCAATATCGCATTGCAGTATGTGGCCAATGAGCTGGGCTTCCAGCCTCAAGGAGCCCATCTACCGACTGCACCGCCAATACCTGAGGCCATCTTACGTTCGCTGGAGTACAATGCTGCCCATCCCGAGGAGGATCAGGAGAGACCGTCACCTTCATTCCGCAGACCTTAGATGATGACGACCAACGAACATACCCTTTAATATATACAAATATGGTGTTATTTATGATTGTGATTATTATTATCTAATATATTTGAATTTTTTTGATTTTTTTTGCTCATTAAATGAATCTTGTTATTAGCGATAATAATCTAATCTAAAAATCTAAAAATCTAATCATTCTATAAGAGGGATTCGGAGCAATCCACATAAATGTCTTTATTGTAGAAATAAGTCCATTTTTCAAAGTGGAGTGGAAATATTTGAGGGAAAAATTCGGCTTCAACATACTTTTGTTGTCGAAAATTGTGTTAAGAATTGGGGTGAGGCATGTTTCGAGTTTATATAAACTCATCTTCAGGTTCAGATTTGCACCTTGTAACACTGATTGAAGATGAGTTTATACAAACTTGAAGCATGTCCCCCCACCGAATTCTTAACAAAATTTTTAACAATATAAGAGTGCATAAGATTTTCAACCTCATTTTGAGCACTGAAAAATTGAAAACAATATAATTATACTGTTGCTGGTGATTTTGAAGTGGTGTGATTCAAGGTAAATAGAAAGCTTTCAGTACCATCTTCAGGTGCCCTTTAGGGGTAGTTTTTTGGGATTTGGGGGGCGAAAATGTTTTATTTTTAAGTTCTTTAATATTTCTTTTTCTGATCACTCCTCAAACAAAATCAGAGCACGTTTATTATACGAAAGCCGCATACGAACAAAAAAAACCGTTAGTCGAATTGTGTACTTCCTCCATTTGGAAGATCGGTCAAAAATTATCAGGACCAATAGAATTAAATTTTTTTTTCAGTGAACTAACTAATAAAGTCGCTTCTACTCTTTTAATTTATATTCGTACGCGAGCTTCGTATAGTAAAAGTATTCCGATTTTGATAATTTATTAGTTTATTTGATAGGGCAAGATTGAGAAATGGTCCCATATTAAATACTGACAATATGGGGTGAAATTTGTTGGAAAATTTGAGACGGCAGAATTAACGAATAGATTATGGCTAGCAACATTGAAATTGGACGTTTTTCAAACAATAAATTACAGCAGTGGTAGATCTAGAACGTTCAAGGATAGTGATTTTTTTTCATTTGAAATAGATTTTAGATTTGATCCGATAATAAAACATAAAATGCAATATTTATATACACAAAAAAAGTCCCCAAAGAGGGTTTAAGGGGCATATTTTTTCGAAATTTGCAAATTTTAATGGCAAATCACCAACTAATGCAGTCGATTCTAGTTTCGTTAAAGATGTTTTTCGAACAAGATATTTATAATTTCAATGTTACTCGTAGAACTTTTTTTTCTTACACTGAACAAAAGTATAACCGTGTTGTGAATGGTTTCTTTCCAATTTTAAACTCAATTAATCGAAATTCTGATCCTTTCCTTTGATCACGTCCTCTTGACATTTTAATGATATATTTATAGTAGTTTATACTAAATCTAAAGGATTGCTTCATCAAACATTCCAACATAACTACTAAATCATCTTCTTATGTAGAAGTGACAGAGACAATCAACAATGCATAGGGATACAATTTAATAAGATATTTGAACTATTACGTGATCAAATGGCCACGAGCTGGTAATTTCATGAGAATAGGTATTCGATCCGTTTTCAGACTATTCCATGTCTATATAGGTATGCATATTCTATAGGGCAACATTCCAGTTTGATGAGCTTACGTTTTTCGCGTATAAAGCCGTGCGGAAATGGTAAATTTCATGGATTACAAAACAGATGAATCAGACTTTTAGAAATTTTCTTGACAATATTATTATCGTTTTATCGTTCTCCTGGAAATATTCTTGAATAACTCCTGAAAGGAAAGGTCAACAGCGCCATTTTTTGTAGTTTTAAGGGATTTGTACTCAAATGGTGCCCACGTGGATCCTATTACTTAGTCTATCCGTCCGTCCTTCTGTCTGTCAGCGGGATGTAATCTTCAGAAACATATTTTTAGCCATTGATCGGTCTGTACGTGTCAAAATTATCTCGAGAAGGCATGCTACTTCCTTTTTTTTTTGTTTTGTAGGGTATCGGTAAGGCTCGCCGGTGACAGATTGGCCACTCTACCTGCACTAGTTGCTATATGGGCAACAGCTTAAAAACGTGTTTCGCTCAAGACTGTGGCTCGAAACCGGCTGCAAGGATTTTGAGAGAACACGCATATGTCTGAGAAAAATTCAGGGAAAAAGTAATGCTCAAAACTATAAAATTTTCTATTTATTTATATTCTGGCTAGAATGGCCTAATAAGATGATTTTTATTTTCGCTGTACTTAGGTAAATATTTTGAGAGCGGTACTAAAAAAAATCAAACGACGATCGATGCAGTTTTTACACAATACTTGGATAAATTCCACTCTAACATATATTTGTTTCTTATTTCAGTTAACATAACCAACCCTATTATATCTTTTGACCGAGGAACCCAAACGGACGAGGTATTCAATTCGACTGTGCGTTTTAGGATAAAATGAAATGATTGAAAGTACAAATGGACTAAGTATTGTTGAACTTGTGATAATAGAGCTAATAATGAAAATAAAGTTCATTAAAAAATATTTAAATACTAATACAATATTGATAATTTGTATTGAGCTTGTGCAGTCCATCATATATTTGATTAATTAATAAAGTGTATAAAAATATAAATAATTGCTACTCGAAGCCAGACTAATGTTAATAATTTCATTTAAAAAATTCAATAATTTTGTTATTCCTTTGTTTTAAGTTTTCTGTCGGCAGTCCTTATGATTGCCTCTGTTTTTTTATTAGCTTTACGAAAACCCCAAGAGCAACAATATTTTTTCACATTTTATTGCATTATTGGGATTTCGTTTGAGACTTTTATTATGTTGATAGTTCAAGTTTGTAGCAATAGATTAAAGGTATTAAAAATAAAAACTATTTTGCTATTAAAACCTTTTATATTCATCAAAAACATGAATAACCAGCTTCTATAAATAAATATAGTATTTATATCAATATATATATATATATATATATATATATATATAAAAATACATATAAAGAAAATCATAACCAGTGAACAGCTATTGGTGGTTCTCATCAAGATAGAAAAAAATACAAGAAAAATTCACATAAATTACTCAATTCCGTTTATGTGTATCTGTCATCTCGTTGCTGATATTTCGCATTGGGATTTGCAGCTATGTAGGCTAGCGCCCTTAGAATTGCCGGTGGAATGGGTGGCGGAGTCGGTAGATGAGGACCGGATGGTTGAAAACCATTTTCATCGGCAATGTATGTCAGCGATATGGGCGTGTTATCTGGTGCTGTATATCTGAATGAACCTCTTGCCTCCATTGCTTCTGACTGAGGATTACCGAAACTTTTTACATGTCCTTCTTCCTCGGCTGAAATTCCATTTTCTGTATCATAGCTGTAAATGAAAAAAGAAAAAGATGATTTATCATCATTTTTAACTTCTCAGTAGGAATTTATTCCGATTTTCTGGAATTTGATTTTGGTAAATATCCACAGGGTAGCAACAGGGTGATACACCAGTAGTATTAGGTGCCCGAACACCATTACATGCCATTTTTGACTTCGCCCCCCCTTTCATATGTTAAAATTAATTTGACCGACAAAGTTGCAATTTTGTGTATCTAGTAATATCGTCTTCTTATTACCAAATCTCAATTTTCAATTGAAAACTTCTCACTATTCACAAGATAATGACGTCAAAAAATCCTTATTTTTATCACTGGGGCTGACTTACTCATCAAAAGTTTTGATTACCTACAGAAAGCTAAAAGTTGGTGTGGTGGTAGGTTATTAGTGTTTCCACTCTAATTGATCGCATTCGTAGTGCGTACTCTCATTCTGCTGGTATTATTAGAAATAATATGGAATACTACTTACCTCCACCTATAAGATCCATCGGAGTTTGGCCCTTCCTGGCTTTGGCTGAGTATACGTATGAACTGGCCCTGTTGGGAATACTGCCTGTTGAACTGTGCAGTAACAGATGCAATAAATACTGTTACTAATATCTGCAAAAATATGTTGATTTATTATTATTTTTCAGCAGTTGTTTTTACATGGCGGATATTCTGGTTTAATCAATAGAACCCATTCTTTCAATTATCTTATTTTCAACCGACGAACCCTGAACGGAGGAGGTATACAATTCGACTGTATGCTTATTATTTTTTTTTTGGTTTGTTCGCGCCTCGTGTATCATAAAGGTACTCCGATTTTGATGATTTTTGATTCATTTGAAAGAGGAGATTCCAAAAGGAGGGGGAACATTTTCTAGAAAATTCGAGATGCCAGAATTAAATATAGCACAATATACGGAAACATTTAAATTGAACATATTTTCAAAAGAGTCATGGTTTTCGAGCATTTTTTCCTATGTGGATAGGGTTGATGAAAATCCCTGAGTAACACATGAAAGACAATAACATTTGTAGAAACACTTATAATAAATATTTTTTCCTTAGAGTTACGGTTTTCGAGTTAGAGCTTTGGTAAAATGGTTAAATCTAAATTACTTAAATGCGTATTTTCGCAGCGATGTTCTGAGATTTCTACATAAGTACAAGCAAATAATATACATGGGTAAGAACGTTCAACGATTCTCGTCACTAATGTTACACTCAAAAGTGCGAAATAAATATTTTTTTACAAAAAATTGGACCGGCTTTATTAGTTGGTCCACTAAAAAAATAAAATAATATTAATGGTGGTAGATTTGAAGTTGGTGCCTACAACAACAAACTACAATGGTACAGTTTTAATAACATCGGTCTAATTCTTTGTAAAAAAATATTTAAGGTTTTCGAGTTACAGCAGTACCTTTGGAGTTTGTGCCCACAACTAGGTAACTACAACGGCACAACAAATTATCAGCACCAATAAAATTAATATTATTTTGTATTTACCAGTACACCAACTAATAAAGTCGGTCGATTTAAAAAAAAATATTTATTAGGTAAACTTCTTATAGAAATCTACTTATTACAATCTTTCGCAATATACCATTTCGAAAAAATGTCAAAGGTATTGTGTTAAACCTATGTCAATAAAGAAGACCAACATGTGTTTTTTTCTCGAAAAGTTTATATATACCTATCTATGTAATATTACAAAATTAATAAACAGAGGTCGAATTCGTTAACGGACATGAACGACAAATAGTTTCAGAATGGCGGCCGAACAAACTTAAGAAAATAGCCGCCCCTTGACTAAATGCAATTAAAAATATTTTTGAGTTATAGAGATGATCTGTTCCCACAGCTTTTGTTTGATGCATTTTTTGTGATGATGAAAAAATGAAAAAACGTGAAATATCCGCCGAATTTTTTATCGGATGTCTAATGGAAGGCGAGATTGGATGGACATTAACAATAAGGATTCATTTTTTTACCCTTCAGGATATGAAACATCAAAAAATGATTGTATCAGTAATTACAGGTACCTGGATAACTGGTTATAATCGATAGAAAGAGTGACGAAGAAATTTGGAATCGAAAAAAAGGGTTCATCAAATACGTACTATTAAAAAAGCGAAATTGTATCTCAGCCTTAGATAGTGAAAGAATGAAAAAAGTGTGACAATGTCGTAGATACAAATGATGATGATGATTTGGAAAACTGAAAGAGTTTGTATTCATAGAATCAGAATATGCTATTTTATCATTTAAGAATGTTAAGGTTTTGAGATGTGACTCACCACAGACTTCATGTTGATAATCCTTTTAAGATGGTCACTAAGAAACTACTATAAATTAAATTAAACCTAGTTCATATATATATATATATCTATCTAGCAAAAGGCGGACGGACTGAGGAAATCGCTTCTATTAAAACACCAGCCCACCTTCATATATATATAATAATTCTTTGTTTTTCGTTATAATTTTTCACTGTAAAGAAGAACGATTCCATTTACCGAAAGGTCAGGTCAAGTAATAAAAGAAGGATAGGCGATGGAGATGCATCTTTTTCATATTTGTTATATTTTAAATTATTCATGATGTACCGGGTGGTACTTTAGGAACAAATAATGCTTGGGAAAATCTGCCAAGAAAAATCGCTCGTTGAAAATAACTAGATTAAGAGCGAAAGCGAAGAGAGAGAACATTTTTAATCTAGAATAAGGAATGCACTCTGGAGAAATTGTGTTGAATACTTTTCATCTATTTTTTTCAGATAAACCAGGTAAGATAAATCGCTGGAAATAAATTTTTTGTCTCTAGATTCACGGATATAGAACGGAATTTAAGAACATATATATCAACCGTTTTCCCTAAAATATGCCGATGAACGAAGATCTTCATAAAGTAAGCTAGAATAAGGTATCCATTTTGGACAAATTGTATTTAATACTTTTCATTAATTTTCTCAGATAAATCAGTCAAGATGAATCACTGAAAATAAATTTTGAGTTTCTAGATTTACCTATAGAGGGTGCAATTTTAAAAATGCTATTTTTTTGTAAAATATGCCAGCTAAAGAAGATCTTACATAATTAAGCTAGAATAAGGCATGAATTTTGACAAATTATATTAAATACTTTTCATCTATTTTTTCACATAAATCACTGGAAATAAATTTTGAATCTCTAGATTTACCGATATGCCTATGCCTATTAAAGAAGGTTTTGAATGAGTAATCTAGAAGAATGCATGTATTTTCGACAATTTTTTTAAATACTTTTCATCTATTTTTTCAGATAAATCAGCCAAGATAAATCGCTGGAAATAAATTTTGAGTCTCTAGATTAACAGATAGAGGGTACAATTTAAAGGAAAACTATTTTTCCATAAAATATGCCAAATCAAGAAGGTTTTCAAATAAATAATCTAAAATAAGGCATGCGTTTTGGACAAATTGTGTTAAATACTTTTCATCTATTTTTTCAGATAAATCGAACAAGTTAAATCACTGGAAATAACTTTTGTGTCTCTAAATCTACCGATAGAGGGTGCAATTTTAAAAATATAAAAACCTTTTTTCTCTAGAATATAACAATTAAAGGAGATATTCAATGAGTAAACTCGAATAAGGCCTACAATCTGAACACTCCCTTGAGAGGGGAAGGACATGAAGAATGTCGATTTTTTACAATTACAATAAAAAAGGCGCGAACAGTCATAAAAAAAGACATGCACACAAACTGTCAAATTTTATACCTTCTCTGTTTGGCTCGCCGGGCAATAAACCAAAGTTATAGGTATTTCTTCAAAAAAAAAAAAAAACTCCCCCCATCCTTTATTTAAACAGCATGGCAGAAAAGTACAACAAAATTTGCTGAGAATTTAAGCCTTATTCAAAATTATCTATATACATATTCAAGACTAAATATATTTGGGAGTATTTTGTGACTTGAAAGTTACTTCCAGTTAAATTTCTTTTGGCGTTTTTTTTTTTCGAAGGATTTTTTTCCCTGAGATACAGCGAGCTAGAGAATCCGTTTATTAGTCCGCCCTGTACATATCCTGTTATAACTCACCTATTTAATTAACTTGTTCATTTCGATTAGTTGATTATACAGAATAAGTACCTACATAAAAAGATATATAGAGGTCTTTTACTCATTGCAAAATATTACCATAAGGATCATCACTTATACCTATATATTATTACCAACTGCAACGAATAATATTCCTATGAATATTAAATACCTTATTTTAACGCCTTTCAAATTTATTCCTCAATAACACCTACTACAACAACAGCTCTGTGTGTCATCGTTGTGCTTTTCAAAGAATCATAATTTTCGTAATAACTGGCACTAAAATGAGCTTTTAGAGGCCGAAAGTTTTTGCGTTAATAATAGCTTAAAAGGTTACAATCTCACAGCCGTCTTTAAGACGTCAGTTACTTTTGACTCATTGATATAATTATCATTAACATGTCAACAGAATCAGATTTATAATTGTTGTTCTATGGTTCATTTAATCGTTTAACAAATATTAATTTGTCTTTCATTAAGGTAGTTTTCTTTCCAAGTGTATCCAATTCCAGTCCTTAAAGTAATTTAGGAAATTCATGTGATTTTTTAGTGATTACTCTTTAACTTAACTCCTTAACAATTCATTTAAAAACCTCGGTACGAAAATTTGATTAGAAGAAGAATCGAATGTTAATAAAAGGCTACATTTTTTCTATTCGAAGCAGAATCCTCCTTATAGATAGGCAACTGGCAGCGCAACTTTGATAACTTTATTCGCCGATTTTAGGAAACCTCTTACAGCCCAATAGGCTGACCCTAAATTGAGTTGTGAGGCTTCAAGGAATTGAAGGCAACGAAAAGTCTGACCAACTAGCAACAGGCTATGATTGGACCGAAGCTCTCCTGTGGAATCACTAAAGGCCACATATTTAATAGCAGATCAAGAACCAACTGTGGCAAGAAACCACAGGATCGATACAATCTAAATTATTCCGTAGCAGCCCCTCATCTAAAATGTCATATGAAATACTAAACCAAAGTCAGAAAACGACAAAAATTTTGGTTGGGATGCTTACAGGACACTGTAGGCGTAGGAAGCATATGAACAATATTAGACTGGGCTGGAACGATCTATCTGTAGGTTCTGCCAGGAAGAGGATGAAACCGCGGATCATATAATCTGTGAGGGTGAAGACTTGGTAGAAGTACGGTACCAACAATTAAACTGTTTGTGGGGATAAAAACCGAAAACACAGAGCAATGCGAAGGACTCGGTATCTAGTCTGTTATCTACGTCTGTTATAAAGGATAAATCTATATACCGAGCTCTAATGCAATGGATCACCCCAATAGACTAAAACAAAATATAAAAAATTATGAAAATCCAATATGGCCGCCAACAAAATGGCGGATTAAGTACAAATGTTTTCACAACATCTTCAATATGGGTATCAAATGAAAGGGCTTGACTAGTTGAATATAGCTCACTATGTGATTACTGAAATTGTATGGCCTCAGTTTTGTCGAACCTAAATGTACCAAACAGATGTACCTACCGTCACTTCGGATCGACTTTGGAAGAGACGGCGTACACCGTATTCATGCTAAAGCCAGTTTCCAGCAAAGTATGGGACAGCTGAAAGAAGGATGTTGCCCTTAATTTTGTTATAGGCTTCCACTGTCCACAAAATGCAAGGCAGCACTGTAGACCACGCGGTTGTGAATTTAGGCTCAAAATGGTTTGAGGAAGCATACGTGGCTTTGAGTCGAGTGAAGTCTTCGGAAGGATTATGTATTGGGGAGTTAGATTGCAACAAATTGTCAGGAAATAAGCCTTGTATCAATGAGGCAACAAAACTAAATAGAATGATATGTATTAAATTAAAAAATTAATAAATAATAAATATAGTTTTTTTATGTTTAACAGTTTTATTAAAAAATAAT
Organism: Crioceris asparagi; assembly: GCA_958507055.1. Lineage (NCBI taxonomy): Eukaryota > Metazoa > Arthropoda > Insecta > Coleoptera > Chrysomelidae > Crioceris > Crioceris asparagi. The sequence continues at coordinate 78,897,382 of OY293829.1, read as the reverse complement.
AATAATGATGCACTTAGCACTAAAAGCTACAAAATAATTTAGTAGGTCTTAGGTACCAGTCATCACACTACTCTCCTCAGCAATCTAGGGTGTTGGTCAGAAGGAAAAAAAATCGATTGTAACCATGGTCAACTATGATGTATTGAAACAAAATATTTGATCATTACAGTATACCTGATATCAACTTCATTATTTCAAATCCAATTTGAAGGTAGATGTCGATTACCGAAGATTTTTTTTTTGGCAAAACAGACAAATGTATAAATTGCTCTTATAAATCTATTTACAATGACTCAACATTTAACGCATCCGATAAAATCTAGTATTTTAAGGCATGTGATAAATTTTCTTTGAGGTGCTTATCATATGTTTTGAAAAAAAATGAAAATATAGATACTGAACCCTGAGAATCATAGAAGACTGAATTGGTTCTTTTGAGAATTTATTTGTCAGTTGATGTTTCGTTAAATAATGGATATTTGGTAGATTGATCTGATACTGGTATTTTCATAATATTTGAACGTAGAAAACTGAAATAGGTTTTTTTAGATTTGGTTGCTGCTGATTTATAGGATAAATAATAAAATGCGATTATAAGTTCAACGCCTGGTTGTTGACTTAAACTTAGCCTTACAATTATCGAATTTAGGTTAGGTTAGGTTAGATAAGGTTTGGTTAGGTTAGGTTATATGCAATTATAAATTCAACGCCTTGTTTTGACTTGAACTTAGCCAAAAAATTATCGAATGTAGGTTACGGAATAGCTAATTACATTGAGGGTCCGCTATTTTTTAAAAGGCCTTGAAATTTTACGTTCTTCTTAAAAAATACTCGCAAATCATGTGATAAATGAATAGAGTTGAATATTCATGATCTTTTCATATATTTTTCCATTCCAATTTGCTAAAATAGATACCTTTTGACAATATTTTTTGGGGAAATACATCTTGGATTCCTTTTTTGCTTATGCCCTTTTACGATACTAACATAAAGAGATCTTTGTATTTGCTTTCATAGAAACGAAACATTACGTAAAAGTTCCAAATAGATATCTTTATTTAAACTGTTCATTTTTATGCATTTTTGTGAGGGATAGAGACACAAATTTATTAGATTAGATATATGGAGACTTACATCTTCTATATTCTGATATTCATTTTTGCTCTAATAATTGCCGATTAGTTTGTTAAAATATTATTTTAATTAATAATTTGAGAATGATAATAATAATTACACATAATAGATATTGTTTAAAATAATTTATATAATAGTTTTCTACAATTGTATTTAATAAGCTGGTTAGCTTACCTTAAAATATTGTCCCAGCTACAATGAATTATATTATTTTTTGGTTTTGCTGTTTAATATTTTGTCTATTTTTTATACAACTATCATGGGCCAAAGGTTCAGGGAAAAGCACATCTGGACTGAGGATCCGTAGAGTTAATGAAACTCAAAGCAAGGTAATCATAGTATTCACCTACATTATATAAGTATAGTTATTCTGGTATAAACTATTATTCAAAGATGTGGTACACAGTCAAGATTATATGTTGATAGTATTTTTAACAAGCAAATGGAATTAAAACTACATTTCAATAACTTAAATCTACTAGTTAGTGAATAGATCGAGTTCAGAATAATAAATGCCATCTAAGCTGAGCCACAGCATAAGAAAATATGTTACTTATTATAATATAAAAATGGACCGATATTCATAAAAATATGAAATAATGTTAATTCTATTTTTGACCGACAACCCAACCCTAGGAGGTATACAATTCGACGTTTGTCTCTCTCTTACAGATGGCCTTATGAATAAACATGCTTTGATTTTCATATCTTTTTTATTTATTTACAAGAGGACTATTAAGAATTTATCCCATTGAAAACTAGAATTGAGAATGTCCTTCCCACATAAAACTTCTCCCAAGAGGAGGCTGGAGGGGGCAATATTTATCGAAAATCAAAAATTTGAGACGATAAAATTAAAGAAAAGCTTTATTCGGCAACATTTAATATGGTTTCCGAGTTATAGCAATACTAAAGTCTGAAATATGGTGGGGGAAATCATTTAGAAAATATGAGACGACCAAATTAAAGAAGAGATTATATGTAGCAGCGTTTAAATTGGACATTTTTCAAAAACATCAACTGTTCTTGAGTTACAACAGTGGTAAACTCTAAAATATGTGTATTTCCGCCGCGATGTTTTGAGATCTCTAAATATTAACAAGTGCAAGCAATATACATAGATAATAGGAAAAGTACTATCTTCTGTGGTATTCGTTCTACGATTTTCATGACAAATGTTACACTTAAAAGTGTGATATAAATTCCTTTTACAAAAAGTTGGACCAACTTTATTGGTGCACTGAAAAATACCAAATAATACTAATTCTATTGGTGCTGGTACTTTTGAAGTTCATGGCACTCCCTTTGCTATTTTATAGCATGGATTGTATTAAGTAGAGATGAAAATAAATTATCTATTTAAAATTTACAAAAGAAATGAGTCTTCACATTCTTATTGTGGGTGAGTTTAATAAAATTAATTATTATTAAGTCTTATCATAAAATGTATCTATATATCGAATTATTATTATATAGACCCAACCTTTATCAGTTTCTTTATTCTTACGATTTGGTTTCAGGATCTTTTTATATCTTGTCAAAACAATAACTCAATTGATTTTGTTACAATATAATATTCCAGGATTATAATTATGCTACAATGAAATAAAAATTATTTATTTATTGAAATTTCCCAATTAATTTCAAGCCTGTTTAACATTTGAAAAATTGTATGTATTATTATGGTGATATATTTAAATTATTATTGAATATTCTATTAAATCGTTGAATTACAATAATTGTAACATGTTGTGAATTTTATCTACAGAATTTAATAATTATTGGATCATAGAATAATTTCAAATGAGAGTATTGATTATGGCACGCTGTTTTGCTATTTAATGACATAAAACAAATTATTAATCAAAAATATTTAAAGAAGAAAGAAATTCGCGACCATAGAAATATATGACAATTGTATTAAATCATAATCACAATTGAATAATTGAAAATACTCCAACAAATAATTGTAAATAAATGATTTGTTTTGCTCGGTAATACAATTAAAATTCAGAAAATTATTGTTATATTCTCAAATCATAATCATTTGAACAATCAATTATTTTAAACGGCTAAACACAATGATCACGGATTCGAATTAGAATGTAAGAATTATTATTATGTACATAATTTTAATTTGAGAATAAAAATTACGCAGAAAATTTAAATTCAATGAGGAAAATTAAGAAATTAATATTATGTATATAAAAATAGTTTCTGAATTAATTCTATTTAGGTATTAAATGAAGATAGTATATTATTTTAAGTAGGTACCAAAGTGTAATAAATATTCACATTTAAACTTATTATATGGGACAATAATAATTCAATTCTGTAAATAGTATTCATAGAATGTTACAATTATTGTAATTCAACGATTTGACTGAATATACAATGATAATATGAATATGGCACCATAATAAAACACAATTTTCTTCAAATTTCAAACAGCCTTGAAATTAATTGGGAAATTTCAATAAACAAATAATTTTTATTCCATGGGTACATACTTATAATCCTTGAATATTATATTGTAACTTATCGAAATATAAATCATTTGAGTTATTATTTTGACATGATATAAAAATGTCATGAAATCATACCGTATGTATTAAGAGAATGATAAATGTCGTGTCTATATAATAATAATAATTCTAGGTGTTCTCCATATGCTCCTATAGACTCGGAATACATTTTATTATAAGAAGTAATAATAATTATTTTTATTATATTAACGCTCAATAAGAATGTGAAGTCATTTTATTTTCGAAGTTTAAATAGCTAATTCACTTTGATTTCTACTTAATGCAATCCTTGCTATTAAATAGCTCAACGGCGTGCCATAATTTATTAATTAAAGGAATAACTTTCTTTATTGAGTAAATCATTTTAATTCATAAACTATTTTTAAGTATATATTATTATTTTTTAAATTTTTCTCCTTGAATTAAAATTTTCTGCATAGTTTTTATTCTCAAATTAAAATTATGTACATAATATTTATTCCTAAATTCTAATTCGAATCTATTCATTCTTGAATTAAAATTATGTATATAGTATTAATTCCAAAATTTTTATTCTTGAGTTAAATTTATCCACATAATTTTAATTCGTGAAATTTAATTCGGCAACACTGTGTTTAGCCGGCTTTCTGGTGTATATATATATATATATACTTACCTAATGCATACTATCCCTGTTTGACACATCTACCAAAACTAGATGGCAACACAAATTTTCGCAATTTATATTTTTGAATTTCTTTTGGAACAAATATTTAAACAGATTGGGTGCCATAGAAGTTGGTGCTGGTCTTCTATCTAACTATAATTGCACAACTTCAAAATTACCAGCAGCAATAGAATTAATATTATTTTGTATTTTTCAGAGCACTATTGTTGGTCCAATTAAAAAATATATATTTATTTGTAAAATGTATTTATTACATCAGGAAAATGACCGCACAACATCCAAATCAAGCGGCCGGATTCGTCATTCACTAATAATCATTCAGTTAATAAAGCTAGAAAAATTCACTTTATGAAAAATTATAGTTAGGTATCTTTTATATAGATGGATGGGCAATGGATCATCGCCAACTGCTTCTCCGTCTAAGGAGATAGTACCAAAAGACCCCTGAGCCAGGAGGTAGATACACGGGTTCACAGACAGAAGACGTATTATGTGAGAAATATTGGTAGAGTGCCACTTCATACATATGTGAGGAAAGGAGATGCATTTAATTGGGTTGGAGCCGTTTCATCTACCAATATTAGCCCTGGAGAGACGGCAGAGCTCGAACCCTCACGTAAGAAAATTACCATTAAACTTACGCATTCACATATATTTCTGACCGACTTGTATACAATATCGAGTGTATGTCGAGTTTGCATAATATTAAACGTGCACCGAATTAAATGATTATTTTTTCATTTCAAAGAGGACGTTTGAGAGATGTTCATATAATAAAAGTTTAAGGTTTTTAGAAAGCTCATCTCTTCGAATGCTAGACGAAGAAATAATTTTTCAGAAATTGAAACTTTCTTTGATAGATATTGTAGAATATATATCTATACATGTTGGGGCCCAGTATTTGACAGGGTCTCTGTACCGGAAACCAAATAATATTATGTAATTTTTCCATATGCACAATCTAAAATTACTTTGAGCTATATACCTACACAATTTTTTTTAAATGGAACCCCCTGATATTTTATATTGTATTTGGATCTAAATAAAAGTGAGTTACTTCGATTTTGTTCTCATCAGTTTGTTCAAATGCCTTCCACTATGGTAGCAAATTTAAAAACGTATCCAAGTCCAATAAAATCGTACTTATGTATTGTTGCAGAGGAATACCGCTATTCAGAATTGGTTATAACTAACTATAGGTATGAAAAGGGTTACGTGCAAGCCTTTCTGGAGAGCGGTTACAATAGGAAACAATCCTATCCTACCTATTGGAACTTTGAGTTGGACATGAATAACTTGATGAAGAAATTGGTGGTCTTTGGCAGTGACTATATACCTGTAGTTGGACCAGTTATTTCTAATGTAATTGACTTTTTCTGGCCAGCAACGAGTGTTGATGCATGGGAACAGGTCAAGTCTAAAGTCACCAAACTAATTGATTCATCTATTTCCAATTTGGTTGAGGGTATTCTCAAGAATAAAATCAACATGTTTAAGAAGCGGATCCAGGTAAAATGATACTCAATAATATTAGTTTTCCATTGAGAAAGTGTGTTGTGGTAAGACTATTCTCCAACAAACTTGTGTTATGACAAAGCAAAAGCAAAGTTGCTTTCTTAAAATGTTTTCAGGAAACATCAGAGCAGACTAAATACTCGGACAAGTTGACACAAACATCAATACGAACTGATTATTATTAAAGAGTTAATTTCTTTAAATCATTCAGTAAATATGAAAGGGTCCTAAGATTTCATAGGGACAGTAGGTATTGCTATTTCTTAAACGGTAAGAGATAGAATTATGGTTCAATTGAAACAAAATTGTGAAATTTAAATCTCTTCAATATTCCGGTTTGCAAGCTATATTATAAAGGAGGTGGGAATCTTATGTCAATAGAAGTAACAACTATAAAGTCGTGCACAGTTTAGTTTGTCAAAGTGATAGGTTGTGGCAAAACGTACTACCACGCAAGGTGGTGTAATAAATAATAAATTAAACGTCTAGAAGACAAACTGCGAACTGTTTTTTCATTAAATAACCGCTTCAAAATCTGTTGCGGGGTTTAGTAAAAAGTTACTTATTGTAGAACATTACAGGCTGTAAAACTATTGAGAAAAAAGTATAATGAAATGAATTGAATCGTACTTTTCAAATACGACAGCTCAGAAATTATCGAACATGAAGATATGCACTACGTTTCAGAGCTAGTCCCCAGTCGCCAGTCGGGGGGCATTGTCAACCCACTGCTGTTTCAAATATTTGTGAATGACTCGAAAAGGATTGAGGAAAACATAAAATGCTGCCTGGTGAAATTTGCGGGCGATTTTAATCTTCTGATATGTAAAAAAAATCAAGAACCACTTGCGCAGACAAATATGTAGCGATCGCCTTGTTAAACAAAGCTAATGTAAGACTAGAAAATCCAACATAAATACACCAAATCCAATTTGAAAATAAAACTTTGACAACAGTAAATCCGAATAGTTTTTAGAATTGATCTGAAAATATTCAATGGATCTTGCATATTGAAATAATTAAATCAGGATTGAACTTCATTCTATTGACAATACAAATACCTCTGCTATTTGATCAAGGCGGCTGCGCACTCGTGGGAGATTACCATACACGTTATAGGAGAATTCAGTGACTCTACTCATTCAAAGAGTGTTTTCTCAAAATATGAATTTTACTCAAGAGATATTTATATATATGCTCATTTAACAAAAGCAGCGTAGTCTTCTATCTGATCTTTATATTTAAAATTATAAATAAAGATAGTTTTACAGGTTATGCTGAATTTTTATATCAATTCATTTGTGATTTATTTAGTTTTTTAAAATTCTGATATTTAAGAAGTCAATTAACGAAGATTAGGTTATGATCTTGACATTTCGCAAGTACGTTTGAATATCTAGATAGAACTATATATAAGGTTTATATACGTGGTCACATTAACGTTCATTTGAATGAATCTTCATGGGTGACGTATTACCATTTAACATAACTTATATTGATTTATGATTTTAATTATGATGCATACATATACCTTTTATCACGAATGTTCGCGTCTGCCTTGAAAATACGAGAAATGATCAATCCAACTGACGGGAGTAAATCAGTGGCGTAACGATTTCGAGCTAAGATATGGCATTTAAGGAAGTTCATATAATTAAAGGAAAAAATATCGATTGATTAAATAAGCAAACATAATATGAAAGATTTATTATCAACAATAATACAGAAACACAAAATATAAATTTGTTGCTTGAGTTATGAAATATAATTCTGAATTATCTGAAATGTCACAATGACTTTGTGACGCCTATGAAATAAATATTGCGTTGCCTTCGGACATACGTGCAGCGCCCTATCATTGTATAAAAGGACATATGTTTGACATACCGATGTCGTAGCTTAGATCGACAAACGTAGTAGAGAATTTCATGATAATGAGACGCGATGAGACGTATAGCGATATGTATGTATCTCGTGAATGATTACACACAATAGCCATGATTCGTGAAAGAAACTATAAGAGGCTGCGCTGCTTTCGTTAAATGAGCATATATCTAAATATCACTTGAATAAAATTGTAGTCACTGAAATTTTCCCATATTTTTTATGGAGTACCTACTAAAACCTTACTCTGAACTAAACATGCTAAAAATCGTGTATTTCTCAAATTTTCAGTGAGTTATCAGATTTGGAATAACTTTCTGGGGAAGCAGATGGGATGGATTCGAGTTGTTCATAATACAAAAGTGAATACATTAAATATGGGGTACCTACAAGGAATCATGCAGAAACCATTTTCGAGAAAATAACATCCTCACATTGACAGGGACTATATATATGAAATTATCATCTTTTTGTTCAAAAATACAAGTTCCATTGGGGGGCCACAAAAACACGAAGTGAGACTATAATTTCCCAAAACATCAATTAAAACAGTTTGAGAAAGGATGTATTTATTTATTCGACAGCTTTCAACAAGTTTCTACAAATGGTCATAAATAACGAAAGATTATGCAAAAAACAAGTGAGATCTTTATTACAGAATTTAGAACCATACGACTTGTCTGAATATATAGAGCATACATTTAAAGAAAATTGAAACTATTTCTCATTTATTTAATTATAAATTTGTATATATTTGTGTACCTTTTTTCTTTGCATGACTAATTTCATTTTCATGATCTCTTTGGATTGTACAATGCGATATAAAGGGATTATTATTATTATTATCATTATAAAATGTGTTTTTGATTTTTTCGATAGACAATCCATAAGGAACAAATTATGAATGTAAGAAAAAGTAGTATAGGACTTCATTACCTCAACATTGCTCAAGATTTGATAGGAGTGGAACATGAGTTCGTTTTTGATGAAGATACCAATAATTACCAGAAGATGAATTATGCAACTTTGCCTCTCTTTTCTTTGGTTGTATCAATGAAAATTCTATTCTATCGATGTGGCTTTGAGAATCCAGATGACTTAGGTTTGTACCTATATACCTATGTGTATATAACAAAACATATAATATTTTTTCTCAAAAAAAAAATTCATACTACACTTAGGTGCAAATGAAACGCAGCAAGCTAATAATACTAGGTACAATTTGAAGAAGGTTCATAAATGTATTCCAATTTACATATACAAATGATAGATTAAATATACAGGGTGGTTCTCCGGGAAAGACATCGATCGATTGTGACAAAGCGATAACTACAAACAATCTAAAAATTTCGTGACATATTAAAGTCACTGGGGGACATACGTCTAAAATATTTTCATAGTCGCATATCCGGTTATACCGGATGCCAACTTTGTTATATTTAATGCAATACCCTGTATATTACCATATTTTTAGATTTTTTGTACAATTTTTAAAACATTCTATGTAATAGTATAATAAAGTCTAATAGTTTTTGACATATTTCAAATTTTATGTCAAAAATTAATTTTGCCATCTAAAATATAATTAACAATGAGGAAGCCTTTAATATTCAATTTCTATTGATTTTCTTGTAGAAGAAGATCTACTTTATCAGTATTTCTATGATATTTTGATAATAATTTATACACAAAAGAAGCTTTGAAACTATATACAAAAAAAAAACGTAAAAAGTCATTTTCTCAAATGGAAACCCCCATTTTTTATTTTATTGTATTAAGTAGCAAAAATTAGAGGAACTTTGTACAAGGTTGTGTATACCAAAAATTAGTAGTTTTTAAAATAATTGTCAATTTTACATTTTTCTATGTAAAATGCTACACATCTTTAAAGTTCTGTTATATGAGGGCGATGATTGCATTAGAAAATAAAAACAAATATCAATAAAAGTTAAATAAGCGTCAAAAAGACAATATAATACTTTTCATTTGAAGCTTGTATGGTTCCTATTGTAAAAAGGTTGAACATAGTCCTTTCCTTAATTGGGTTAACTATTATTCAGTGTTGAAAATTTATCAATAAAATTTAAAAATTTCAAAGTACCTACTTTATTTCTTCTTCTTCAATGCGAACTTAAGTTACAAATATTTTTCTAATTACAATTTTCAAAACTCCGATTAAGTATTTCCAAAGTTATAAGCAAAAAACATGTTTTTAGCATAGAAATATAATAAAGACTGTATTTCTATGGTTTTTATTAATAATCTGAATCGCCATTTTGATTTTCTGTTAATTTATTAAACTGTCAAGATTCTATTTGCGCTTCAGTAAAATAAAAGATAAGAAAATTGTTAGTTTATTATTATGAAATAAGTAAAATATTTATGTCAGAATATGTATTTTGTTGCCAAGGATTAAGTACATTCTAGTAGAGTTTTGTTCAGCAATTGACATTCTAAATAATTTAATTAATAATATCTGGAGACCGAGCTTTAAAACAGGATTTAAGTTGGGTCTATAAGAGTTATTAAGGATATTTAAACTTATTAAATATGTGCATATCTCTGGTTAAAATGTATTGTGATCGGTAAATACTGCTTTTATTGTTCACATATTCGTAAGTTATACATTTCGAAATAAATATGAATGTGTAATATGAATGATAAATATACCAAAACTCAGCTATATCAACCCCCAAACACTATACATAGGTACTGAAACTTTTATATGCGGAGCCATTCTTGAAATAGCTAGTGTGGACCTCAAGGGTCACACCGATTAAATATAAAAAAAATTGTCAATCGATTTCTCGACTCCAAAAACCCCTTTTCGCTAATTTTTACCAAAATCTGCTAACCCTTCCTTTCATTAGCTAAGTACCTTAAGGGTCGCAATATATTAGGTATGTACAAATTTTCATTGAAAATTTTAACTGGAAATTTCAGAAATTCATATTAACATCTTTTATTTAAAAAATGGGTTTTGTTAAAAAAAAACTCAGAGGTGATCGGGATTTGATCCCAGGAACTCTAGGTTATTACCCGGAAGCTTTACCATAGCACTATTTATCCTTATGACATTAATGGGTTCATATCGCTATCTGAGATATAATCTATAGAACTCTTGAAATGAGAATATTAATTGCTGAAAACGATTTTTCTTGTAAATGTGACTATAACCAATCGATTCAATATACTCTAGAACCCATACATACGAATTTTCATCGAAATCGGTAGACCAGATCCGTAAATAAAATTTGCATATATATATATATATATAATGATGAATTTTTAAAAATTCATCATTAATTAGACAGTCAAGAATTTACAATTCATTATATATATATACATATATATATATATATATATATATATATATATATATATATATATATATATATATATATATATATATATATATATATATAAAAGCATTGCTCGTTTAATATAATTAGATTAATAAGCTAACAATTTTCACGAATTTTACTTGACAGATGCAAATAGAATCTTCGCACTTTATTGAACACAAAAGTCATTAAAGAGTCATTGAAGACAAAATCACCCGAGCTTGTATTTTTCGTTATGTCGATTAAAACTATTGTTAAAAACACGTTTTTTGTTTATACTTTGGAAGTTTTCGGAATTTTATAATTAGAAAAATATTTGTCCATTTTGAAATAACAAAAATAAAGTAGTTTAAAATTGTTTAATTTTGTCAATAAATTTTGAGCACACTTTGAATAGTATTGTGAATATAAGCTAGTTGAGGATTCTGTTAAACATTTACAAAAAGTACCTACTATGCAAGATTCTATCTCTGAGGTACTGTTTATGTCTTAAATGATATTTTTAACCAGAGTTGACCGATTTTCTTTTAGATTTTTTTACGAGATTATCTCTGATCTGATTTGTTTAAAATTTCAGTACCTTTTATAGATAAGAACAATCAAAATAAGCATAATTTTTGAGACACTCTGTATAATTAAAAAAAATTTTCGTAGATGGGCCTCACGTTGAAAATGAATTTTGCAGAATATCAAACTCACATCTTAACTAACAAATGAGTAATAGAAGACGGTTAGCTCACCTGCCGAACCATGTATATAACAACATTTTAGTTCCTTCTGTATAATGTCTATCAAGATAGCATTTGACAGTGTATTTTTCTGCACCCGAGTATATTTCATCTATGTTATTATGTGTTGTTTCCAATAATAGGTCTAGATGAGCATGACATGCAACAATTACGGATCTATGCTATTGAAACACTCGATCCTCATATTGGAATTATCCATCGACACTTTGAACAAGTATCGAAATACCAGCTGCAACTCGCCTACAATAATGCGGATGCTGATAATCTTTTCAATGACATGAGCAATACCCTCAATTATCTCGCATTCAATGCAGAAAAATATCTGCCTGTATGGTATGACCTGATAGAAGATGCTGCAAAAGGAAAACCAAATAATCCGGTACTCATGTATTCGTCTTATGCCGGTGAGAGCTTGAATGATGATGTTTTTTTATATTGATGACTCTGAAAAGTTATTAGAGCATACATTTTACAGTAGGTTGCCTTGATAAAAAATTAAATGATCTAAGCGTTTTCGTAAAATGAATGTTATGCTAACATCATCTAGACATTTTGACCGACAAAACAAATGGAGGAGGTATACAATTATTTTTTTAAATGATTGTTTGCGCCTTTTGCATAGTAAACGTGCTCTGATTTTGATAACTTTTCTCCTTTGAGAGTGGAGTTTTGAGAATTGTTCCCATTGAAAAAAAATCATTATTATAGTATCAGAAACATCCCCCAAAGGGGGTGGTGGGACAAATCAAAAATCGGAGACTGCAAAATTAAACAAAATTCCATATCCGGAAACGTTTAAATTGGACATTTTCTCAAATAATCATACGTTTCCGCGTTGCAGTCTGAAATATGTGCAATTTCATTCGAAAATCAAAAAATTCGAGATGCCCAAATTAAAGAAGAGCTTATATTCAGCAACATTAGATGTGGACATTTTTCAAAAAAAATCATAGGTTTCCGAGTTACAGCAGTGGTAAACTCAAATATGTGTATTTCCGCGATGTTTTCAAATCTCTGAATAAGGATTTGTAGATTTTACGTTTGAGGGGTTTTCCTTGCACTGCCACCTTGAGGTCTATTGTGCCCCCCATCAAAGCTGATCTCGCCATTACGTAGTCTACAGGTCGCTCTCCAGTTCCAGGGTTCTAATGAAATCCAGAATCTGGGATGGCTTCAAGAAGGTTAATCCCGCATTTCTGCATGTTTCTTGTCCAAAGCATTTTTTGCGTTGACTAGCAATGGCGAGGCATTCTGTCACCAGGTGATCCGGAGTTTCCTCCTCCTCTGAATCAGAATCTGCACTCGTCGTTCTTTGCTAGACCCATTCTCCTTAGAGGCTTCCTGAGGCGACAGTACCCAGTAAGGAATCTAGTGAGGATGTGTAGCATATTCTTGCTAAGATGTAGATGCTTCTTAAATCTTGCAGTATTAATGCTTCCAAGCTTTATATATATAAAAAAAATATAGCTTATGAACCGGGGTAAATGATGGATTATGTTTTTATTAAAACTCACGTTTAATTTCGAAATAGAATTTAAAAACCAAACAAAGAGTAGTCCTGTTTTAGATCATCTGTAAATTGTAATAAAAATCCCATAAGTATATTTGCAAAATAATACTTGAGTGATTTTCTTTTTCTACTTTTGCTCTACTAACTTCAGAGATGTAATTTATTGCCTCAAACAAATATTATTGATAATAATTAATTTCATTAAGGAACGAGCACTGGTGATCTGCAGTCTCTTGGTGGTCAACTACCAGTTATGAGAACACTGACTCCAAATTTGAAGAAGAATGATAAAAGAGCGAGAATAGTGAAGGTACATGTTCATACTTTCAAATCCAATGCAGTAGGCATTAATGTTATCTATGATGATAAGTCCGTACTAAGCTCCGGGCTACTGAGTGGAACAAAAATAGACAAGTTTCCGATTGGTGCTGATTATATTGTGAAACTGGATGTTTGGGGAGACTTCCCAGATGGTATCATTCGAGGTAAATACAAAATTTATGATACGCATCTATGGTTATCTCAGAAAATAGTATAGAAATATATAAATATAAAGATGCATCGAAAAAATCAAAATCATGCATTTTTTGTCTTTTAGCTTCCTTATTTAATAAAAAAATATATCGTTTATGAATTCGTCAGATCTTTTTTCCGAAAAATACTTTTTTTACACAAGGTACCAAAATTAAAAATGTAAAAATATCTATAGTGGAATATTAATCAAGATGATTATATATATATATAACATTAGCCGTAAATATCTAGATTACGCAAGGACACTCTCCCGACAACAAATATTGCGCGCGGGCAAACCCTCCTACCGCCGCCATTGAATAGGGTCATTTCGCCGGTTAGCCGGCCAGTCCCGGTTGTCGGCCAGTTTTATGTATAAACATGTAAAATAACCCACAAATCTCATAATAGTACTCACTGTCGTTTGCCCGATGTTCGGCCACTATTCCCTTAGTGAATGGTAATGTGGTTCTCTCTTAAGGTGGAATATTGAACTAAAAGAAAAGTTACAAGATGGCCATGTTGGTGTGAATAGCAGATCGCAGCAGCAGTTACCAAATTTTTAGTGTCTGGGTACAGCGCAAATAGCAAATAATATATTACATCTCAACCATTAATCTGTTTTTTGCGATTGGTGTCGCTTATTACATATTAATCTATCGATTTGTGCAAGAAAACGGCCTAAAATCAATTTTGGTTTTGAAAAAAAAAGTGGCCGGTAACGGGTATATCAAAAATTTGTCATAGCCCTTTCTCGGCCAGGGTGGCCGAGAACCGGTATACACTATTGTTCCTTCTGATGTCTTTATTCAATGTATGCGGAATTATATGGGTCTGTCCTTTTTCCGCTTGTGTCAGCAATGATATTTGAATCTTCTGGCCGGTTTCCGGCCACTGTTTATTTGCCCAAAATATTTGAAAATGTACTGAAAACTTGTGGCCGAGAAAGGGTTGACCTGCTCCCCATTAGTTCGGCCAACTCTATATTTATGCATTAAAGCCTTCTTCTAGGTACAAAAAGTCACTAATAACTATTCTAGATCACCGAAATATAAAAAAAACAAAGAAAGGTGTATTGAAATTGAAGAAGGCAGCTTCTTAAATATTCCCATGAAAATCTTCTGACAATTTTAAGAGTAATTCGAGAAAACAAAATGGGCATTCGGGCAGCAAGCAATTTTGGAGTTCCAAAATCTACCATTCAAGATTTTTTAAATGGCAAAAGTTTGGTAAATCCCTGCAAAAATGCTGCAAATTGTTCAGGACACTAGTGATAACAATCTAACAATTACCAGCGAAAATGGAGATAATAGTGTAAATTCTGAAGCACTTCCTGTGGTGGAACCTGAAGATGACCCTCTACAAAGCGCTAGCAAAACGAACGTTTTACCAACTTGTGTGGATGTTCTAGGAGAGATTAATAACAGCACTAGCAACCTACTTACATTTTAAGACCCTTTTGCTAAACACCTGAATTATCCAGTACTAAAAAAATATATATCATCAAGCGCATGGAGACAATTCTATAAGGAAAAAGATGATTTGAAAGAAAAAAAGACCTTGAAAAGAAAGGACTACAAGACAACAGAAGCAGAAAACTGCAGTGAAGAAGAGACGCTACATCAGGAAAAAATCGAAAGAAGCTGAAGAAGCTGACATGCAGCCGCCATCAGATCCTGAAAAGAAGATCATGTGTTGCGGCAGTTGTTCAGAAGAGCTTTTCAGCGATGCTGAAGATGAAGACGAGAAAAACATAGGAAGCGATCACATACGGTACATACCTACGGTGTACTTACATAATTTTTCGGAACGCCTTACGAACAATATAAGTGCGAGTGTTGTTCATGAAATATAGGTACCAACTTGTTTCAAGAATAATCGTTTTCTTTATTGTTTTGTTTGAGTTTCTATATTTTGTGATAACGAGTGATTAAATTATCTTATGTTTTAGGCCGTACAAAAGTATATCTACCATAGTTTTGTACCTCTAAATGATTTTGTATTTTCCGTGGTGTATTCATTGAATAACATCTAGTAGGTATGTCATGGCCGGTCATCCAGCAAATCAATCTCCTATTTTCCGGCCGCCGGCCGAGAAGTGGTATCGTACTGGCCGGAATTGAGAAACTAGTGGCCGAAAACCGGGAAAATGAGGAAATTTTCGTTTTTATCAGTTTTGAAGGTGAAAGCAATAAGTTATCCAACTGATAATGATTCATAATAGTAGACTAAGGATTTCTAAGCATTACATTTAAAATATGAGTACCATATTTGCAAAAATAAATATTTTATAATCGATTTCTGCTCCTCACTTCACTAACTGGCCGAGAACAGGCACATTGACCCTAACCTACAATTTGAAATTGTGACTATATTGGGCAATACCACCGTAAATGTACGATTAGATTTATTATCAACACAGTTTGCCGCAGAGCATCGAGCCATGTCTATTGATCAATCCTTGTTTTGAACTCATATAAGTATCTATCTTCATCGTACCACTGACGGTAGAGACCAATGTAATTTATCAATTCAAATTGTCCTGTACCAGTAATTTTATGATATTTCTGCATATGAATTCATAGACCTCTTGGCGTAATATTTACCACAAACGGTTGATGTTATACATTCATCTTCATCTTGATTATATTCCATAGACGTTGATACTGCCCGTGAAACATCGTATTGACCTGATAGATTAGGCACTCTAACCTTTTATATTTGACCGGGTATTTTCCCTCATCTAGCCATCCATGTAAATATAGAGTCAATGACTATTATCTAACTATATTTTACAGGCCTTACTTTCTACACTGATGGAAATTCTACCTACACATCAGGCACTATCACTGAATCAGTCTACACTTTTGAAATGCACGACCATCATATTGCCGGAATTCATATTTCCAATGATATGGCTCTAGAAAAAACGGAAGCATGTCGTCGTATCATATCAAGCCGATGACTTCTATCATGAATGAATTTTTTTATCATAGCAGTAGTCGATGGAGTGCCTGCAACAAAGTCTAGGTCATGTCATTGCAAAAGTCATCGAAATTTCACTAAAAACAACCCTACGAATTGCTGAATAAGAAAAGGTTATTCTGGCAGCCGTCTCTGATCAGAATAAACTATCCTAAAGCTACAAAGAGTATCAGAAAGAAAAAAAAATATCACCAGTTTTGTATTTTTGTGAGGTTATTTTAATAATATTTCTGGTGTTTCGTACTGAATCAATTTCTATTAATTGTTAAATTCTCATAATTGAAAACAAATATTCTAAATATTTAGGTCTATGGTACTTTAGGAGTTTAAGGAAAGTGGTCCTTAATAAGATCTGTCTGAATATTTTTCTTGTTTATATGATACCCAAGAACTAAAAAAATGGTTTAACGTTCTTGTACGATACCATCTGATCTAGCGAACGCAAACTATTGGTAACTTTGGCGAACCTGGTTTATGAGTTATCTTTGAAGGGATTGGTTTTATAACATAAATGATTCTTCAGAATCAGTAATTTTATTGTAACATGCCATAAAGATAAAAAAAATGGACCGACTTTATTCTATTGGTACTGGTAATTTTGAGGTTGTACAATTGATGTTAAATAATAGAAGAATCTTGGCACCAATTTCACAAGTACCATTACCAATAGAATTAATATTATTTTATATTTTTCAGTTCACCAACAATCAGTCCAATTTTTTGGAAGTATTCTATATTTTACCACTGCTGTAACTCAAAAACCGCAACTCTTTTGAAAATATGTTTAAGTTAAAGGTTTCCGGATATTGTCTTATCTTTAATATTTTCGTCTCAGATTTTCGTGAGAAATTGGCCCCTCTTGCCCATTCAGGGGTGGTTCCACGGATTGGTGTACAATAATGGTTCATAAATTATTGTTTTGAAATTTACTGACTATAGAAATATCTTTTAGCATGCAATTTAGCGTTTCCGTACATAAATTCGGAGATGTGAAAAACAATCTGGCAAAAACCTTCTCACAATTACAGGCATGTTGATTTGAGTGAACTTGATTTTTTCTCATCGTCTTTATAGGCTTGGGGTAGTTTATTCCGTTCAGAAAGCCCTGCCAAAATGGCCATTTATTATTCAGAAATTTATAAAAGGTTTGAAGTTACATTTTCATTATTTTTGAAAAATGTAGCAGTACTTCAAACATTAAATTAAATTAATAACTTTATAAAAACATATTCAACTGTTAAGAGGAGTATATGTTTTGGTTTATGGTTACTTATAACTAATGTGAATTAAAAATGTTCTTGAATATTTGTTGAAGTTATTTTACCCTTCCTCTTATGAGTTCCGTGCTCTTTTTCGAATAAAGGCAACTTATCTGCTTTGAGTGTTACCACAGGCCGATAGGTATGTCTCAAGATAAATGTCAAGATATTTGTGAAAAAAGAATTGTGCCTTTTCAAATCCGGCTCTAAGACCTTGATAGTAGTTTTTCTACTCCATCTTGAATAGTTTGGAAATGTATATTTAATAGAATATACAATATCTACGTGGATGCGGAAAAGTTTGATTCTTCGAAATTAGAATGGAAAATAAAATAAAAAACAAACAAAGCAAACAAACTTTTTTTAATATCTCATTTTTTATACAGGGTGTTTCAAAAAAACTTAACTTTTGAGCTACAGTGTTTTAACGATAGTTTTTCAGCATAACTTTAATAACTCCCTGGATATTTTAATGAAATTTAGCACAGGCCCTTTAAGTAAGTATCCATAGCAATTTTTTGATGTGGAATTTTTTTTCAGTGGCGTCTGTACAGGGCGTGAAGTTGATATTTTTTTGAATAATATCATGTACGCCACTGGTTTTTCTCAATAGGATACTTTTACGATACCAATTTATTTTATGACTAATCTAATTTCTTCACATTTCTTCGTCCGACATGCGATTTTAAAAAAGGAAAAAAATGAGAATGATTTTTATGCATCGTTAAAAAATAGGTACTACATATTAGCGAATATTACAATTTTTCCTTATTTTCATTCAGACAGCTTCAGATATTTTACTGAAATTTGATTGATTCACGCAATTCACATTTTAGTAAAAACGAGCTCTCAACTTCTCGTCTGTCAAACCGTTCTCGATGAGGAAAAAAAATAATGGGCATATCGCTATGTGTCTCTGACTTTTGAAAGGCTTGGAACATTGTTGCTAAGGAAACAATCGCAATAACAAAATTATTAATGTCAAATAGTTTTGTTCGAAGCAATTTTTCATAAAATAAAATGAAAATAAATCAAAAAAATCCCGATGGCCTGTAGTCAGCGGAAAGGTAAATTTTGCAAAATTCATTGAATTGAAATTTGAACAACCTTTTCATTGGTATACCTACATGTTATTACATAAAATTCTCGTATGTGTCATAGCCTTGCGGTTAGAGGTTTTTGTTTTGGCTGTTGAATATAAAGCAGATAGAGTTCGAGATCCACTTCAAGGCAGAATTTTTTTTTTCGCCTATTTTTTTTCAATAAATATACTATATATTTTTTTAATCAGGGTCTATATTAAGATCTCCAGAAAATGTACAATTACATCAAATTTCTATTGAGTGTTCATGTTTTATCAATATTTTTTTTATTAATTTTTATTTTTTTACCTGTATATTTTATGAAACATTGCTTTGAACAAAAGTTGTAGGTACTGATTATATCTATAACCTAAAATTATTTTTGATGATATTTACACAACGGCTCTTTTTTGATAATTTTTTTAAATGTTTGAATGGTCGCCATTTTGAAACTACTTACCCGATATTGCCCAATAACGAACTTGACCGAGATATTTGAGAGATTGATTTTTGTAGCAAATTTGAACTTGATACCTTTAAAACTGCGACCTCTATCGTGTTAACAAATTTCGTAATATCCCATATATATATATATATATATATATATATATAAACTTTTGAACCAAATGTTTTTTTGGACTAACTTATGGACACATAACAACATGCCGTTGAAATTTTTTCGAAATTCAAAAGTGTTTTAACTTTCCGCTGGCTATATGCCGTCGGGATTTTATTAGGTAAATTTCTTATAGAAATGTACCTATTGCGATCGTTCACACTTTTGAATTTCGAAAAAATTTCAACGGCATGTTGTTATATGTCTATAAGTTAGTCCAAAAAAACATTTGGTTCAAATTTCCAGACTTCCGGTTTCCTGGTAGAGTGAACAAATTTGTTATAAAAATCCGTTATATGAATTTCAAGCTCCATATTGTTGACATTCATTTATGTTGGAGTTGCGAACATTGCTCTAATAATTGCCGATTATTATTTTGTTATCATATTATTTTAATTATAAATTTGCAAATGATAATAATAATAGTTTTTAATAGGTATCTATATGATAGTTTTCTATAACTGTATTTAATAAGCTGGTTACTTTACATTGAAATATTGTCCTGGCTACAATGAATAATATTACTTTTTGGTTTCGCTGTTTAATCCTATGCCTATTTATTATACAACTATCAAGGGCCAAAGCTTCAGGGAAAAGCACTTCCGGGCTGAGAATCCGTAGAGTTAATGAAACTCAAAGCAAGGTAACCATTGTATTCACCTACATTTTATAAGTACATGTATTCTGGTATAAATTATAATTCATGCATGTGGTACACAGTCAAGATCGAATATTGTTAGTATTTAACAAGCATATGGAATTTAAAGCACATTTTAATAACTTAAATCTACTAATTACCTGTTTGACCACGTTCAGAACAATAAATGCCGTTTAAGCTAAGCCATAGAATAAAAATATATTTTTTAATAATGTAAATTCTATTTTTTACCGACGACTCAACTGGAGGAGGTATACGATTCGACGTTTGTCGGCATTTTTTTTATAGATGGCCTTATGAATAAACGTGCTCGGATTTTCATGATTATATTTTTCAATTGCAAGAGGACTATTAAGCATTGGTTCCATTGAAAACAAAAATTGAGAATAAACATGTCCTTCCCCCCTAAAACTTCATCCCAAGGGGGTGGAGGGGGCATTTTTTTTTAGAAAAATGAAAATTTGAGGCGACAAAATTAAGAGATATGTAGCAACATTTAAATTGGACATTTTTTAAAAATACTTTTGAAATCTCTGAACGATTTTCATGACTAATGCAAAACTCAAAAGTGTCAAATAAATATTTTTTACCAAAAAAATTGACAGAAGTTATTAGTTGGTGCACTTAAAAATGCAAAATAATATTAATTCTATTGGTGCTGGTACTTGTGAAGTTAGAGCCAAAAGTTATCAATCTAACCGCAACTGCACAACTTCAAAAGTAGCAGCATCAATAGAATGAATATTATTTCGTATTTTTCAGTGCACCTACTAATAAAGTCGGTCCAATTAAAAAAAACAATTTATTTACAACATTTATTTATCACATCAGGAAAATGACAGCAGAAAATCCAGATCAATCTGCGGCATTAATCTGTCTGTCTGTCAAATCATAGAGAATGGAAAATAGGTAGAAAAATTCACTTTGTGAAAAATATTATAGTTATCTTTTATATAGATGGATGGGCAATGGATCATCGCCAATTGCTTTTCCGTCCATGGAGATAGTACCATAAGGCCCTTGAGCCAGGAGGTAGACTTGGAGCGTAGGGGTCATAGACACTTGACGTATTATGTGAGAAATATTGGTAGAGTGCCAGTTCATACATATGTGAGGAAAGGAGATGCATTTAAATGGATTGCAGCCGCTTCATCTGACACTATTAGCCCCGGAGAGATAGCAGAGCTGAAACCCTCACGTAGGAAAATTACCATTAAACTTCCTTGTACACATTCATATATATTTATGACCGACTTGCCCCAAGAAGGAGGCATACAATTTGTCTTTTTTTAATGTCTGTATCCTCGGTTTGCATTGTAAACGTGCACCGATTGTAATGATTATTTTTTTCATTTCAAGGAGATGGTCCAATTTCAAATTTTCAGGTTTTCATTAATTTTTCAAAAATCGAAACTTTCCTTGTTAGATTTTGTAGAGCATATATCTATAGAGGTTGGGGCACCGTATACGAAACGGCTCTGTATGGGAAACCAAATAATATTCTGTAATTCTTTTCAACTCGTTCGATAAAGAGTATCCTTATGCACAATCTAAATTTATTTTGAGCTATATACCCAAACAGTTAATTCTCCAATAAGAATACACATCAAAGTTATAACTTTTCAAATGGAACACTGTATATTTTATGTTGGTAGAGGATCTAAGACCACAAATAAAAGTGAGTTACTTCCATTTTTTATCATCATTTTTTTCGAATGCCTTTCACCATGGAAACAAATTTCAAAACATATCAACGTCCAAAAAAATTGCACTTATGCATTGTTGCAGAGGAATACCGCTATTCAGAATTGGTTATAACCAATTACCAGGATGGAAAGGGTTACGTGCAAGCCTTTCTGGAGAGCGGTTACAATAGAAGAGCTCCTAGACGTACCTATTGGGATTTTGAGTTGGATATGAATAACTTGATGAAGAAATTGGTGGTCTTTGGCAGTGACTATATACCTGTAGTTGGACCAGTTATTTCTAATGTACTTGACTTTTTCTGGCCAGCAACAAGTATTAATGCATGGGAACAGGTCAAGTATAAAGTTACCAAACTAATTGATTCATCTATTTCCAATTTGGTTGAGGGTATTCTCAAGAATAAAATCAACATGTTTAAGAAGCGGATCCAGGTAAAATAATACTCAATAATATTAGTTTTTCCATTGAGAAAGTGTGTTGGGGTAAGACTTTTCTCCAACAAACTTGTGTTATGACCCGAATATACAGCTCATTTAGCAGAGTAAGAGATAGAAGGATGGTTCAATTGGAAAAAAATGTGAAATTCAATTAAGTGGTAGGTTTTTATCATCTGCAAAGTTGATATTGATGGACCAATATAATAATTATGGGAATATCGTAAAATTTTTCATCAAATCTAAAATAAATAATATCAAAATTTTTTAAGCTAATATCAATAACAATGTTGGAAATATTCCACAATAAATACTTTGTTTTTGTCATTTATTTTTCTACATAAATATATCAAGTTCTCACTATTGTACTGCACAGTAATTCTAAAATGAATCAATTCAAATTGTATTAGCAGAGAACAGAAACCTGGTATTAGTGTATATATGTGTATAATATGTGTATAATACATGAACACTGGCCGCTATACTATGCGCAATACGTCACAAGCATGTCGAGGTCATCGGTGTCGCGAACTGGGAAGATTTTGATACTTTTGATTGTGGATTTATGCATTTACAACGCAGGTTTTGCAATGCAAAACATTTCGAATCACTCGAGTCACTCTTGTGAAAGGACTGCATTCTCTTCATTTTGTCATAAGGGTAAAATACTACCGGCGTTAATTCGAAACATTACAATGCATTGTATTATAAAATAAATAGCTAGCTGTCATTGTGTTTTTTGAACTGTTACTAATATCAAATTTTAAATTTCACATGTATTGTAAGGAATTAGGCAAACAACACACGCTAATGCCGTTTTGTACAGGGTGGCCAAATAAGAATGGACGCCGGTCATATCTCCGAAACCAGTAGAAGTTGAGCTTTCGGGTAAGATTTACCAAGAGAAAATGCTGGAAATAAGTTTCGGGTTTCTAGAATGGCAACCAGGAGGCTTAGCAGTCATCCCAAATTTAAATATAAAATTTTATAAAAAAACCTAATTAATTGATATCAAAAGATCTCCTATTTGATTTTCTGTCTTTTCTCAACCATTTTCCGGGATGGGATGTTTTGGCGCCGCTAATTTGGCGACGCCGTTGTCGCTCCGCCGTTTTGGCTCCGGCCGTTTTGGCGCCGGCTGTTTTGACAAGAATAATAATCATAAAGAATTGTTGGAAATATTGCTTATTTTCAGTAGTTTAAAGTAAAAATATGAACATATATGATTTTTTTCCTAATTGTTTTTCTCTAAGTATTTTTCACAGAAATTTAGAAACTCAATATGGTAAAGTAACTCTATTTTTTTACAAAAGAAAAAAATCTTCCTTATTTTAAATTAGATGCATTGAGCCTACTTAGAGCCTCTGAACATTTTCGGTCTCTTTGACATTTTTGTAACAATAAATATTAAAAATTAGATGGGGTGTGCGGACTATAGGACAAACTGTATATCATATAAAAAAATATAAAAAAAATTGTTATTATGCTTTACTCCAAGTAAAAATGTTTATTTGAAAAACATGTATTAAATTTGTGACGCGATAGAACAGAAACCAAAATTTAAGAAAATTATAGAAAACTTCAAGAGGTTGGGAATTGTAAGGGATAAAGTACATATAAATAAATCCGTTGTTCACAATGAACTCGCAATTTTGGGATGTATGGACTATCCAGCAATTTCTGCTAAACAAGTTTTAGATTATTCCGGGATCGAATGCTACTTGCCTTGTACAAATTGTTGGATTGAGATATTTCAGTGAAAATCTCGTCGCAAATGTATTACATGTTCTTCAAATAAACATTTTCACATTCTTCATAAATAATAAATAAATTTAAATAACTGACTTTTATTGACAGTTGTTATTATTTTCTTGAAAAAACGAAAAATTGCCATCTATTTTGAAAACGTTTTTTAGATTCTATTCTTCGAGCTAGTTTTTGGGTCACCCAGTGTAAACAAGTATCATAATCTCATAAAAATAATACTAAAGTAGATGTTCTTCTACCAGCTTAAAGCCAGGTTCAAATTCCTATATTTCTATCTCGATTTTTAAGTGAAAAAATATATATGCAATTAATGTTACAATTATTTTTTTAAATAATTGAACATTGCGCCAAACCAGCGGCACCAAACCGGCGGCGCCAAAATGCACCATTTTCCACTATCTCAAAAATTAAAGAAATGGGGGGAGGTCAAATATGTTTTTAAACAAAAATTTATTACTCCGGTTTGGTTCTACCGAATAGAATGAATTTGATTTCGTTTGATAGAGTTTGTTCGACCTATTAGCAGCGTATCTGCTTTTGTCCGAAAAAACTTCACTGGCTCCGCTAGATGGCGCGAATCAGGAATATAACATAAATTTGCTTTTCCCTCAAAAGCTTCAAATACAAAGGTGTCATGATTTTTCCATCATTAAACTGGTAATTTAAAGCCCTATATTTTGGATATGTGTCTTGCATTTTTAGAACCGGAGATATCCGTGAAATCATAAAATGTTTCGTTAAGCCCATTTACTTTGGTGTAAACGAGTCTTACTCATATATGTGTCTAATACAGAAAGTTAAAAACTGCTATTTGAGCAAACCTTGTGTAAACTTCGAACAACAAAGATCGAACACATTTTAATGAATCATTTTCGTTGGTTATTTCTACTTTCGTATTTTGGTTGATTTAGATGCGCTTAATACTTGAAGGAGGAGAGCTTAGCTGCGGGTTAACACTGACCGACTTCGATCATCGAAGTTAAGCAGCGCAATACGATGGAAACAGCTTGGAGGAGTGACCGTTGATGCGGGCGCGCGTTCGAGTCTCTGTCGCATTGTATTCTCCTCCTCTCACAAGGCAACGGGAAACCAGTGAGAGTATATATTCCCTAGTACAGCTCTCTGGAAGGATGTGCCCTTAAGATTTATCTTGGGGCACATCGGTGGTTCGGAATCCACGTTAAACTGTAGGTACCCTTGTCTGTGGTACACCTTCAAGGCAGAGAATACGAGTACGTGACTCACAGAAGAAGAATGCTTGAATGAAAAGACATTTGATATGATTGGGGTGTATTTTGAATGCATTTGAAATGCATATTATTCAAAAAAGGGTTTCGTAACACATCGATCGAAAACTACAGGAATTATTCATTTTCCGATTCACAGAAAGTAAACTTAAGATAAACAAACAACAAATAATAACAAAAACAGATAGAAAATAACAGCCAAATCCCAAAACCATTAGCGGTGGCCACTATGGTGTTCGAACTGTCACCCATCAGCCTCATCGCAAGCCTCCAATCTGCGCTGGATGGCCAAGACGGCCGTTTAGATTTCCACCCTGGATATGCTTTGTATGGCCTCTCTAATTCTGACCAACATGTCTTCTCTTGTTTTGGGCCTACTTGCATAGGCCTGATCTTTAATCGTCCCCCACAAATAAAAATCTAGGACGGAGATGTCTGGAGATCTTGGAGGCCACGGGAAGATGCTGCCCCGTCGAATCCATCTATTGGGAAAGTTAAGGTCTTAACAATTTCGGACGTTGTCCCCGAAATGTGCCGGGCATCCGTCTTGCTGGCATAACATGTCACGGCGAGCATTCAATGGAACTTGCTCCTGGTAATTCATGTTGTAGAAAGTTCAAACATCTTTTCCGGTTAATGCTCGATAAAAGATGAATGGACCAATGACTCCTCCATCCAGTGTGGATTCGTTTTCGACCAGTAGTGCATGTTATGTAGATTTACTTTGCCATCATTACTGAACGTCGCCTCATCCGTCCTCAAAACACGGGAGAGGAAATTGGCACTCTCCGCCACCATATTCAGCAATCAATGACAATAGTTAAGCCTTCGGTCAAAGTCATTTTCTGTTAGGGCCTGATGTAGCACAAGGTGATATAGATGCATTCTGAATAAAATGTAGGTACGTCTTAAATTGCAAATTTGTAGCTTCTCAAAATAGACTTACTTATGTTCTTTCAAAATATTTTGCACGGTACACCTGGAAACTGCCAATTTTTTTGTCAGAATTCTTGTTCTCACATATGGATCGTTTTCCACAAATGACAAAACATTGAAGATGAATGATTCCTGTAGTTTTCAACCGATGCGCTAGTCTTACGAAAACTTTTTTTGAATAATGTCGTCTTCTAGGAAATCTTGTTGCATAAAATCTGGTATCAATAGTTGCATTTCGCATGCATCCAAATACACTTCAATGATATCAAATCCTTCATTGTTTGTAAGACGCATTATCACAAAACTTATGAGAACACAAGCTGCAGAAAAATGCATTCATGTCGCATTCAATTGATTCTTTTGTTAGGACTTACTTACTTTTGTTTTCAAAATATAATCTTATATTATAACAGACTGCTTACGTTTTCACGGATATCTCCGTTTCTAAAAATGCTAGACACTTCAATTTTTCACCAAAATGTATGGCTTTAAATTACTCTTTTGATAATGAAAAATCATGATACCCTTATATTTGAAAATTTTGAGGGAAAAGCAAATTTATGTTATATTCATGTTTCGCGCCATCTAGTGGGGCCGGTGACATTTTTCTGGACAAAAGCAGATACGCTGTAAATAGATCGAAAAAAGCTGTATCAAACGACATCAAGTTTATTCTATTCGGTAGAATCAAACCGGAGTAATGAATTTTTGTTTCAAAAAAATATTTGACCTCTCTCCTCCCCTTTAATTTCTGAGATAGGGGAAACTGGTTCAGAAAAAAAAGGTTGGGAAAATACAGCAAATCAGATAAGATAATTTTTGATATCAATTAATTAGGATTTTTCTAGAAAATTCGATAATTAAATTTGGGATCACTGCTACGCCCACTGGTTGCCATTTTAGAGGCTCGAAACTTATTTTCAACATTTTCTCTTGGTCATTTTTACTAGATTTTTTATTTACTTTTACTAGATGCTGGTTTCCGAGATATGGCCGGCGTCCATTCTTATTTGGCCACCCAAAAATTATATGAAATTATTATATCTTTGACAAAAATGCCTCAATAACGTTTGAATTTACAAAATAATGACTTATGGTCGAATTTCGACCAATAGTTATTATTGTTAGATATTGTAAAATGTGTTTTCGATTTTTTCAATAGACAATCCATAAGGAACAAACTCTGAATATAAGAAGAAGTCGTATAGCAGCTCATTACCTCAACATTGCTCAAGATTTGATAGGACTGGAAGAAGAGTTCGTTTTCGATAAAGAGACCAATAATTACCAGAAGATGAATTACGCAACTTTGCCTCTGTTTTCTTTAGTTGTATCAATGAAAATTCTATTCTATCGATGCGGCTTTGAGAATCCGGATGACTTAGGTTTGTACCTATATACTTATGTGCACATAACAAAACATAATTTTTTTTTCAAAGAAAAAAATCATACTACACTTAGGTGCAAAAGGAACGCAGGTAAAATTTGAAGTAGGTTTATAGATTTAGTTCAGTTTACATATTGTTTTTAACAAATGCTAGATTAAATATATCTACAAGGTGGTTCTCCAAGATAGATATCGATCTATTGTGGGCAAACGATAAGTACAAACAATCTAAAAAATTAGTGACATACTAAAGTCACTGGGGGACATACGTCTAAAATATTTCCGACTATATCCGGTTATGCCGGACGTAGATGCCAACTTTGTTATATTTAATGAAATACCCTGTATATTACTATATTTTTAGATTTTTTGTAAAATTTTTAAACATTTTATGTAATAGTATAATAAAGTCTAACAGTTTTTGACATATTTCAAATTTTATGTCAAAAATTAAGTTTGCCATCCAAAATATAATTAACAATGGGGTTTCTGTTTCTGTGGAAATAGCGTTGCTAATGTATTTCATGTTCTTGAAATAACTTTTATGACTCCAAATAAATTCAAATAAATTTCATTTGTATGATTAAGTCTTCTCGGCATGATAATTACTCAAAATTTTCAAATGAAAAGTATTGTATTGGCTTTTTTGACGCTTGTTTGACTTTCATATACATTTGTTATTATTTTCTAATGCAATCATGGCCCACTTTTAACATTACTTTATTTCTCTTATTTCAGATTGGACATTCTGTATATTTTCATTTCATTCATTGCGAAATTAAGTAACAAATATTTTTCTAATTACAATCCTATCAAAATTCCGACTATTTCTATAATAACTAAATAACTAAATAACTAAAATATTTAGGTATGTCAGAATATGTATTTTGTTGCCAAGGATTAGGTACATCCTGGTCGAGTTTTGTTCAGCCGTAGACATTCTAAATAATTTAATTAATAGTAATAAACTAACAATTTTCTTGAAATTTACTTAACTGTGGTGCAAATAAAATCTTCGCTCTTTATTGAACACAAAATTCATTAAATGCAAAACCACCCGAGCTCGTATTATTCAAAAGAGCAATTCAAATTATTGCTAAAAACACGTTTTTTGGTTATGACTTTGGACGGCTTCGGAATTTTGTAATACGAAAAGGGGGTGCATTTTAAAATAACGAAACTAAAGTACTTTAAAATTGTTCAATTTTGACAATAGATTTTGAACAACGTGACTAGCAATCTAACCTAGTTAAAGACTGAGTTGAACATTTGCTATAAGTACTATGCAAGACTCTGTCATTGAGGTTCTGTTCATATCTTAATTTTTTTTTCTTCCAATCCGATTTCTATAAAATTTCAGTATCTACCATGTAAATAACCATGAGAACAATTAAAATAAGCATGATTTTTACGACACTGTTTATAATTCAAAATATTTTTTGTAGATGCGGCTCACGTTATAAATGAAGTTTGCAAAATATCAAACTCACATATTGACGTAACAAATTAGCAATAGAAGTCGAGAGCTTAGCTGCAAGACTGTATATAACAACATTTCACTTCATTCTGTGTAATGTCTATCAAGATAGCATTTGACAGCGTGGTTTTTTGCACCCGACTATATTTCATCTATGTTATTGTGTGTTGTTTCCAATAATAGGTCTAGATGTGCATGACATTCAAGAATTACTGATCTATGCCAGTGAAACACTCGATCCTCATGTTGGAATTATCCATCGACACTTTGAACAAGTATCGAACTACCAGCTGCAACTCGCCTACGATAGTGCCGATGCTGATAATCTTTTCAATGACATGAGCAATACCCTCAATTATCTCGCATTCAATGCAGAAAAATATCTGCCTGTATGGTATGACTTGATTGAAGATGCTGCAAAAGGAAAACCAAATAATCCGGTACTCATGTACTCGTCTTATGCCGGTGAGAGCTTGTATCATGTTATTTATGCTGATGAATCTGAAAAGTTGGTAGACCATACATTTTGTAGTAGGTGGACTTGATAAAAAATTGAATGATCGATGCGTTTTTCGTAAAATGAATGAATTTATGCTAACATCATCTAGAGTTAGCAGACCAAAGGTAGCAAAACGAATCATCTTTAGATAAGAAAACATTTAAAGCTAATAAGAAAACAGATAGTGACTGTTTTGCTAACTGCTATCTTTATCTGAAGTTATTAGAGCAAAAGTGTCAAAAAATTTTGTTAGACGAAATATTTAAAGCTAATTATTGAATTAAGTGTACCTTGTAGTAAGAAATCAAATGCTCCTATAGATTTCGAAAATCAAAAATTCGAGATGATCAAATTAAAGAAGAGATCATATCCAGCAACATTTGGTATGGACATTTTTCAAAAAAAACATAGGTTTCCGAGTTACAGCAGTGGTAATTTCAAATATGTGTATTTCCCCGTTATTTTGAAATCTATAAATAAGTATAAGTAACACATTATCTTCTTTTATGAACGTTGAATGATTTTGATGACTAACGATACACTCAAAAGTGTGAAATAATTTTTTTTTTTACAAAAAATACAAATATTTATTTGTATTTTTCAGTGCACTAACTAATAAAGTCGGTCCATTTTTTTCAAAAATATTCAAATATCTCTAGATTATGATAAAAAATCAAATAAAGTGCGAGTTGAGCTCGCGTGACGAGGGTTGCGTACAGTTGGTACACTCAATATTAATTGATTTACCATGCTATTTAAAGATCATGGACTTCTTATAGGTTTTTCTGTATTCTATAAGTAGAAAACTAATTTCTGTATTTTTTTTTCAATATCTTAGGTTTAGCAGTTTCGGAGATAAAGGGGGTATGGTCAATTTTCGTATTTTTTCTAGAATAATTTGTAAAATATGTATTTCAAAATTACAAAAAAAAATATATTTGAGATCATCACAAGCCCATTTGAAATGTCACACAATGCAGTTTGCAATTTTTTTTATTTTCTATCTTGCCCCCCAAAATACAGGGTGACCTATCTAAATGAGTGTATTATAGTTAGCAGTTATCTCATATTTCAAATATTAAAATAAATTTTGGAGTTTGTTCTTTAAAATTTCAACTATTTATATAAAAAATTTAATATTTCTTAAACAGTCAAAAATAATGATGGATTATGTTCTTAAAACTCACCTTCAATTTCGAAGTAGAATTTAAAAATGGAAGAAAAAGTAACTTGTTTTATTTGAAATAAGCAAGATAATGTCCTGTCACAAAGTCAATGTTTTCAATCAATTGTAAATTGTAAGAGCCCCCATAAGTATATTTGCAAAATAATACTATGTGGGTGATTTTCTTTTGATACTTTTGCTCTGCTTACTTCAGGGATGTATGGTTTCAAACAATTATTACTTCTACTAATAAATTTGATTAAGGAACGAGCACCGGTGATCTGCAGGCTCTTGGTGGTCGTCTACCGTTAATGAGAACACTGACTCCAAATTTGAAGAAGAATGACAAAAGAGCGAGAATTGTAAAGGTCCATGTTCATAATTTCAAATCCAATGCAGTAGGCAGTAATGTTATCTATGATGATAAGTCCGTACTAAGCTCCGGGCTACTGAGTGGAACAGAAATAGACAAATTTCCGATTGGTGCTGATTATATTGTGAAATTGGATGTTTGGTGAGACTTTCCAGATGGTATCATTCGAGGTAAATACAAAATTTATGATACGCATCTATGGTTATCTCAGAAACAAAAAGAGATATAGAAACAGTTGAATGGGAAACGTTTTAGATAATTCTTTCAGTAATTCAATGCCTTTTAGAGCACACTTCGAAAAAACAAAAATCGTGCATTATTAAAAAAAAAGTATAGCTCACTCATTTAATAAGAAAGAAATCATTTATGAAATTGTCAGATCATTTTTCGCAGAATACTTTTGTTTACACTAGGTACCAAAATTGATGATTTGAACATTTCTTCTATGAAATATGTTCGAATATAAATGACTTTGATCAAGAGTAGATAAATAATATTATTACAGTGCCTACCATCGATTAATAAAATTACTCTGTGGGCAATTACTTCAGTCCGCATTGGACAACATTAACACCCCGTTGGGTTCAGTCTTTCTGCTATCGACTTCTTAGCGATCATACTTTCTTCGGACACATCCCGACCCATATGTTGTAGCTGATGAGCTCTAATAAGAACGAAACTGTAGCAATAAATTTATAACGTTCCTCAAGCTAGCAGAGAACAAAGTGAACAGACTCCAAATACATATTTTGTGCTTGTAACGCACAATAGGTGCTAATTCAGAATAAAATCGCTCTTTTAAATTTTTTTGAAAAATTAATTAATTAAGTGCTTTATTCTGGAATTAATTGATCTTATATTTTTTTGGCCACTACTTTTAGGGCAACACCTACAATTTCATATTGTCACAATATTATAATACCGCACCCACCCGTGAATGTGGCTTTATTACCAGTCAAAGCACTGGCACCCAGACCAGACTAACAACATGACTTCAAGTTGTTGCCTATCTTCAGTTTGCCGCAGAGCGTCGAGCTATTTATATTAATCAATCCTTATTTTCAACTCATATAAGTATCTATCTTCAACGTACCACTGACGGTAGAGACTAATATGAGCGGTGCATTAAACACGTATAGTAGATGGATATAAACACAAGTGTAATTTATTATTTCAAATTATGCTTTACCAGTAATATTATGATATTTCTGAATATGAATTCTGTGTCCTAGCGTAATCTAGTTATTTATCAAAAACCGTTGATGTTATACAATCTTCATCTTTATCATATACCATTCAACGTCTTCAGAATGTATACTGCCCGTGAAACATCGCACAGACCTGATAAGTATATCACTCTAGCCTTCTAAATTTGACCAGGTATTTTCCCTCATCTAGCCATCCATGTAAATATAAATTAAATGACTATTATCTAACTATATTTTACAGGCCTTACTTTCTACACTGATGGAAATTCTACCTATACATCAGGCACTATCACTGAATCAGTCTACACTTTTGAAATGCACAACCATCATATTGCCGGAATTCATATTTCCAATGATATGGCTCTAGAAAAAAGGGAAGCATGGAATGTCGTCGTATCATATCAAGCCGATGATTTCTATCATGACTGACATTTTTTATTCTAGCAGTAGTCGATGGAGTGCCTGCAACAAAGTCATCATGTCATTGTGAAAGTCAACAAAATTTTGTTAGAAATACCCCATGAATTGCTAAATAAGGAAAGGTTATTCTGGCAGCCGCCTTAGATCAGAATAAACTACCCTAAAGCTACAAAGATTATGAGAAAGAAAAAACCTTCATATCCACAGCTTTGTACTTTTGTGAGGTTATTTTAATAATAATATTTGGTGTTTCGTAGTGAATCAATTTCTATTGTTAAATTCTCATAATTGAAAACAAAAATCCGAAATATATACCTAGGTCTATGGTAGTTTAGGAGTTTAAGGAAAGTGGTCCACAATAAGATCTTTCTGAATATTCCATGATACCATCTGATCCAGCGAACGCAAACTATTGGTAACTTTGGCGAACCTTGTTTGTGAGTTATCTTTGAAGGGATAAGTTGTTCTTCAAAATCATATATTTTAAAAAAATGGACCCACTTTTTCCCAGAATGGCCATTTATTATTCAGAAATGTGTAAAGCAGCACTTCAAACATTAAGTTAGAAAATCAATATTCATTTCAATAACTTGATGAAAAATATGCAACTGTTAAGATGAGTAGTATATGTTTTGGCTTATGGTTACTTAGAATTAACGTGAATTAAAAATTTTCTTTAATATTTATTGAATTTATTTTACCCTTTTCTGCTTTCAAAGTTATACTACAGGCCGATAGGTATGTCTCAAGATAAATGTCAAGATATTTGTGAAAAAAGAATTGTGCTTTTTCAAATCTGACTCTAAGACCTTGATGTAGTTTTTCTACTTTATCTTGAATAGTTCGGAAAGTGTACCCCCTACATTAACCAGCTGGATGCGAAAAAGTTGGATTCTTCGAAATTAGAATGGAAAAATAAAATCAAAAACAACCAATGCAAACAATTTTTTGATTTTTTTATTGTTTATACAGGGTATTTCAGAATAAGATGCTAATCTTTAAAGGAGTGAATCTTCAGAGATTTTGAAAAGAAAAGTTCAAATAAAACCATCTCCTAAACTTAACTTTTAAGCTGTAATGTATTAATGATATTTTTTTATTATAACCTTAACAACTTCCTAGATATTCTTATGAAATTTAGCACACGCCCTTTACACATCCATAGCAATTTTTTCATGTGGATGTTTTTTCAGTGGCGTCCGTACGTAAATATTTTTTGGAAAATATTTTGTACGTCACTGTTTCCATAAAAATAAAAGATATATTTACGATCCCCATCATTTCTATGGCAAATTTGATTTCTTTAAATTTTTTCGTCCGACATTCGATTTTAGAGTAAAAATCAGAACGATTTTATGCATCGTTAAAAAATATTATTTGCGAATATTATAATTTTTCCTTATTTCCACTCAGACTGCTTCAGATATTTTATTGAAATTTGATTTGTACATGAAATTCACTTTTTAGTATAAAGATGAAAAAAAAATTAACATTAACAATTATAACTTTTGAAAAGGAGGCTTGTGGCTAAGGCAACAATCGCAATAAAAAAAAAAATTAATGTCAGATAGTTTTGGCAGATATTTATTTAAGGTACGGCTTTTCACTTAACATGAATTTTAAAAACGTAATATCTGCGATTATACCAAGAACGTTATCCAAATAGAATTGTTTGGGATGCACCGACGATTTCAGAAACCCACAGAAAGTTATGTGAAATGGGATCTTTTAAACCAAAAAACTACTTAAAAGGGACCCACTATACTGCAAGGAACACCGGAAATCGAAGAAGCTGTCTTAAATTTAGGAGACCAAAATCCTGAAAAGAGTACCAGAAAATTTTTAGAACGTTTTATGTTCTAGCGTGAATTATTTGGATGATTATTTGGATTTACACAATCGTGGCCACCTAGATCCTCAGATCTTAATTGTCTAGATTTTTTTTTGTATGCGTACATCTTAAGACGCTGGCTTATAGCACCCCAATAGAAACTGAAGAGGAGATGAGAAACAGCATAACAGTTTGTTGTGAAACTATCAGAAATACTCCAAGAATTTTGCGAAGTGTACGAGACTATGAGAAGAAGAACTGAAGCATGCATAATAATTGCAGTTGGTGGCCACTTTCAACAGCTAATCTAAATTGTTTGCGTTTTGATTACATTGTTTAATTTTAGTTCCTTTTAATTTTGTACGTACTAAGATATGTTTCTTGAATAATTAAATTTTATTTTATTTATTAATATTTAATCATCCAATTGTTTCCTTGAGCAAACATTTTTATTTTTTCACGCAAAAATCTCATTTCGGGCGAAAAAAATGTGAAGAAATCAAATTTGTCATAAAATAAATGGGGATTTAAAATCAAATATTAAAAAAACATTTGAAATACATAATATTTTCGAAAAAATATCTACTTCACACCCTGTACAGATGCCACTGGTTATAACTAAATAATAAAAAAAATCCACATCAAAAAATTGCTATGGTGCTTTAAGGGCGTGTGCTAAATTTCATAAAATTGTTATTAAAGTTGTAACTTTAGTACCCTGTAGCTCAAAAGCATTTTATTCTGAAACATCCAAAATTTGAAATATTTCTAAAAAGTAAATTTGATGCATTAGCATAAGACCTTCCATTTGAAATGTTATTCTGTAATCATCACCAAGCAACACTATTTTTAAATAGTTTTTATTACTTTCGGTTCTTGTATCAATGGACTCCGCAGCGATTTCTCAGGCCCCATACGGTCTAGAGACCGAATTCGTACTTAGATCGCAGACATCTCGCCGCCTGTTAAGCTCCATGTGTGATCCAATATTGGTAATTATAATTATCTCATTCAATCTCATTCAACCAAGATCATTCTTTTGTCGACATGGAACGACAATGGGATCCGTCACTGGAACTACGCACGAGCACGGAGCGTATATATACGTCTCGTTCTCTGGTATATAGGTACTTTCTGAAAGATCGTCTATGGTTATGTCGCAATTTTCAGACGTCAGACGTTATTGTTAATTTAAAGTTTAATTTTGTGTTGTAGTAGACAAACAGTAATTTGTTATGGAATTGCTGTTGCTGGCAAACACATATACATAAGTATAGTTAAAATCGAGAAAAGGATAGCAATAGTAGGTACTCATCGGTACGGTTTAAATCTTAAATGCCCCATAAAAACTATATTTAATATTTTTTAAAAAATTTCACTTGTTTCAAAATCCTGTGACTGTGACTACGGCTGTCGAACTATTTTTGACCGACAAACCAAACGGAGGAGGCATACAATTCGACTGTATGACGGCATGTTCTTTTTTTCTATTTCTTTTTATCTTTGTTCGCGACTTTTGCACAATAAACGTGCTCCGATATTGATGATTTTGTTTTCATTTGTGAGAGGAGAATTAAGAATTGGTCCAATTGAAAAAAAAAACTATATTAGACATGCCTTTCCCGTCAAACACATCCCCAAAGGGGATGGTGGGGGCAATTTTCCCAGAAAATTTAAAATCCGAGACGACAAAATTGAAGGAAATTCCATATCTGGAGACGTTTAAATTAGACATTTTTTAAAATAATCACAGGTTTCTGCGTTACAGTCTGAAATATGGGTTTCAGCTATGTGGAAGGAGCAAATTTTTCCTAGAAACGAAAAATTCGAGAATTGAAAATTAGGAAGGGGATCATATCCGGAAACGTTTAAATTGAACATTTTTTTGAAAACAGTTACGGTTTTCCAGTTATAGCAATGGTAAAGTCTGAAATATGTGATAGGTGTATTTCCGCTATGTGAAAGGGGATTTTTTTACGAAAATTGAAAATATGAGACGGCCAAATTAAAGAAAAGATTATATGTAGGTATCAAGATTTAAATTGAACAACAAGAGTTACGGTTTTCGAGGTACAGCAGCAAAGTATGTAATTTATATATTTACGCCGAAATGTTTTGAGACCTCTGAATAATAACAAGTAGATAAGCTAAGCCTCATATATTATTATATTTACTACCTATATATATATATACTACCTATATCTTCTTTGGTATTAGTGTAAGTTCACAACTTTTTCATCACTAATGATACACTCAAAAGTGTGAAATAAATATTTTTTACAAAAAATGGACCGAGTTTATTTAGTTGATACACTGAAAAATACAAAATAACATTAATTCTATTGGTGCTGGTAGTTTTGGAGTTGGTGCCTACAACAACCAATTACAACTTCTCAAGTATCAGCACCAATAGAATTAATATTAATTTTTGTTTTTCAGTGTACTAACTAATAATGTCGGTCCAATTTTTGTAAACAATATTTAATGCTTATGCTCTTCTACGATCCTAACCTAACGAGACTTTGTATTTGCTGTCATAGAAACGAGAAATTCCAAGTAGATATCAATATAAATATTTTTTACAAAAAAATGGACCGACGTTATTAGTTGGTGCACTGAAAAGTATAAAATAATATTAATTCTATTGGTGCTGTTACTTTTGAAGTTGTGCAGTTGCAGGTAGATTGATAACTTTTGGCACCAACTTCACAAGTATCAGCCCCAATAGAATTAACATTATTTTATACTTTTCAGTGCACCAACTAATAACGTCGGTCCAATTTTTTGTAAAAAATATATATAAGAGATGACTCGACGCTTGTGAATCGAAATCCAGTGAATTTATGATGAAATCACCCATGCATGTAACTTTGTCATAATCAGAGAATATATTTATCAAGATCAATTTGACAAGGGGGAAAGCCCCCTATCAGACAAGAAGAAATTAAATAAATATACTACACATAAACAATTGTAAAAATTACCAAAATCAAATAAATGAGTTTGAATTGAATTATCAAGGTATCTTCAAAATTTCTCAAGAATGTTACATAATCTGAATTTGGTGGTCTACATACAATTCCAAAAGTTTTGGTAGATGAACTTGTAGTTGTTATTATTGAGATCTCAAAACATCGCTGCGGAAATACTCATAAGTAGGTAGGTACTTTAGATTTAACCATTTTACCTAACTCGAAAACCGTAATTCTAAGGAACAAATGTTCATTATAAATGTTGCTACAAATAATTAGGTATTTCATGTAGTACCCACAAATTTTCAATTTTGAAAAGAAATCGCTCTCTCCACATAGCAAAAATATACCAAAATTTATGGTATAAGATGCGCGAACGAACCAAAAAAACAGCAGACATTCGAATTGTATAGGTACTTCCTCCGTTCGGGGTTCGTCTGTCAAAAACCCGTAATATGAATTTCAAGGGTAGCCGCCATATTGCTGATAATCATTTATGTTGCGTACGTTGCTCGAATAATAATTGCCTATTACTTTGTTATCATATTATTTTAGGTAAAAATTTGCAAATGATAATTATAATAGTTTATAACAGTTACCTATATGATAGTTTTCTACAATTGTATTTAATAAGCTGGTTACTTTACATTGAAATATTGTTCTGGCTACAATGAATAATATTATTTTTTGGTTTCGCTGTTTAATGTTTTGTCTATTTTTTATACAACTATCATGGGCCAAAGCTTCAGGGAAAAGCACTTCCGGACTGAGGATCCGTAGAGTTAATGAAACTCAAAGCAAGGTAACCATTGTATTCACCTACATTATGTAAGTATGCTTATTCTTTATTTTGGTATAAATTATTATTGAAATAAGTGGTGCACAGTCATGATCAAATATTGTTAGTTTTTCTAAAAAGACTAAAGAATTCAGAGCAAATGTTAATTTATTTTTTTTATCTTTGAGGAGAATAATGATGATTTAATATACTAAATTTTGAGATGACAAAATTGAAGAAGAGACTATATCCGGCAAAATGAACATTTTTCAAAAAAAAACATGTTTTCTAGTTACAGCAGTGCTAAAGACTGAAAATATATCGTTTCGCTATGTGGTGGGGGCCATTTTTTGGAAAATTGAAAATATGAGGCGGTCAAATTAAAGAAGAGATTATATGTAGCAAAATTTATATTGTACATTTCGAAAAAATATAACGGTTTTCGAGTTACAACAGTGGTAAAAGTTTGAAATATTTCAATTTCCGCCGCGATGTTTTGAGATCTCTGAATAATAACAAGTACAAGCAATATACATGGGTAATAGGATAAGTACTATCTTTGGTATTCGTCAACCGATTTTCATGACAAATGTTACACTCAAAAGAGTGAAATAAATATAAATCCAAATAAAGCGGCAGCATCCGTCTGTCGTCAATTTCCCCTCATCAATAAATCCCTCATTTTGCTAATAATCATTCATTTAATAGAGCTAGAAAAACTATAGTTATTTTTTTTATATAGATGGATGGGCAATGGATCATCGCCAATTGCTTTTCCGTCAATGCAGATAGTACCAGAAGACCCTTGAAACAGGATGTAAACTTACGGTCTAACAGACAGCTAAAG
This sequence comes from Crioceris asparagi, assembly GCA_958507055.1. Taxonomy (NCBI): domain Eukaryota; kingdom Metazoa; phylum Arthropoda; class Insecta; order Coleoptera; family Chrysomelidae; genus Crioceris; species Crioceris asparagi. The sequence goes on along the minus strand of OY293829.1, from coordinate 78,857,893 downwards.
TATTATGTGAGAAATATTGGTAGAGTGGGAATTCATACATATGTGAGGAAAGGAGATGCATTTGATTGGGTTGGAGTTGCTTCATCTGCCAATATTAGCCCTGGAGAGACAGCAGAGCTCGAACCCTCACGTAAGAAAATTACTATTAAACTTTCTCGTACAAATTTACACATATTTTTGACCGACTTGCCTCAAAAAGGAGGTATACAATATCGAGTGTATGTTTGTATTTTTTATTGTATGTATCCTCGGTTCATATAGTAAACGTCGTGCACCGATTTACTTAAATGATTATATTTTCATTTCAAAGAGGACGTTTGAGAGATGTTTACATAATAAAAGTTTAAGGTTTATTTCTTCGAATGCTAGACAAAGAAATTCTTTTTCAAAAATTGAAACTTTCTTTGTCAGATTTTGTAGAATATATGTCTATACAGGGTGGAGCATCGTATATGAAACGGTCTCTGTATGGGATACCAAATAATTTTATGTTATTATTTTCAACTCGTTCAATAAAGAGTCTCCATATGCTCAATCTAAAATTATTTTGAGATATATACCCATACAGTTAGTTCTCCAAAAAAAATAGACATCAAAGTTATAACTTTTCAAATGGAACACTCTATATTTTATGTTGTTTTCGGAACGAAGAGCACAAACTAAAGGTGAGTTACTTCAACATTCCCTATACCTATTTTTTATCGTTGTCGTTATATCTGAAGATTTGTTGAATTGTATGGTATGAACAAAATATTTTTTACAAAAAATTGGACCGACTTTATCAGTTGTTGCACTGAAAAATACAAAATAATATTAATTCTATTGGTGCTGGTAATTTTGAAGTTGTGCCGTTGTAGTTTGTTGTTGTAGGCACCAACTCCAAAAGAACCAGCACCAATAGAATTAATATTATTTTGTATTTTTCAATGTATCAACTGATAAAGTCGGTCCAATTTTTTGTAAAAAATATTTATTTCACATTTTTGAGTGTAAAATTAGTCATGAAAATTGTTGAACGTTCACTAATACCCAAAAAATTATTGGTAGGTTTAGCTTGTTCTAGCGAAAATACGCATATCACATATTTCAGACTTTACCATTTCGAAACTGGGAAACCATAACTCTTTTGAAAAAATGTTCAATTTAAATGTTTCCGGATATGGTCCCCTCTCTAATTTTCAAATCTCGAATTCTCGATTTTCAGAAAAATTTGCCTCTTCCACATGGCTGATACACATATTTCAGACTGTAGCGCAGAAACGTATGATTATTTTCAAAAATGTCCAATTTAAACATTTCCGGATATGGAATTTTCGTTAATTTTGTTGTCTCGGATTTTCAATTTTTGAGAAACATTGCCCCCTCCACCCCCTTTGGGGACGGTTTTTGGAGGGAAGGAGATTTTGGATTTGATTTTTCTCAATATGGGACCATTTCTCAATTCTTCTCCTCTTTCAAATGAAACAAAAATCGTCTAAATCGGAGTACGTTTACTATGCGAAATGCGCGAGCAGCCATAAAAAAAAATAAAAAAAGCAATCTTACAACCGAATTGTAACCTTCTCCTTTTTTTGAAGTCGGTCAAAAAGTTTTGTATTCAACTAATACAGTTCGAAAGAGAATGGAATTGTTGAAATGAATACGTAAATAATGGGTGTGTCATTTCAAATAAAGTTATTAAATATTTAAAATTGAAATATTCGATACATATTTTTTAATTATCTTGTACAATGTTAGATATTGAAATATGATTGATGGGAATATTTCAACCCTCATTCGTCCAACTGTAACAGTTACTGAAGTTGAAAATAAATTACTGAGTTGGTAAAAGATAGGTATAGAGAATATTGAAGTAACTCACCTCTATTTGAGAAAACGAAAACGACGTAAAATAACTTTCAGTATGAGCCGATTTTGATACAGGTATGTTTGTTTGAAAGGTGAGTTGATTGAGACGTTTTTTTTATAAGCGAAAGTGATCTGTTGCATGAATCTGACTGTGCCATGATGCATTTTTGTGACGTTAGATATGGAGACTTACATCAATTTCCAGACTTCCAGTTCCCTACAAAAGTGAACAAATTATATACCTGGTGGGTCACGGTCGATGATATCTTTGGCGTTTACGGAGACCGGGAAAATTTGGTGACACATATAATTGCTTTTTATCTATCGATCTTAGATATTCTCAGGGATGCAGCGTTGCCGCCTATATCAGAAAATAGCAGCATCTTTCTTATTTCTGATAGGACACCTTGTATATCATCACATTTTCGAATTTTTTATTGTTTTCTGATTAATTTTATCTTCTACTCACCTATAACTATCTCTAACGGTTTTCATGATATTAATTATTATCCATATTTTTTATCCAAAACATGGCTCGAATTAAATGTTTCTTTCTGCGGTATTTGGATTCCTAGGTAGCTGCAATTTTGTGTGTAGTTCATCAAGATCATTTATATTGGTTCTATATGGAGAAGTTTGTTCTGCGTTATACAGGGTCGTTCGAAATTCGTGATTATACTGCTAGATACATAAAGGAATTAAACTGCGTTTTTTTTTAAATGGAACACCCTGTATATTATGAAATAACCTGATAGGTGACTAGATTTCCTTCGAATTGATATATGTTTCTATACCTAAATAGCCAAAATTCCAAGATAAGAGCAATTTCTAAGAAAATCTAATTATTTTTTTCATATTATTTCAAGGTAATACATATCATGATGGTACATGACATTATGAAAATTTGACAATTATTGCAAAATAATTGTACCCTACTTTGATGATCCTTTTGTTTTAAACCCTGGAATTTCGTCAACTTTTACACAATCCAAGCCTAAATCCATATTCGGCACTCCTAGTGGAAGCTTGGGTTCAGCTTGAAAATAAGCCAAAACATTTATTATGTTGTCTTCATCTGAAGTTATAGGCTTCGGTAAATATCATTCCGCTTTCAATTTCAAGCCATAATAAATGAAATAATTTTGTAATCGTTCAAACTTCCTCTTGTTTATTGGTTATAAATCAGGGTATGTTTTATTGAATTTTCTGCACGTTCTTGCTATAATTCCCTCACATTTTCCATGAAGCATAAACAATTTCATCAGAACTTCGTTTGAATAGTTTTTTTACATAAACTCCATATATTTCCTAAAGCTATTTCACCCTAATATATCTTTATATACCTAACGCATTTTGATGAAACCTGACAAACAAGTGCCATAGCTTCTCCGAGTCCAAAAAATACTCCATCCAATGGCGTTATAGCTCAAATCTCTCTATTTTCTTCCTCCAGCTATCCCTGTCCTCCGCTGCCTTTCTCCAGTTTGGAGTTCTGAGCATGGATCGAGCGTCCTCCTGGATTTTGTCTGCCCATCTCGCCCCTGGTCTTCCTACCGGTCTTTTACCTTCCGGTTTTTGGTTGGAAATCCTCTTGACTACTCTTGACTCTCCGGGTCTCGCTTCCATAGCATAGCACTGGACGTATTATTGTTTGGTAAAGTTTCAGTTTTTTGTTCCTGTGGACATTCCCTGATCTGATTATGTGGTAGTATACTTTATTGGCGTTACTAATTCTTCTTTGGATTTCCTTCATCACGTCTCGTTTGCTGGATATGTTACAGCCTAGGTAGGTAAAGTCATTGACCACCTCAAAGTTTTTGTCGCTTATTGTCATGTTCTGGCCTCTCTTGCTATTGCTTCGGGTCTGTATTAATACTTTGGTCTTATCTTCATTCACTTTTAAGCCCACTTCTTCAGCCGCGCCTTCTAGTTGTATGTAGGTTTCTTTCATTGATGTTAGGTTTCTTCCAAGTATGTTTATGTCATCTGCATATCCTGCTAGTTGGGTGGATTTGTGTAGCAGTGATGCGTTGGTGTCTACCGTGGTTTTCCTTACTGCGTATTCTAATGCTAGATTAAAGAGCATTGGGGCGAGTCCATCTCCCTGCTTGAGGCCTTGGTTTATTTTAAATGGGTCTGTGAGGTTTCCTTGTATCTTCACCCGGCTTTCAGAGTTCTCCATTGTTAGTCTTGTTAGCCTTGCTAATTTTCTTGGTATGTTAAAGTCTAGCATGATGCTGTAGAGCTTTTCTCTGTCTATGCTGTCGTATGCCTGTCTGAAGTCCACGCAGAGTTGGTATATATCAGTGTCAAAAAAAATACTAAACAGAAATTATGTCTACGTGACGCAGCGAAACGACCTCAAAATGGGAGCACCTACCCCCTCCACCGCACCCGATACGTCACTGTCACAGTTCTCACTTAACGTAAATAATTCTTGAATCATTTATTGTTTTAGAGAAACACCGCTATTCAGAACTGGTTATAACTAATTACAAAGATGAAAAAGGTTACGTGCAAGCCTTTCTGGAGAGCGGTTACAATAGAAGAGCTCCTACACTTACCTACTGGAACTTTGAGTTGGACATGAATAACTTGATGAAGAAATTGGTGGTCTTTGGCAGTGACTATATACCTGTAGTTGGACCAGTTATTTCTAATGTAATTGACTTTTTCTGGCCAGCAACGAGTGTTGATGCATGGGAACAGGTCCAGTCTAAAGTTACCAAGCTAATTGATTCATCTATTTCGAATTTGGTTGAGGGTATTCTCAAGAATAAAATCAACATGTTTAAGAAGCGGATCCAGGTAAAATAATATTCAGTAATATTAGTTTTCCATGGAGAAAGTGTGTCGAGGTAAGACAACTCTCCAACAAACTTGTGTTACGACGCGATCGCGAATGCACAGCTCATTTAGCAAAGCTGCTTTGTTACAATGTTATCAGAGAACAACAGAGCAGACTAAATACCCCGACAAGTTGACAAAACCGTCATTACGAATTGATAATTATTAAAGAGTTAATTTCTTTATATCACTCAGTAAATATAACAGGGTTCGACTATTTTATAGGGACAGTATTGCTATTTCTTAAACGGTAAGAAATAGCAGGATGGTTCAGTTGGAAGAAAAAAAAGTGAAATTTAGATCTCTTCAATAATGTTACGGTTTGCAAGCTATTTATAGAGCCACAGCGATCACGAGTCCCAGCTAAATTTAAATATGAAGGTTGTAGGATGTATTCTAGGCTATTTGCAGGACATATATTTGTTTATACAGGGTGTCACATAAACACAACTACAACCAAAGCAAAGTTACCTTTTTTAAATGGAATACCCTGTATACTACTGCATTTTAGAGCTCTAATTCAAAAGGTATTGCTGTAACTTGTTATGAGGAATGTCATATTCGTTAAGAGAAAAACAAATAATATCAAGTGCATTCATTCGAAACAACCATAATGCCGCAGCAACGCAACGAGACTTAGTTCGAGAAAATCCAAGAATTCACACTCCTTGCAAAAAAAAACAATTGAAAGAATATTCAAAAAAGTCTGAATAGGAAGAAGAGGGTGGTGATTGGTGACGAAGATGCGCAACTTAATATACTACTTTATGTGCAAGAGGATCCAAATTTATCCATAAGGCATAATTCAAAAAGTTTACAAGAATGGAACCAACCCCAAAATTGACACAGACGCACAGAGAAAATAGAGTTGAATTTTGCTGCCTTATGCTGGAAATAAGTAATAATGATCCTAACTTTTTAAGAAACATCCTTTGCGACGAATGGCATGATAAATAGAAAAAATACTAGGTATTGGGCTACAGCAAACCCATTCTGTTACAGAGAATTTAGATTTCAAGACCTCATTTTTTTGACCCAAACATACATGGGGATTCATATTTGAACTTTCTCGAAAACTAATTCGAAGATTTTCTGGACGAATTGCCCTTGCAGAACTTATTGTGTTTCAGCAGGATGGAGCCCCACCTCATAGCACGAGTGAGAAATCACTTACACCAACGTTTCGAAATATGGATTGGTCGTGATAATGCACTAGACCAGATCTTATTCCAATGGACGCTTTTCTTTGGGGATATTTAAAAAATCACATTTACCAAAATCATATTGAGAATATAGAACATCTACAATAACTAATTAGGACTAATATAAATGATCTGACTGCCAATCATTCAGATTTTTTTAAAGAATCTTTAGAGAAACTCCGACAAACATTTATCAAATGAATTGAGCAAAATGGAGGCCCTGTGGAGCAACTCATTATTTATTAACAAAAACATAATTTCTTATATGATAAGTTAGTTAATTTGTATTATTATTTAATTTTCTCCAAAAACAGCTTCAATTTCATCCAGATTTTCGATTTTTAATTATTATTATTTCTAATACAGTTCAAGATAGGTATAGGTCATTATACATAAAAGGTATTTAGAATTCACTGTAGAGTTCAAAAATGCAATAATATACAGGATGTCCTATTTTCAAAAAAAGGTAACTGCTTTGGCTGTATAAACAAATATATGCCCTGCAAATAGCCTAGCATACAACTTTTGTATTTAACATTTTTTTCTAAAGTGAGGAACAAAAATGTTAAAGGGGGTGGACATTATAGAAAATTACAGGGTACCTTTTTTCTTTGTATGACTAATTTCATTTTCATGATCACTTTGGATTGTAATATGTGAAGTAAAGGTTTTATTATTATTATTATTATCAATATTATTATTATTCTAAAATGTGTTTTCGATTTTTTCCATAGACAATCCGTAAAGAACAGACAATGAATATAAGAAAAAGTCGTATAGGACTTCATTTCCTCAACATTGCTCAAGATTTGATAGGACTGGAAGAAGAGTTCGTTTTCTCTAAAGAGACTAATAATTACCAGATGTTGAATTACGCCACTTTGCCTCTCTTTTCTTTGGTTGTCTCTATGAAAATTCTATTCTATCGATGCGGCTTTGAAAAGCCGAATGCCTTAGGTTTGTATATACCCATGTTCATATAACAAAACATATGATATTATTCCTCAAAGAAAAAAAATCATACTAAACTTAGGTACAAAAGAAACGCTTTTTTAACCAGTGTTGACCGATTTTCTTTTATTAGTTTTAAACTTTTGCGTGATTATCTCTGATCCGATTTGTATAAAATTTCAGTACCTTTTAGATGACCATAAGGACAATCAAAATAAGCATAATTTTAGGAACACTCTGTATAATTCAAAATAATCTTTGCAGATGGGCCTCACGTTAAAAATGAAGTTTGCAAAATATCAAACTCACATCTTAACTTACAAATGAACAATAGAAGACGAGAGCTGACCTGCAAGACCTGTATATAACAAGGTCCATTAGGCTAGCACAATAAAAGTGGAATTTAGTACACTAATTTTACTGATATGTGCCACTTTTGTTGTGCTAGCTCAGGGCCTGCTCTAGGGGGCGGACAATCCGGACATTTGTCCTGGGCGCCAAATCCATGGGGCGCCATTTTTGCTCTGGATGTGACAAAATATTGATAGGTTAAATAAGCAATTACTTGAAATTTATACTTGTCGATTTTGCCTAAATGCTAGAAAACGAGTGACACTCGGCACCTAACGTACACTATGTTGTGTACCGCATAAAAGAGCAGACAGGGCGCTGTATGATCTTGTATGAGAAATGAATAGGAAATAATTGACTTGTCTATTACCTATAATTATAAATGACCTGTTTCATTACTCGGAAGCATATATCGGTGATAATAAGGACAAGTTTATATTACGTTGAAGCTGTTTGATTTTATCGAAAAATATTTGTCAATTTTAAAAATGTGTGTCTTAATTTTTAAAGGTAAGTACATTTGTAAATTTTAATTTATTTGATAAATCCATCTCGGATTCGAATACTTTTTTCTTAAATGATAACAAATAAAATTAATTTCGGGTCTTTGTTAATTCTAGAATGTTTCTATGTCATAATAGTAGCACTTTATTTATTTAGTTTTGAGTTGAATGAAACTTCGCCTATATTGTGTGATACTTGCAGCTTAGCACTTTTTATGGAGGCTAAATGTTTTAAATTTTATGATCATTATTTAATAGTTTATTTGGTTTTTTTTTTGCTTCAGAATGTCTGACGAAAAAAGCTGACAGGTTTCCAAAACAAAAGCCAAAGGCTGGAAAAGGAAGCCGAGAGGCAGAAAGAAGCTGGCGCAATAAAAAAATAAAAGCAAGGTCCTCCTAAGCTAATGTATAATTACAAATTTTCATCCATTGCAAGTGGTCGAAAATTTAGCCCAAATAATTATAAAAGTGTTTTAAGCAATGGATTCACTCATCACTGTTTCAAGTGGGGAAAGAAGTTTCTCCAAATTAAAATTATTAAGATCTTTTTACGCTCCACCACAACACAAAATCGTCTTAATGGTTTGGCCATTTTGGCGATTGAGCATGAAATTGCTGACAAAATAAACTTAAAAGATATAATAAAAAAATTGCAGATATGAAAGTGAGAAAAAAAAGTTTTTTCTGAGACGGAAGAATAGTTATTTATTATACAAGGGAAAAAAGTACTAGATTATAGCTGGAGGGAGGGAGACAAGAATCCGAGAGCTAAAATCAAATATTTACTCTATTTTTTTGACAGGAAAAACGATGATTTAATTTTGAAAAAATATTACAATATATTAGAGTCAGAAGATTATCGACGTAAAATTTGAAGTTTTAAAGTGGTAGGCGACAATTAGACATGCGTTGCTAAGGAAACCTTTAAAGTAATCAAATATCTGTCAGTTTAATTCTGTAATTTGATTGACATTTATGTGTATATATATCTGCCCGGGAAGAGATAAAATGTCAAACTTTTTTCCCGCCACGGAAAAATAGTTTTTTTTATTTTTATCTCTGTTGAAAGGTGACATAGTATCATTTTTTTCATCACGGGAAAAAAGTGAGTATTTTTTTCCCTGTTAGATATATATATACATATAAATCAAATCACAGAATTAAATTGACAGATATTTGATTACTTTAAAGGTTTCCTTAGTAAGGCATGTCTAATTGTCTTTAAAACTTCAAATTTGGCTTCGATAATTTTCTGACTTTAATATATTGTAATATTTTTCATCATCGTTTTTCCCGTCCCAAAAATAAATAGTGTATTTATTATACACGGGAAAATATTAGATTTTAGCTCTCGGTTTTTTTGTCTCCTTCCGCTTCGCGTCGGTCGGCAACACAACCACGAGCTAAAATCTAGTACTTTGTTCCCTTGTATAATAACTATTATTTATTTTGTCATAGTTCATAATATTTTGTTTAGTTTTGTATAGAATATAAGTATTATTTATGTGGTTGTGCAATAATAAAACATTATTAGAGTACCGTTTAATTTTACTGTTTTGTATTTCTTTAATGCTAATTATGTTGTATGTTTCTTTCTAAATATACGTTTCATTAAAATTGACTTTTATTTTAGACAGAAAATAGATATATCTTTCTAAGGGGCGGCAATTTGTATTTTTGTCCGGGGCGCCGTAAACGCTGGAGAGGGCGCTGGCTAGCTTAATGGACCTTATAAACCTAACAACCTTGTAGTTCCTTATGTATAATGACTATCACGATAGTATTTGACAGCTTTTTTTGCACCCTATTATATTTCATCGATGTTATTGTGTGTTATTACCAATAATAGGTCTAGATCTGACTGACATGCGAGAAACAATAATCTATGCCAGAGACACACTAGATCCTCATGTTGGAATTATCCATCGCCACTTTGAAGAAGTATCGAACTACCAGCTGCAACTCGCCTACGATACAGCGGATGCTGATAATCTTTTCAATGACATAAGCAATACATTGAACTATCTCGCCTTCAATGGCGAAAAATATCTGTCTGTATGGTATGACTTGATAGTGGATGTTGCAAAAGGAAAACCAAATAATCCGGTACTCATGTATTCGTCTTATGCCGGTGAGAGCTTAAATCATGTTATTTATATTGATGAATCTGAAAAGTTAGTAAAGCATACATTTTGATTTTTTGTTTTCGTAAAATGAATGTTATGATAAAATCATCTAGACTTAGCAGACCAAAGCAAACATTTAAAGCTAATAAGATAACATATTCTCCAATTGCTTTTTTAAAAAATGACTATTTCGCTATCTTAACCTGAAGTTAGCAGAGCAAGGAAGTCAAACAATTTTCTTGGACAAAACATTTAGAGATGATTATAGTTGTTTATTATACAAGGTGAAAAAGTATTAAATCTTAGCTCGAGGTTGTGTTGTCGACCGACGCGAAGAATTAAGTATACCTAATAATTAATAATAAATCAAAAGCTCCTACCGTTTTCGGATATTTGTTTTTTGATCGACGAAAAAAACGGAGGAGGTATAATAATTCAATTGTATGCCTGCATTTTTTATGGATGTTCGCACCTTTTGCATAGTAAACGTGCTCTGATTTTGATGTTTTTTTTTCTCCTTTTAGAGAAGAGTATTGAGAATTGGTCCCAATGAGAAAAAACAGGTCCTTCCCCTCAAAAACTTCTGGGGGTAATTTGTCCGAATAATCATAGGTTTCCACGTTACAGTCTGAAATATTTGTTTCAGCTATGTAGAGGGGGCAAATTTTTTCGAAAATCAAAAATTCGCGATGATCAAATTAAAGAAGAGATCAGATCCAGCAACATTTGATCTGGACATTTTTGAAAAAATCAGAGGTTTCTGAGTTACAGCAGCAATATGTGTATTCCCGCTCTGTTTTTAAATCTTTGAATTAGTATGATATTAGTATAATCTTTTTTGGTGAACGTTGAATGATTTTGATGACTATTGTTACACCCAAAAGCGTGAAATAAATATTAAAAAAAAATTGCACTAAATAATGCAAAATAATATTAATTCTATTCGTTCTAGTACTTTCGATTGAAGTTGGTGTCAAAAGTTTTTAATCTAACTACGACTGCACAACTTCAAAATAACCAGTCCCTACCACATAGAATTAATATCATTTTGTATTTTTCAGTGCACCAACAAATAAGGTCGCTCCAATATTTGTAAAAAATATCTATTATACTTCACTGAGCAGTAATAATCAAATATCTCTAAATTATAATAAAAATAAAATAATAAAAACGGAACAAGTGCGAGTTGAACTCTTGTGAAGAGAGTTCCGTACATTTGGTACGTACAATATTAACTGATTTACCAAAATATTCTAAGATCATGGACTTCTTATAGGTTATCCCGTAATCTATATAAGTAGAAAACTGATTTCTGTATTACTTTCAAAGTTTTAGGTTCATTAGTTTCGGAGGTAAGGGGTTGGAATGGTCAATTTTCGTCCGTTTTCTTGAATAACTTGAAAACTATTCATTTTAAAATTAGAAAAAAAAATATTTTCGATCCTCATAACAAGCCCATTTGGAATGTCATACGATGCTGTTTGCAAACTTTTTTCTATTTTCCATCTGGCCCCCCAAAAGTGACCCCTTTATTTTGATTTCGTTTATTCACGTCACACCTCTGCATTTGGGTCACAGGAATTGAACCAAATTTAAACTCAATCGGTCTGGTGGATACGGAACCCTAAAAAGTCCATATATTAACATGGATAAATACAGTTATCTCATATTCCAAATATTAAAATATATTTAAGAGTTTGTCCTTTCAAATTCCAACTATTTTTTTATAAAAATAGAAAATTAAGGCCTTAAGCCGTTGTAAAAGTTTTTTAAAATTCAAAAATAATGATGGAGTAGGTATGTTTCTAAGACTCACCTTCAGATTTTAGATTTAGATTTAAGAGGGGGTTACATTGCACTGCGACCATAAGGTCTATTGTGCCCCCCACCTGAGTTGCACTCGCCTATACGCGGTCTACAACTCGCCTTCCAGTTCCAGAGTTCTAATGAACTCCAGTATCTGGGTTGGCTTCAAGGAGGATACTTCCTCACTACTGCAGGTTGCTAGTCCAAGGCACTGTTTGCGTTGGCTAGCAATGGCGAGGCATTCCGTCACCAGGTGATCCGGAGTTTCCTCCTCTTCCCCGCAGAATCTGCTCTCGTCATCCTCTGCTAGACCTAATCTCATTAGATGCTTCTTGAGGCAACAGTGTCCTGTAAGAAATCCAGTGAGTAGGTGTAGCTTGTTCTTGCTGAGATCCAAATACCTTTTGGATCTTGCAGTATCAAAGTTTTTTAGAAACTTTTTGGAATGATCCAATCCAGGGGTATCCCGCAAGAGTATTTCTCTTACGGTTTTTTCCTTCTCCAGAAACTCCTTCTTGTAGGTGCTTTTATCTGTGCCACAGAATGGTTCTGGGCCAGTAAATGGAGTTTGTGCTCCTTTCCTGGCAAGTGTGTTGGCCTCCTCGTTGCCTTTGATTCCCGAGTGGCCGGGAACCCAGACTAAGTAGACCCTGTTGTTCTTGCCTAGCTCATTGAGCTTCCTTCGGCACTCCCATACCATTTTAGAGTCAATGGTATGAGAGTTCAGTGCTTTAATTGCAGCTTGACTATCAGAATGTATTGCAATGTCACATTTCTGATAGTTTCTTTCAAGGTTCACCTCCACGCATCTCTCAATTGCAAGCAATTCTGCTTGAAAGACGCTTGGGCAGCGGCCTAGCGCAAGTGAGCATTTGGTGCGATTCCCAAACACTCCAGCGCCTGTCCCCGTCGTGGTCTTAGAACCATCAGTGTACCATTTGATGGTATTCTTTTTGAGAGCTTGGGTTGTGAGCCCCCTGTCCCAACCTTCTCTGCTATTTAGCACCGTGGTGACAGTTCTCTCGATGCTACTTTTCTTTGTCATTACATCACTGGGAAGGTTTGCTGATGGGATGTGTTTGGACAGAGAGGACCAAGCTCTCTGATTCCGAATTCCCACCATGTCTGAACCTTCCCTAGATAGTCTTAGAATGGCCTCATGGGCCAATCTGTCTATCACTAGATGGAGAGGTGTGAGATCTGTGATGATCTCTAGTGCCCTGGTCGGGCAAGTTCTCATGGCTCCAGTGATACAGACACAGGCTAGTCTTTGTATTCTATCGAGGGTTTTCCTCGTATTGCTCTGACTTGCCTTGCCATGCCGGGCTATTGACCCATATGATATTATCGGTCTTACAATCATGACGTACATCCATCGCAGTATTTTTGGGTTACATCCCCAAGTCTTACCAGTCAGATTTCTGCACGCCATTAAGGCCTTTATTGCTTTGCTAGCAGTAGCCTCAACATGTTTGTTCCACAGAAGCTTGCTATCTAGTGTTAATCCCAGATATTTGACTTCAGCCTTCCAGCTTATTATGTCTCCACTTAAAGTGAGAGATTTCATAGCTGGAAGTTTCCTTTTCCTAGTAAATGGAATAATTGTGGTCTTGGATGGGTTTATGCTAAGCCCCACTGACAAGCACCATTGCTCAATGGTTCTGAGGCCCTCCTGCAGTAATTCGCATAGGGTGTTCGCGAATTTTCCTCGGACTATTAGGACTATGTCGTCGGCATAGCCTATACATGTGAAGCCAAGCTCCGTGAGTTTGTGGAGTAACTCGTCTACTACTAAGCTCCATAGGAGGGGAGATAATACTCCTCTTTGAGGTGTTCCACGAGTAGCTTTAACAGAGGTGGTGTGATCACCTACTTGGGCCTCAGCTATTCTCGTCTTCAACATCTCATACATCCATTTGATAATGGTCTTGTTCACTCCTCGCCGTGTGAGTGCCTCCCTGATTGACACATGTGTGGTGTTGTCAAAAGCCCCAGATATGTCCAGGAAGGCACACATTGCGATTTCTTTATTGTTCAGAGAGCTCTGAATGACCTCAGTTAGCTGATACAGCGCGGTTTCTGTTGAACGCCCCGCCCTGTATGCATGCTGACATTTATGAAGTGGTTTGTCCTTCAGAATCTCTGTTCTTATGTAGTTATCCACTACTTTCTCCATCGTTTTCAGTAAAAACGATGTTAAACAGATAGGTCGGAAAGATCGGGGATCAGTCCCATTTTTCTTCCCTATTTTCGGTATGAAGATTACTTTGGCTCTTTGCCATATGCTAGGTATAAAGCCCCGTGCTAGGCAGCTTCTTGAGATGTGGAAGGATCTCCTCCATTCCTTTCTGTAGGAGTATTGGGAATATGCCATCTACTCCCGGCGATTTATAAGGTTGAAAGGTGTTGACTGCCCATTCCAACCTTTGTCTTGTAAATATCTTCTTAGCAATACTCCAATCTTCCTTGCGAGGATTCTTGGTTTGGATTGCTACGTCAGTACTACTGAGGGGTTCACTTCCAGGGAAGTGTGTTTTGAGAAGTAGAGCAGATCGCTCCTCTTCTCCCTTAGTGTATGTCCCGTCTGGCTTCTTGAGCGACATTAAGGGGCTGATTGCCCCTTTTGCCATGACTTTTTGCAGTCTGGCTGCAGTAGGAGTCGAAGTGATCTTTTCACAAAAAGCTTGAAAGTGAAGCCTCTTGGCCTTCCTGATCTCCTTATTGTATTGTGTGAGCTTCTCGGTGTAGCCCTGCCAATTATGGTCTCTTTTGGCCCTGTTCAAGAGCCGACGGACCTCTAATCTGAGGTTTGACAGGTTTTTGTTCCACCAAGGTGCTTCCTTGCTTGGTCGAGCTTTTGAGAGTGGGCAACTTGATTGGAATGCCTCCGTTATCGCCACACTGACCAGTTCGACCTCTTGATCCAGATCGCAGTGTGGGTGTTTGACCCCATTACTTTCGATCTGTTCCAAGTTTTGCTTCAGAAGGGTCTTATATTTAGACCAATCTGTATTTCTAGGGTGACGAGTTGGAGACAGTGAGGTTACTTCCCCCGCAATCCTAAACTCTATAATCCTATGATCGGAGAGAGAGGGTTCCTCCATCACTCTCCAATCAAATACGTTATTCCTGGCAGTAAAGCTGGCAATTGTTACGTCCAGGACCTCTTCTCTTGCTCTCGTGAAAAAAGTGGGGGTTGTTCCCACATTAAGGGTATCTAGATTATTAGCTAAGAGATATTCAAGTAAGCACTCACCTCTAGGGTTGTTGTTCGTGCTTCCCCAAATAACATTGTGCGCATTGGCATCACAGCCTATGATGACTGGCAGTTGTCTGCTATTGCAGTATTGCACTAGCTCTTGAGCTTCTACTGGAGGTATTGCAGTATTGTCTCCAGCGAAATAAGCAGATGCAATAACTATGTCTCGGTTGATGCCCCCAGTGTTGAGGTGTACTAGAATTGGAACTAGGTCCCGAGTCATGAATTCTGAAACACATGTGTAATTAATGTTGTTTCTTATGATCACACAGGCACGAGGGGACTCCTGCCTCTGGTCATAGATCAATTTTGAATCTTTAGATGCCAAACCCTTAATTTGGCCTGCTTTGCCTGTCCAGGGTTCCCGGATCAGTACAAAATCCAGTTGGGATTTCGCAAACAGCCTTGCAATCACTGCTGAAGCTCCCTTCGCGTGATGCAAGTTCACTTGCGCCACCTTGGAGAAGGCGATGAAGGTGCTGTAGTCTGGGGTGTAGGGGCTGGGTAGTCCAGCCTCTAATTCCCCCCCTCCTCTCTTTCCTCCTGTCCCTCATCGAGATCCATCGGGAGGGTAGTCTCCTTGGAGCTCGAGCGGGTATCTGGGTCTCGGATTATGGCCTCGACCCCCGCATTGGTTTGCCCTTCCCCCAGGACTGCAGATGATTTCTCTGCGGCCCCGGCTTCTTTGGCAGAGCCAGCAGCGGCCTCGACCAGACCTGAGCTAGCAGTTTTAGGATTATTTTTCCGTCCTAGCCCCGAGACAGACACACGTCCAAACCTAAAGTTTAAGACGCATCCTTCTGCCTTCAGGGCCTCTCCTGATTGGTGATCGATCCCAATCGTGTGGACAGTACCGGTTCCCTCCTTTTTGGAGTTGAGAGCTTTCCAGGCTCCGGTACTGAGCCAGGTGTTCTGTACTTCGACGAGTCGGAGGATCTTCTCCGTCTCCATTTCGAAGCTTCTTGGGAAGTACACCGTTACAGTGACGGGTTTGGGGATGTTTTTCTCCTCCACCGCCACTAACTCGGGTCCTTCCCAAGACCTCTAGGCCGGCACTACTCCAATGAGCCAGTCCGCCGAATCCTGAGAACCGCAGTCCACCAGCATCATTCCATAGCGGAAATGTATACCGGTGAAGTGCATTCCCTTCACCTCTCCACTGCACATCTCTTCCACTAGAGTATCCTCCAGTGTTGAGAGTCGCTGTGGTTCCAGGATTACTCTAGGGTAATCCTTGGGTATGATACCCACACGAATAGCCTTTACGGCCTTGGCAGCTGCAGCGTATCCAGTGGCATGCCCGGTTTTTGCTGCAGCTGTTCTCGGCTTTTTGGGCTGAGGCCGTTCCGGAGGAGTGATATGCTCCGCGCCTCTCTTTCCCGTCCCTTTTCCCGTCGGTGTTATCTTCGGGGTCGAGACAGTATGTGGTGTGGAGTGTTGAAGAGCCTGTTTTCTGGCCTCCTCAGGCGCAAGTCCCTGATGGAGGAGTCGCAGGTACTTCCGCACTCCTGCTCCACTGAGACCCTTTCTCAGTGGATCGTCTCTGCCGCCCGGCTGTCCGAGTTTCGGCAGGTCGAACGGCAAACGATTTCTTTGCCGTTTGGCATTTCCCTTTTTTACAGGGAGCCCGGATGAGGAGGTGGAGGCTTTCTCCATCTCTCCTCCGGTGAGTTTGGGTTCATATGTCTTTTCCATATTGTTCCCACGAGTAGCTGGGGACAAGTCGGTCCACTCCTGCAGAGCCCCGCATGCAGGAGTAAGGGGTTAATACAGTGGAGTTCCCCCTTGTGCTCCAAGGTCGAAACCAGTAGAGACCAGTCCTCTATGTGACCATGCATCCCTCGGCCTGGTTTCCCGCCTTGGATTTAGAATTTTTGATGAGGTTATTTCCTCTTGGTCCGGGCGGTTAAGCCAAGACTCCCCCCGCATCACTGGCCCGCGAGACATGACCACAGACGACCAGGATGCGTTGGTTTGACAGGGTGGTTTCGAGGTTAGCTCGAACGCACACCTGGCATCGTTGTACCTGAGTGCAATTCCCTTAGCCACGACACTACAGCTGGGACAGGTGAAGTTGGTCCGCGGCAGGGTATTCGTGGCTGCCAATTGAGTTTTTAGTCTCAATGAGCCTTATTTCCCCGCAGGCCCCCTTCTCATATAAAAGTAATCGTCAGAGGCCCCCTCCTATCCGCCTCCTGGAGACGCGCCGGGTTGGCACTTCGCTCCTCCCAGATGCTGATTGACAACATCCGGACCCGGAAGACTCACCTTCAACTTCGAAGTAGAATTTAAAAATGAAACAAAGTATCTTGTTCTAAAGCGAGTTAATGTTCTATCGCAAATTCAATGTTTTAAATCAATTGTAAATTGTAAGAAACCCAAATGAGTATATTTGCAAAAGAATTTTGTGTGAGTGATTTTCTTTTGCTACTTTTGCTCTGCTAACTTCAGAGACGTAATTTATTCCCTCAAACAATTATTATTGCTAATAATAATATTTCATAAAGGAACGAGTACCGGTGATCTGCAGTCTCTTGGTGGTCAACTACCAGTTATGAGAACACTGACTCCAAATTTGAAGACGAATGGTAGAAGAGCGAGAATAGTGAAGGTCCAGGTTCATACTTTCAATTCCAATGCAGTAGGCATTCATGTTATCTATGATGATGAGTCTGTACTAAGCTCCGGGCTACTGAATGGAACGAAAATAGACGAATTTCCAATTGGTGCTGATTATATTGTGAAACTGGATGTTTGGGGAGACTTCCCAGATGGTATTATTCGAGGTAAATACAGAATATATGAAATGCATCTATGGTTATCTCAGAAACAAAAAGAGATATAGAAACAGTTGAATGGGAAACGTTTCAGTAGTTCAATGATGCCTTTTAGAGAATACTTCAAATTACTTGAGTTTATTGAATCATGCAATTTGTAAAAAGACTTAGGTATAGCTATCTCATTTAATAAAAAAGAATTCGTTTATGAAGTTGTTAGATCTTTTTAAGAAGAATACTTTTG